>VZRU01000207.1:219620-245344 GCA_013398155.1 Pedionomus torquatus
AGAGTTTTTTTTTTTTTTTCAGTATGGAGAAGACATGCCTTCTCCCACCCACAAGGGGATCCAAAGTGTGCAGTTTAAAATTGTCATGGTTTCAGCCAAATTTGTGAAAACTTGATTGACAGATGGCCCTTCCTCTCCCCCCTTGCAGAAGAAACTGAGGGAGTCAATCAAAGAAAGAGAATTGACCCTTTGATCCCTCAGCTTTTATACTGAATGTGATGCAGATGGGATGGAATACCCCAGTTGGTCAGTTTTGGGTCACCTGTACTGTCCATTCCTCCCTACAGGTGTGACCCCTCTACGCTTTTCTGCTTCCGACCCTCCAACAGGGCAAATAATGAAATTACCTGACCTTGGTTGTTATAACAATAAGTATAAGCCAGGGCCTCTCTGCATACCATTCCTTGGTATAATCAGGTCTTACCACTGTGAGAGCGAACAGCTTTCTGAACAATGTGCTGTTAATTTCAGAGTTTAGTTAATTAGAAGAGGCCCAGCTAAAAAAGTAAAATTGTAAACCACAAAATTGGTTCATTTTACCTCAAAACAGGACAAAAATTATCATACTGCTTAATAGAGTAGACAGTGGTCCTTGCTCTATTCTTGGACGCTAACTAGTGCCAAATTGCAAAACCTCATTACATCTGCCTGCACAACTGCTACAGGTTGATTGTTTTGGGAGAAAATAAATGCTTAGCAGCTGTTCTTCTAGAGCAAGCTGTGTTTATAAGGAACGTAGGATTTGTTTACTTGGAGGATTTGATTATTGTTCTGGAAGAGTAAGATGAATCAACTAAAGATGCAAAGTTCATATTTATCATATAAATTATATTAAATCTTTGTGTGGATACTCATTCACAGGTGAGATGGCCCTCATTCTATGAATGTTTTTTATCTGCACTGTTAATAGATCAGAGCGGTTAGATCTTTTCCTGTCATCTCTGAAAGCACACTAGCAAGAGCATAGGCTGTGTGATCTGAATACAGCAGGAGACCAGACAGATGTGCAGTGTCTTCTGGGTTGTTTCATTGTGAATGCCTGCACAGCCCTGGAGGTCCTAACAAAGATGGGCAGGAGTTTTTGCACCCTCTGTCTGGGCAGGTTTTGGCCTGGCAGATTTAT
The DNA here is from genome assembly GCA_013398155.1 of Pedionomus torquatus. NCBI lineage: Eukaryota > Metazoa > Chordata > Aves > Charadriiformes > Pedionomidae > Pedionomus > Pedionomus torquatus. The sequence goes on from VZRU01000207.1 coordinate 220,744, forward strand.
TACACAATGGAGAGGCCTCACTCCACACCACCAGGGCTAGAAGGAACAAACAGCTTCAGCACAATTCAGAAAAGTATTATTACCAAGGAAAAGCAAAATGACAAAAAACCTGTTGAGGCCAAAACCGCAAATGAAGTTACTGCAATGTCAATTGCTGCAGCAGCTGTAGACAGGTACAAAGAAGGGGCAGCTATGGAGGACACTCAGTCTAGCAATAAAATTCTGCAGTAAAGATGGCAGTTTCTCCCTGCATTTTGCATGATAATTTTTACATAGTACTAATCCTGCTCCTCACTCTTTGCAGGTGGATACTAATGATGAATTTCTAATCCTGCCCACTGCCTGAGTTAATTCTAGGTTCATTTTGCCGACAAGTTTCAGATGTTTGCTCACAGCAGGTCTGATTGGCAAAGGTTAGAATCCTGAAGTTCAGGCCTAGATTCTGGAAGATTCTCCTCATTTTTCCCTTGAAAGGGCCATTCTTTGTGTGCTGTCCCAGGCCTTTGTCTCCTCTAGAGAAGGACAAGCTATCTTAGTGCATATTAGATTTAGAACAGTTGAGAAGTATAAAAAGATAATGAATGGTTTGCTGATGGTCATCAGTTATCACAGTAAAGGTTCAACTTTTGCCTATATTCACTAAATAAAAAGATAAGGTTTAATAAGGCTCCATTGCTTTGAATGGATGCTTTGCCTGGAAATTTGTTTCCAAGATATATGAAGTTTGTAATAAACTGGAAAATTGAGTTACAAAATACATGGATTCATGTGGCTCTTGTCTTCTGTAATGTTTAAGATTGTATGCAGATATTTTAAGCTCTGTATCAAAAGACTTGTACAAACATATTTTAGCTGTTTTTGTTTAAAAGCTGTTCTTCAACTATCACAACGAGCATATAGGTCTCTTAGATGAAATTGTGCCTGCTTTTAAATAAGAGAGAACTCTGTAAGCCCTGCCCTGCCACGCCAGTGCAGAACAGGAAGGAAGAAAACGCTACAAGTGTATTGAATAATGTACAGGACCTTCACATATTTGCGAAACAGCATCTCTGTTGCTATGAGGCAATTTATCATCCATATTGAGGCATTTGGTCAGTATTAGAGAGGGATAATTTAGTGTCAGTCATCCAAAACTGTATCTCACAACATTTTACTTTCTCAGGTTCCCATACAGATAATATACCAATTATTCTCTGGGATTTGACCACATCCCAGAACGGTCTGGCACATGTGTACATGTATCCTTCATTACATTGTATAAAACCATTTTGGGATATTTAACTGTGGTTTAGACACAGTACAGGAACAAGCTTTTAGCTTCTCTATCATTTCCCATGACCAAATTTTCATTTTTGTTCAACTGCAAACACACCTCAGGGCTTCCAGATGCCTTCCTGCCTCTAATGGCTTTTGTACTTCCTTCTACATAATACAAAGGCTTCATGACATGCATAGCTACGTGACACCAAGTCTTTGTTGCTCACAGGTAATGCATTGAAATGAACAGGATTACTTATGCGAGCTGTGACTGGTTTTCATGTCTGCAAAGAGGCAGAAGTGGACTGGATGTTTCTGGGCTTCATGTTATGAACCTGAAGTGTTTTGTAACTGGTGCTGAGACATCAGCTCTTCTTTGTGCCATATGAAGCCTAATTCTTTTGTGTACCCAGCCTCTTATCTGCACAACATACCTCACTGCATAATAACTACACACTTAAGTTATTTTAGGGAATGTGCTAGGATTTTTAAGTTCCGTAGTAGCAGATGTCATCTGATTATGCATTTAGACAGGAGAGATTTCACTATAAAGGAGAGGGGATCATGAGATAAAGGGAGCTTAAACGCGAGGAAGATACAGTGTTAAATAATTTAAGTTGAGAAGAACAAAGATATTCAAAATGAACAAGATAAAGAGAGGTGTTAATTATAAATAGGAAAGTTGAGGAGAAAAAGTGGAAATATATGGGAGACAGTTTACAACACATTTATATTTCTCACAAGCACTTACTGGCATGATCTCAGATTTTCTCAGCAACTTGAAGAGATTGCTATACTGATCCCATTAGATGATTTTCCATATGGAAATGGAATTCACAACTGTTATTCTGTCCTGGCCTAGGTGCTTATACTATTTCAGGATCTTAGGTTGTTGCTACTGGATATTATTAAACGCCTGGGAGCACTTTGGTATTGCCAGCTGCAGGACTTACTACCATTAGCATAATGCAATAGTAGGAATTATGTACAAGTTCAATTTAGAACAGCACTTAATGGGATTTAAACACACATATAGGTATGCTATTCTAAACAGAAGCTCTAAGATGATAAAAGGTTTCATGAATCTTTGGTTTTATTTCTATAATGGTATGACTATTTTTCCCCCAGAGACCTTAAATGCATAATACTTTTTTAATACTTAAAAAAAACCCCAAACCAACCAAACAAACAAAAAATAAAACCACCACCAAACAACACCACAGAATAAAGTGTCCTCATATATTTAGGTAACCAACAAATAAGCAAATTTTCTTTTACATAAGAACCCAGTGTGAAATTTTCATGCAGTAATCTTAGGCATTAGGAAGAAAATTTAAAAGACCACAAATGACAATTTGCTGATCCCTTTCCTAGAACCTACCTGTTCCTACAGAGAAACGGAATCTGGCTTGATGCAGCTCCACTCATGATGCCGCCTTCTCTTCTCTTGCTTCTCTCCTTCTCTTTCCAAGAGACCATACAGATTGGAGAAATTTTCATGTTTTCCATCTTTTTGCAGATATATGGCTTCGCAGTAGATAGCAAGGCCATAATGCATTCAGAAGGTTGGATTAAAAAAACCAAAACCACGAACAAAAAGCAACAATAAAGCTGTGCTTGAAACAAATTATGGGCTTCCTTAACTGTAATTTAAAAACATAAGAAAAAAATCCTATTTTTTTAAAACCATGAAAAGCAGTACATATTTAAATCTGAAAAATGAAAGTTAGAACATGAAATAGCTTCCCTTGATGATTTCACAGTGAGTAACAACTGGATTTAACCTGCTAAATAAGGCAGTTTAGGAATAACATGGTGAAACTTTTATATCTTTTTTCCTTATGCTTACAAAAATAACCTTCTAATGTTACAATAATCATACCAAAACACCTAAAATGTGAGCAGTTTCAGTATAAAAACCTCTGCTATATTTTTACAGGGGATAAGCAGCAGATTGATTCCTGGGTGTGTATGCACACATGTGTACAGATGCAAACGTTTTATAACAGTTTCAGATAATTAACCACTCATAAAGGAAAGAGCATGCAAATCACAGAAAGAGGAGAGCAATCAGCTGTGTTATCTGTCACAAAGGTCAAGTTTGGAAGGTACAGCCGTCAAGAGAGATCAGAAATACAGGAGCATATCTAGGCTTGAGAAAGAGGTAGTTGCTAGAAGAAGGGCTTGTCTAAAAGCCAGAAGAAAACTGGCTTTTAGAAGCCTAAGCTCTATCTTCTAAGAAAGAATAGCAGGGTTTTTCCAACAGGAAGGACAGCCCATGCTCCAGACTGCATTCATTCAGCTGGACAGGAGGTGAGTCCTGATTTGGCTTGTGTCTGTCCCTTTTGATTTTTTCACTATCCAGGAACGTAAAGGGTTCAGAGAAAAGGGGCAAATTCACTAGCTTCCCTGAAGAAGACCACCAGAGGAGTTTCTTTAGACTTTCTCAGATTTCTCAGTTTCACTTCATCATACTATGGCACCTGTTGCTTCATATCTCTTGGATCTTTGCACATCGTTGCCATGTCATGTCTTTACTGCAGGCCAGGATGTAGATCTCCATCAGTCTGGATAAAAGTCAAGTGCATTCCCCAGACAGAGTTATGATGAACTCTGACTATGGCCAATTTCATCATTTAGGAGTCTCAGGATCAACATGATGTGCAATAGAAAGATGCAAGTGCAGACACATCCTTTGTGCTTAACTTGGCACATTGACTTTTGTTGGCTATTCTGAACTTCAACCCATGTTCGTAACTTACAGCCTGGTCATTCAGTGCTTACCTGCCACTGCAATTTCACCCTGCAGAATGGAAACCAAGCAACTTGTAACACTTATTAGGGTACAGATTTACAAGGGAAGGCTGTGCTGCCCTCCCCTTGATAAACCAGACCTTTCTGAAAATACAAGGAGCTAGGGGAGTTGACAATCATATAACTTGATGGTGCCATCATTCACCTGCATTGAAGTAAATTCCATATTATTGGCAAATCAAGTTATTTGATCACAGTCTTATCTGGTCTTTTGATTTAAATGGACTAGGAAGTGCCCCCACAGTACCGTAAGTGCTTCCACGTGCTGCTTACATCAGTTCTGAGAGGAAAATGCATGTTTCCCAGTGCTAGAACCAGGATATTCTCCTATTTCTTTTCTTCTCAAATTGTTAATACTGGCAGAGCTGAGGGATCTTGATCAGACTGCAAGACTTGTTCACACCAGGTACTGTGCGAGCATAAACCCACACACATTTACACTGCAATGAAGTGAATGCAGTGCATACCTAATGATCCTCACTTTAATGTAGCCCTCTTTAATACCAGCTGCAGTGATAAGTGCCATTGGTGATTCAGTATGAATGGAGACCATCAGGCCAAAACTGTCAGGAGATCCCCACTAGCAGTACCCTGAACTGAGTCAAAACTCCTGCTCCGCTTCCTGCAGGCGTCCTCACAAGCCCCCTCCTAGAGAGGCATTTGAGCACATTACTAGATGGGGTCTGATATGTCTGATAGTGATCAGGTTCACTTCTGCCTCACCCCTCAAAGTTTCAGAGTTAAGTGGAAATCAACTGTGAGAGCAGATCCCACCCACCTCACAAAAAAAACCCCACGTGGAATCAGGAAGGAAGGTAAGCTACTGGGAAATATAGTAGACTAAATAATTAGGTTAAAAATATAACAAGAGAGGAAGAGAAACTTTAAAAGCTATTTAATAACAAGTCAGCTATTATATCTGTCAATACAGAAAAAATGAGGATGCTGACAACTCTTCATCCCACAATCTGCATTAATAAGTGATGAAGTATTAAAAAACTGGGACGCTTTGTGCCTAAAACAATATCACATGAGGACAAGGGAATAAAACTGAACTAAAACAAAGGACATGACTGTGTATTGCTGGCAAATAATGACATAAATGAAAACCAAAACCATGGAAACAAATACAGCCCCTCAAACCATCAAAATATATGGAAAAACATGATTGCCTCATATTTTTGGCAGTAATCAGATGCAAGTCATGAAGTCAGTACTGTTTGACAGAAGTTTTGAATGCGGTCGTTATTTCAGAAATGTCCAGTCCAAACCACTTATTTAAACAAAGAGGGGAAGATGGCATGTGAACAAAGAGTTAAAGTGAAGCTGAGGTAAGAGTTTTGGGGTCCATGACACCCCAAGGTGAATATCACCATGAAGGACATGGCCTGAAGGGAAAGCCTTTTCTATCCAATCCTACTGTCCTGCCACTCTCCTTCCACTGTGAATTCGTTTCCTTTACTGCTGCCTCACCGACTAGATGGAAGACTTTTACACTTCTGTCACAACACTGTTGCTAAACTCTCTCACTCCTCCCTTCTGTCATGCTCAGCATCTTCCCCACATTGCCGAAGAGCTCTGCCCCTGGGACGCTCTGCCCTCTCCCTATTCCAAAGGAAAGGAAGGGTTATTCATTTTTGAACCTGAAGTATTCCTGCAACATAATCAGATTTCACCAAGACTTCCAGGCAACACTGTCCACTGCCGGCCATCTATCCAGTTTATACCACACAAGTCATCTCAGATCAGTTTCACATTGTTTGGTTCACAGGTCTTATCCAATCTCCCCCATCTAAGTGGCTTTAATGTCACAGCCTTCTGCAGTAGCAAACGAGGGAAGGAACTTTGTTCTTCGGACTTACAAGTCAGTCAGAAAGTGCAGTAGGGAAGCTAGAAACAAGAAGAGCAGAGATGAGGTGGGATCATCTGGTTATATTTTGCAGCAAAGCCTAAGGAGGCTGTGTTCAGTTGGGCCTTATATTTCCTTTAGAGGATGTGCATTAAGCAGAGTTCTGCCCTGTTCCCTTTAGGAAATGGGAGAGTTACGATGTTACCTTTTCCCTGAGAGCATTTCTAAGCTTTCCTCATAGGAAGCTTTCCTTGTGGTGCATTCAGAAGTAGATCAAATCTAAAGGAAAATCCCAATTCAGAATTAATTGGCATACATTTTTTCAGGAGCTGGAGGGATTTTGAGTTTCTTCCTTCTAGATGAACTTACAACACTCCTGCAATCTCACATTTGAAGTTGTACCCGTCTGGGAAGTTGTACCTTGCATGGATGTATGCAATCACAAGGCCTGCAGCAAAATACATCTTTCCAATTTTACCTCTCCACCTTCTTACTCAGACAGATGCTTTCCAGCGTGGTGTCCATGGCCCACACTTACTCCAGCTTGTTTTGCAGTATTTGCTTCCTTCAGTGATGTTCTCACTGTGGACACAGTAGCACAGAAAGCAAGCCATGTTAGGAATTAAATATTTCCATCATCCCTACACACTCAAGAGTCAGCAACTGAAGCAGATGTTTTGGTGGTGTAATAGACTCATTGTTTAAGGGGGTCCAGAACAATACTTCATTTGGAAATGCTCATATTTAGCTCCCAGGATCAAGCACATCACGTGTTTGCCTGACATGATTTTATGAAAGAAAGTGAAGGTGTTTCTGCTGTGACAGACCACTGCTCTCGAGTCATGCTTCTGCTCTGAAGAAAAAAAAAAGGCTTACTATGAACATAACCAACCAAATGACGCATTCATTGCCTAGGTACCACCACTCTTTATTCAGACAGGTATTCAGTTTTCATCTCCCATCCAGAAGCTACCTGTATATATAGCAAGCTTCATCCGAGTCATGCAGTAATAATCATTGCTTATATACAAGATCCCTTGTGTACTGTATATTAATGCCTAGCTGGTAATTTAATGGCACCTCTAGGCATAAACAAAAGTTTATTAAAATAGTAAGTAAAATGTTCCCAAAGACTGGCCTGCATTTTTAATTTTCTATTCAGCATTCCAAAACACAGAGCCAGCCTTCTCACGCAAAAATAAAGCTATGGAGTTAAGACTAAGTTATTTTGCACAAGTTAGGCATAAGCACGGCCTAGAGCAATAGGGTGCTTCATTTATATTCACAAACAATGACAGCCAAGCAAAAATTTGGATTGATTATTAGGAAACATGTACAACTCCAGGAAGCAGCAGCATATTGATTACTACTCAAATTACTTGTCAGGTGTTAGATAGAAAGCCACATGGCATCTAAACCCTTAAATTCCAGTCAGTAGTTGGCAGTAGTTCAGTCAGTTGTTATCTAGTAGTCAGTAGTTAAGCCCTCTGTGTAGTTAAGACTCAGTCATGCGCTGAACATTGACCATATAAAAGTGACACCATTCTTTCCCTGTGCTTATCTCCTCATTTGTGTGAGGTACTTGTTTTACAAATTATTTAGTGCTTTGAAGACCAGCAGATTTCTTTTTTCTTTTATCATTAAACAATTCCTTGAGCTCAGTAAAAGGCATATAATACATGTATCAGCTAGTACAGATATTATTACACATTTACAGTGAAGAAGTAGGTGGACACATTGTTTGACAAGACTTCCAAGCAGAAACTTGGACTGATTTTCACATTTCAGGTTAAGTAATAGAGACATGAAAATTTTCAGTAGAAAATTTGTTCGTGGAGGAAATTCACTGTGGAGATGCTGACAAACAAGTGAGGAGCTCTGCTTTTAGCAAGCCTCATTTTGGATGCCAGTCACATTTCCAGACTGCAGTGATGTTCCCCCACCACTGCAATTTAGCATATGCTGAGGACCCTGAAGCACTTTCCAGCTCCCAGGGCACATCACCACCTATCTCCATATTGAAACACAACCCAGTGGTGTTTGCCTGGCCACTGTACCACTTGGTTTCCACAGAAAGGCAACAGGAGCATCCAGGCTGAAGAGAAGGTAGACAAGCGTGCTCCAACAGGTCCCATCAATGTGATCAGAGCACTAGGACTTCAGGAGCCTGAAGAAAATACAGATGTTGTCAGGTCTTTGCTCAGAGCCTCAATACTTTTCTCATAACCTAGAATATTTGCCTACTTGCCACCGTCAAGAGACTCAGGAAGCTGAGAAGTCTCTCGCAAACACCACCAGCAAGAGTTAGCAAGGAGGGAAACACTACAGATATCTTGGAAGAAAAGCTCCCAGAATAAATACTTTAATGCCTGTACAGAACAAAAACTTGGCTTGTAAAAGATAAAAGCATTCATGGCACATCAACTGCTTTTTGTGTGTGTGTGTGTGTGTGTGGCATCCTTCAGTGTTATGTTCAGTGTTTGGGTTTTTTTGTTTTAAAAACAATTTTTTCTTATATTTAAGAGACAGTCTAACATAAACAGATTTGCTACTGACCTGTTACCCTTAACCTGCAGAGATTTGTGTCCTTTATTTATAGCAATATGATTTTAGCTTTTAAAAACCCCCACTATCTCTTGTAATTTTTACTGTCTTGTTTAAGCAAGATGTCAAAACTTTGAGCATTCAGCAGCAAGCACAAGATCCTCAGCATTGCACAAATATCTCAGGGGGATTTTTTATCTATCAGAAATTGGTGGCACTACTCATGTGAGAAAAAGCAAGGGTTGGACAACAATGCCAGTGCACCCTTTGTGGTATTTCATATTTCCAGTTAAAGCATCAGGGCTGATATGTATAAAATGTAGCCACAAGGTATTCAGGCATAATGGACTATATATATGCAAATAAGAGCTTGCAGAATCTGGCCCAGAACTTAAAATTAGGCAAATTAACACTACTTTTGGAGCCTTCAGACCCAATGTGGCAGTAAGGCCCCAAAATCCTCTTGGAGGTCAAGGGGTCTTCCACATGGGAGAGAAATTCTTATTCAAACCATTCCCTCACATGCGACATTCATTAGAAGGCTCTCTTTTCTATGTTTTTTCTTCTAGACATGATGACTGTTTAGAACTCTATTAAAGGCAAGAGTTCCTTCTATTTTAATAGTTTAATCTCCATAATTTTTATTTAATACATTTTTAATATTGTGCTGTCTATGCACAGTCCACTTTTCAACTCCCCTGCATAGCAGCTGTGAAGATACAAGGGCTGAAATTTTAGCCCCAGTTCAACAGAGCACTTATACACACATTTAAGGTGCTGCAGCTGGTGAAGAAGCTGATTTACTTAAATGCTCTACTGAGTTAGAGACCTATGACCTTATATCATATGCAACTTTAAATTGTGTTAATAACAGATACACGTATGCAATGACAAACCACTGGCTTTTTCATTCCAAGAACAGAAAAGACTGAGAAAAATGTTGGTCAGAGTCTGGAAGCTTTGCATATTCATACTTCTCACCGTTGTTAAGTGTTTGAAAATTCAGGTAATGAGCATACAATACTCTGGCTGCTTTTGTATTGCTTGGGGGTTTGCTATTCTAGTAGTATCTCTACAGAAACCATTCTATCAAGTCAGTTTTTTTGCCCTCAAATTGAATTAGCACTTGTACATTGAAGTTTTCAACATCACCCATAAGATTTTTCGACTTGTCAAAAGAATTTGCATGGTCTCTAACCATGAATAAAAATGATTTCAGATATCATCTTTATTTCAAGTTTTATTTCCCGGGATTAATTTAATTGATTGTGCTGGTGGCTTGTTAAACAGCTGCTGAAATAAACAGACCATTTGTCTTTCTGTGAAAACATATGGGTACCTGGTTTAATTGTAGTTCATACCAGTGTTAAAAAAAAAAAAAAAAAAAAAAAATCAACAAAAACCAAAACCAAACCACTGAAAACAAAAAATACCCTCTGTTTTCCAAACTGACCTGACCTGAAATTGTAAGAACTATGATAGCAGTAAAGCTTGGCTCATTTTCCTCTTTCTGATTTTAATATATCTTTTATGAAGTGGACATAAAAGAATAAAGTTCAGTAGATTATATATAACCTCATAACTTTTTTTTTTTTGCATATATCCTCATGCTTACACAAGACATCCATGGTTTTCTCCTGCCTGAGATAACTAGGAGTAACTCTATAAATCTTTACTTCAATATAATTCTTATTTTATGCTTAGCAGACCTAAACCTGATCTGTGTCTATTATTGCCATCATATTAACCCCGTTTTATGGCTATGTAACAGATCAGGGTCTAAACCAAAAACTGCAGCTAAAATACAGTGGAATACACACCTCTTTGGCTTTACTTTACATTTTTAATTCTCCCAGACAACTCTAATAAAGAAAACAGCAATAGCAACAGGAAATAAAAGGAATACATCACTCCAAATGATTATTCTTAAATGCTTTTGTAAGAATTATTTCCTTAAGGTCATTAGACATCTTGATTTTCTTAGCTCTTCTCCTTTTATAATCAAAAAATCATGGGCTTATATGGAGATAAAGTCAGCAGAAGCAAATGGAGCCTCCAGCACTGGAATGGAAGTGGGCAAAAAGAATCACTTCTGTAGTAAGATTCTGGAAGCTAAGAGGTACATATAGGATCAGTTATTAATAGCCTTTTTATGCCTAGATAAGCACCATTCTTAGCAGTGTGCATGTGTAATACCAATGAAATATTAATGAGCAGCACACAGTTGGGTCCATACAGAAGGAAAGCTGCATAGATAAGACTTGTTCTATTACAGACAGCCTTAGCTTCTCCTCCAACCAGACCACTTCACCAATTTCCAGTCCCAAGCTGTGTAAGAAACTGACAATTAAATGAAGTGGATGTACATACCAGGTACTGCTGGTCATGGAGGGGAGTGGAGCTGAGACAGCTGTCATGAAACACCCAAGGAGATCAGGGGCGAGCAAGTGATAAAGTGAATATTTTATGAGGAACTCCAGTTTTGAGGTTGTCAGAAGACCTTGGAATGAGAAGACCGATGTCAATATAAGTTGGATACGCAAGGTGTGAAGAGCCTTTGGGAGCCAGACCAGAAGAAAAGCAGTCATTGTCCCCACAACCCCAAATGTACAGGTATTTCAAAGCCAGGGTCCACAGTCATCTCTGTGCAGCCACCACTGCTTAGATGACATTGTTTACTGGTGGGAAAAGAGCAGGTGTCTAGCAACACAACCTAGCTTTACAATTGCTCTCAAAGGGAGAAAAAAAATAGGGAAAAAATCCAAACAAACAAACAAAAAAAAAATACAGAGTAAGAGCCTCACAGTTTCATTACACAGTAAATATCTGGTCACCAACAACCATCCTGAGCTTGAACTAATTCAATATTCTTTGTCCTACGGTATCCTGGTCCGTTGTTACTTTTGAAAACAAAAGCCATGCCCTAGAAGTTCACAAACATCTATCTACCCAGACACATTCAGGCAGCCAAAATTCAGCGCAGTATCCAGTAATCAGAAAGAACAAAAATCAGAAGAGGTGCAACATTGTCATTGACACTGGTTGCTGAAAGTAGTTATTCATTTATCGGCAGAAGTAAGCTATTCCCATTTTCTCTGATCAGTGTATAATTTGAGGGGCTGTCTATCTTGGGATAACCTATTTTTACCCTTAACGGAGGAACATAAAAATTCTAATCAGTTTTCATATCTCAGGAGTCCAAAGTGAATTTGCATTTCTGCATAAGGAAGGACACAGTACAGAAGAATAAAATGAGAACAATTTGAATTAGAATAATTTAGGTAGGATGCTGCTGTGGTCAGTTCCTCAACAGGATTTAGCACGGTTGGTAAGACCTACCTTCTTTCCACCTCTCCTCTGGAATGATGCCAGCTGTAATTATACATTATAATAAGCAAGAATCTTGAATTCACAGAAGAGCAGTGAACTTGTTTCTCCTCACCTTCAGTAATGTATTTCTGCCCTCCTTCTTCATCTTTCCTGTGTTGTTTTGTAGTTTATGTCAAACAAGCCTCATTCTTCTCATTACAGACAAAAATCTCTGCTCGTTGAAATGCTGAGAAAGCTAATTCTTGTTGTTCTCACTTGTTACAGAAAACCTCCTGCCAAAGGAACCGTTTGGCTGAAAATATTGTAAACAACCTCTCCTCCTTTACCCGCCACCACAGCTTGCTTTTAAGAAGTCTGTTTTCATAAACAATATGTCTTGTCTGTTCAAAACAACGTAACTAGGAGTTGCCATATCAAATACATTTACGGAAGATAGCAATAAAGAAATTCCTTGACAGACTAATGATGACCTCCTGCAAGCCAGGCACTTAAAAGGCTCACTTTCCTGCTTAGCAGATTAAAAAGTAATAGCTGAGTGGCACAGTTTCCACTCACTTGTCAAGTATAATACCTGCCCTATGGGCTACTGTGAAAATAACAGACACACCATAGAGATGGCTACCAAGTAAGTCAGTCTGACTCTGTGGAACATGACATAGCCAGGATAGTGTCAGCTTCCAGGGGCCACCAGAAGAGACTGAAGGTACACAAGAAAATATGGACCTTCTTTTTCCATTACTGCTCTTGCTGAAATCTATGGATTTCTATAGCATTTCTTCCAGGTTAAAACTAGGGCAGGAAGAACCTCTTTGTTAAGGAGGGCCAGGCTTTGCATCTACCTGAACATTTTGTCTGGTGCCTAAGCATTTGTTTCTTGCACACAGCTTCTCTTTGAGTAGCAAAGGCAAGTTTAGAGACAGAACTGTACAAATGAGAGTAGTATACTCTTAGCAAGAGTGGAAATGAGAACATAAATAGTAAGAAAGGCTAATTTGGATAGTGCTTCGCAAAGGAGTAACACCAGTGCAGAATTGCAGCTAGGACTTTGCCACCAAATTCACTGGGTTTGTGACAAACTGCCTGTGAGCTTTGCGGAGTTGTTTGGGTGGCCAAACACTGGCCTGCTCATGCTGGTGCCTCTAGCAAGAAGAAGCAGCTGTATGTTGACTGTGTGGCTGGAGTCACCAGCAGTGCCCTCAGGCACCCATCGGTCCAGTTTTGCCTTGTGATATGTTTAGGAGCTCACATGCTGCCAAGGGAAACCTGAGAAGATTTGGGGTAATGCTATCTCCTTCCACATATCAGCTATAACTTCTCATTTCACTATGTATCATATTCTGTGGAGATCCCATTGCATTTCACATCACACAGCATACAAATAGAGAACACTGTTCTTTAATAGCACAGCATATTCCTTTAAAATTATTTGACAAGCACAATGAACAAACACAACTTAAAGCTAGCTAAGTACTAGCCTCTTAAAATACAAATGCATAGAAGCATGAATGTTATTTAAAAAAATAACCATAATCATTATTTAAACAGGTCTATGTAGTTCTTAATGTAAATAGAAGGGGCGGAAAATGCTTCATACACATGACTTAGAAATTTACTGACCTGTGGCCATGCGCTAAGATTACCATCACTCAGCCCAAATGTGGAAACTGGAAGCAAAATGAAGTTCACTCTTTGAATTTGATTTACTCTTTCAGAGTCCAAAGCTGGGCAGAAAGCGCTGGTAGAAAAAGGTGAAAAGTGAAATCTTCATTCTGTTCAGGTTAACACTGCACTTGAAGTCCTATCAACATTTCTGAAAGTAGCAGATACCAGTGCTTCCCTGCTAAAATAACCTCTGCATTTAAGCACATGAGTTTCTCATAGAAGTCCCACACCTGTTGGCCGACACTGGGCTATGTTGAAAGCAAAATGACTTCTTAGTTGGACAAAACACATCTTGATGCCCACTGAGCTCCTCCTCCTCCAGGTGAGAACGAGTAAAGCTATCTGCAACAGGTGGAGTTAGGGCTTTCCCCCAGAGATCAGGATTAGTGCTTGAAAATGGGAGAGCAGAATTCTTGCCCTGAAAACCAAACAGTTTCCCCCTATAAATAGGAAGAAGTCCACCCAAACCATGCTAATGATGCTAAATCAAACCATGATTAAAACAGTGTTGTGCTTGGTATCTAAGACACTTGTGGTGCCATTAGCTTCCTGATATGTATATTTTATTAGGAGCAGGTGTGCTTATTGTTATCAACAAGAACAATGTTTTTGTCACTTTTGAATGAGACACTTGAGTATGTCCTAGAGGGTTTTTCTTTATTTTTTCCCCACTGAAATGTTTTGAGAAGTTACCCCCTTTGCTTTCTATTTTTGCTGCTGTATTTCCCTCCACCTTCTGAAGTTGCATGGGCTTCTATTTATTCATCGCTCTGGTTTATTAAGATGCCGTTCAGGTTTCCACCTGTGTTGCATGTTTTGCAACCATGAAATATGGATCTAAGATTCAAAAGACACAGGAGTGTAAAGAACCTTTCCGACACTTTCTGCTTTCTGAAGAAACCGCAGCAGATACAAGAGTAGTTCAGCGGTGCAGACCTAAAATAGCTTCTAATATACTGAATTAATTCAGGTTTCAATATTGTTATGCTGGCATAAATATAGAGCCCTTTCTACATTTTCATCATGTTCTGATAAAATCCCAGGTCTGACAGTGTATCTTGACGAAAGAGTCCACATGAAATATGTTGCTAATTATTTATACATCTCTTCAAAGGCTCGGTGCTTCTACTTGTACTTCTCACTACTCTTACCTACCCAGGCCCTAAAGCTGTTTTTCAATCACTGAACTGAAACCCCTTAGAGTACCAAGTTTATAATAGAGGTTCATAAACCTGGCAGTGATTAACAGCACAGGTTAATCAAATGAGTGTAGAACAGGCTTTTCCCCCCTTTTCTTTAAAGGAAACCAGCCCCAAGTGTTTTTCCCTTATTGCTACGTGGAAATAAATTTGCAATTAACTTTTACTTACTGGTGTCATAGCAGCCTCTGAAGGCCCCAGCCAGAAGGAAGCACTGTTGTGCTTTTCAGCACATAAATGCATACCAGAAGACAGCAGCTGCTCCAAAGATATAACGGCCCAGCACTGTCCTGCAGCCGAGCCCCAGCGATGCCCAGGGGCCAGGCATGGGCAGAGCCTGGCTCTGCCAGGACTCATCCCTAGCTGAAAAAAAGCAGAGAGCCTTATCCTCATCTGTCATCCCACCTACTGAACAAGGTATTTGATGATTTACAATAATTAAGAAGAATTATCCTCCACCGACGTCGCTTGGTCAGCTTCATGAAAATAAAAACGATCATGTCCACCTACTGCCAAACCTATGATGTTTAATTTACTCCAAGACCAACAGGACATGATTCTCTAGGATGCTGTGCACTGGAGATTACTATCCAGTTTCAGCTGTTTGCAATCAAACTCTCACTGACCCTGGATTAATGATTGGAAAGGTGGGTCCTGTGGCAGCTACCAGTCTGGATGGGCACTGGGCCTATGCAGTCCTGAAGTTCCCAAATCTTGGAACCAGAAAGAAGTTTCACACAGGAGCCAGCTTTCAGTGGCTGCTCTCTAAATCCCGAACACATTCTTTGTCAGTCACTAGCTATGGCATTTTTGTTTAGAATTCTCTGGAGCATAATCTAGAAATTTTAATCTTGATTTAGTTCAATTCTGATGGGGAGAAAAAGGAAATTTCTGGTCTGAGTTAGCTAAGTGCTGGGATGAAAAATAACTTTTGAATGAGTACTGAAATGTATGATATTTGCTTCATCTCATTGAGTCAGTGCTTTGTTTTCTTGTGTGAATTGCTTCTGGAAATTACAAATCCAAGCCACTCGGTCACTGGAGCTAATAGACAGAGCCTGCACGCCCAGCATGTTTTTTCAGAGTTGTCCTTTGCGCTTATGAAAACCCATGCTTGCTAAGGACTTCCTCTGTTATGAACTGAGTTTATGATAATAAAACTGTCATGTTAACCCAGAGTGAACTCATCCTCCTCCCTGACAGCTCACTAGGTCCTGGTGGCACTCACAGGCAGCACACACTGCTCACCTCCTGCCCATATTCATGGCCCGGCAAGGACCTTTCCTTTCTCTACAGTAATCACACTGGTGCTCAGCACTGGAACATCTAAGTGCCACCACAGGGGGAAAGTTTAGCAGTGCAAGTAGTAGAGGAGCAAAATCCCCCACTGCTGTGGGATTACTGTGGTCCTCTACCCTCATCCCAACTACCCAGTAAATATTTTTTTTCCTCCTGCCTAGATTCTTTTTTTCAACTGAACAACTGAGCCTCAAATCTTAATATTCTGATGTGTGCCAGTGCAGTATTTAAGGTCCAATTACATTAGCACATTAGATAACAAGCTAGGGAAATGCTAACATACATAGGAATATCTGCTTGCATAATATAAAGTGGGTTGATGATCTCAAAAGGTAACTGTGTGTATACACTAAGCAACTAAGTTTTTATAATCTCTGATTTGTTGGTTATTTCTTTAATTAAAAAACAAACAAACAAACAAAACCAACCACAGAATGCAAAACCATCAAAACAAGATTGCAGATTTCACTTGGCAGTACTTCAGTTTTACTAGTACTAACACAGCTGAAGTCTCTCCTCTAGATTCAGATGAAACTCTCATTTGATGGCTGGCCTCTTGACTTGGCAGGAGCTTTGCCATAATGAAGAATGCTCCCACCAAGCTTCTGTTTGTCATTTCCATGGCTTTTACTTGGCAGATGCCTGTAGCACCTTAAGTGCACAAAGTCCCTGAGTAAGAGGAAAACCAGCCACTGTTCGTTTCCTCCACTTTATGTGTAACAGCTTGATTTGAGTGAAGAAGAAGTTACCACAATTACAATGAAATAAACAGATATGGCAGTACCACGCAGAATCAAATAGTGAATGCAGCCTGACTAAGAAACAGCTGTAGCATTGGACTGCTTCTTTAAAACAGGCAGTCTTGCCAAACAGCAGTATAGGAGGTGTATCTCAGCTCTCAGAAGAAAGCTACCCAGCTTTTCCCAGGTCTGGTTAAATTTCGTAAAAACATTGAAATGCTTGGAGCATTCACACACATATTAATTCAGCAAAGACGCTTCTAGTTCACTCAGTTATTTCTGACTTAAAGTGGAATAAATGAAAGGAAAACTTAGCCATGTACCTTTGCTTTGTTTCTTCCCTCCCTCTTTGTCCCAGCTTGACTGCTTTGTGTACAAATAGTGGTCTTGACAAGGTCAGAGTTGACACAGCAGCTCTTACCATTGCCTGATGCATTGTCACACCACTATATCATACATGTAAAATCATTATCAAAATGTTACTGAAAAAACCAATAATGTGTGGGTACAGGAGTAAGTCTGCTATCCCCTCAAAGATTATCCATTTTTATTATGCCGCATTATAAATTAAATTTTCCATTGTGCATCTGAGAAATACAAACTAAATGCACCAGCCCGTTAAAAACAAGATCCCTCACTAAAACCCTCCTTGGAAGATACTAGTCCAGAGCACACATTTACAGTCACATCATAAATCTCTGGTAAAAATGGGATTTATAAAAGCTGTGCTGACACAGCTTATCTACAAGACTGTGAAAATGACAGCTGCATGGAGAGAGCTCGTTCCTGCTAAAACACGACCGTATGAATATTGAACATCAAGCCCTATGCAAGTTTTCTGACTTTTGCAGTAGGTCCCTAAATATCAGCATTGCAAGCCAGCCCTGCCTCCTTCCCCTCCCCAGCCGTGGTTCACCCAGCCCACATAGCACCAGTTCCCATCCACAGCTGGAGCACAATTTTGAATCAAATAAAATTCTTTTCATCACCTTCTTCCCCTCACTTGCCTGCAAAAAGATATTCTTTCTACCCATCTGTCTTGGTTTGTGTTTTTTTGGCTCCCCTTCCTCCCCCCTCACCTTTTAGTAGCTGGACCTTTCTAACTGATGAACTTAAGTTGCTTTGTCCTTCAAGCATGTAAGTCTTACGTGTCAGGTTCCTGAGCTTCCTGGGCTTTTCTGGTCCTTTCATTCATTTTTAAGTATTCTTAGACATTGATGAGTACAGACTGAACCATCCTCTTTCTAAATTGATGTCTCCTGCCTTTGAGGTGCTTTTTTTTTTAATAAAATAGCATGCCCATTATTACACACAAATCAAAATATAGCATGCTGCAACACACTATGATGTGCTATGAGTTGTCATTCTGGGATGTGGAAGGACATCAAGTGTAACAGAGAGACAAAGTAAGAGTTCAATTGTGTTTTGTTCCAAGATGCACCTCTCACGCAAGCCTCACAGCATGTGGGTCACAACGCTCTACAGGGAATCTTGAGGGGGTTTGCTTTTAGCTCTGGCTGAGAGGAAAGAGGAATTTTCCCTATTCCCTGGAAACCAGCAGCAGGGACCCAGGCCAGGCAGTGAGGGGACAGCTGCCCTGGGGCCCCCCCGGCCCTACCCTGGCTGTTGGGAAATGTCTCCCCCAGGGTCAGACCTGCTGGAGCATACTTTCAGTGAATTCAGAGGGTCTTGTCCCAGTTTTACCCACAGAAAGACAGACAAGCTCTGTCTACCACCAGCCCCCACCACCCTGAAGCATCACCTGGGGCCCCTGGCTTGGGGAGGGAGAGAGAGTGAAGGATCCCAGTCCTGAGCCCATCTCCCCAGCTTCTGGGCTGCCCTGGCCTCCTGGGAAGAAACAGGGGAGCAGCCTCTTGAAGCCCTTAATTTCCTCTCTTGTCTCTCCAGAGTGCCCCGGCTGTATCCATACAGTGGTGCGGCAGTAATTCAGCCACCCACCCTCCTCCCCACCTGCTGTGGGGACCTTCCAAGGGCCACCAACCCCAGGCAGACGTCCGGACAGACTACTGACATGGCACTCCCGAGTACATCCCCCCTCATTAAAAGCCATTACAGGGCTGTCAGCACTTACAGTAACCAAGTTTTAACGCTTGTAAAAGTTTTGTCAGATCCAACCCCCTCATTCAAAAACACCCATGAGTGTTACTAAAATCTGTATCAAGCTCAAAAAAGAAAAATTAATTTTCCCACAATAAAGAAATCCCAAACAACAACAAAACTGCCCCACCCCACCACCACCACCATTTTGGCCTACTTTGGGCTACAGTGTCCGGACTCAGCAGGAATGTTTTTGGAGGCAGGAGACCACACTGGAGGGCCAAGTCACTGGGAAAGACAGGGATACTGGGACCTGTTCGGGAAGCATTACTTCATTTTTACTGGTGTGCAGCAACAAATTCACTTACTCCAAGGAAACGTGCTGGTCTAAACAAGAAAAATAAAATGCATCTTACTCAAATAATTTCACTATGTCAGGATACCTACCAGGCAACAAAACTGTAAAGGGATTAACAAGTAAAAATGCAGTTTGATGCTGTATTTGCTGTATATACACAGCAGCAGACACATATGCAGACATATGTGGCTTGATGATGACATCTGAAAGTTTTAAAATGACAGCCTCTTTGGGTTGTCCCAGGTCTGCCCTGTCAAAATAAGCAGTAAAGCAGTTACGCACAAATTTAATTCATTCCAATTCAGCAAAATATTTAAAGTGGGATATCCTGAGTGGGGGCTTCTACAGAAGTTTGTGTTACAGGCTATAAGCTGAGTTATCTGCATTTTAAACTCATTTTGGGTTGATTATATATGTCAGTCGATTACTGATCTCCTGTACTTTTTGTTTCTGGGTATCATTTCTTCTGCATTTTTCCTTTATCTTCATAGTCCCATTTTCTGGTCTGTCCTCTTTTCCATGTGTATATTTGCAGTTCTTAACACAGAACTATTTTATCAGGTTTGATGTTACTGGTAAAACTCCCATTGATTGACTTGATTGCCTTTGGTAAGAGATTTCATTGGAATTTGATTGCTGTCTCAGGACTGCAAGAGATAGACGACAATATAGTCCTAACAGGCTGTTTCCAAAAGGAAATGTTGATGTGAGCTGCAGAGGCATTTCACAATTTGATTACATTATATTAACAGCCTTCAGAACATACAATATTGCATTTATAAAAAGGGATAGGAGAACGCAGGACATTCCTGCCCATGCTCTGTGTGTGAAGGGAAGGGCTTTGATGTGTGCCCAGAGGTTGTAGGAAAGGTGGAATGCATTTCTCCTGAATTTTAACCAATAAAAAGAAAAGGAAAAAAAAAAAGGGGGAAGAGGAAGAAAAGCTCAAACACATGAGGATTTGTGACTAGCTTTGAATAAAATGTAGGTTTCTATGTCCACATATGAGGTGGACTTCTCCCCAGCATTATCATTGCTCTTAGACACAGACATATCCTTCCAGAATTAAAGCCTGTTTTCAAGAAGGATGAGCCTGTGGACTAGGTCTGAGCTCAGAGTGCTTGGTCCCGCAGGGACCAATGCTTCAGCACATATCTAATATTTCTGACTGACGCTGGTGCTAGTGGGCCTTCCTCACCAGCCAGGGACAAGTCCCATCATGCTTGGACTGTGTGAATCCTGTATATAAAGGGAGAAACCAAATAATTCACAGACAATTTCCACCACCCATTCACAAAACAGGATGAGTCTGCGGGAGACCTCACCCAAACTACAGATGCTGCGGAAAGCACAGAAGTCACAGCACACACCAAATAGCACAGCTATATGTTACACACCTCTCATGTGGGGCCACAGGACTCTGTCTACGTAAGTATTTTAGCACAGTGCTTAACAGCTCCAAGGTCCAAGTGTTGACTCAGTGACACAATTGTTAGACCATTTTCAAAATTATGTCTATTCATTGGTGATCACCTGCCTTCTCAGAAACATAATGTCTTCATCTCCTTTTTCAATGTTTATCACCTGTCATATTTTTTCTTCCTGGTTGAAAAGGGAAGGCTGCTCTGTGCTGCCTGGTAAATATTGGGGACATATAAAGGGCTCAGCCAACATCTCACATGGTGGAAGGGGGAGAAAATAAACTTAGATTTACCTTTAAAAGTCTGCAGAAGAAGATGGAGGACACTGAAAATTTGAAACGGGTAAGAGCTCCAAGCTGGGAACATGCCCATGTTGATGAGCAAATGGAAAATTGAACTATTTTCTCTGAGTTAGAGCAAGTCCTGAAAGATAGCTGACATGCAAGCACTGTGTTTTGTCACACCAACTGCCTGCCACCTGCCTCCAGGCACCAGGCTTGCCTATGCCACAGCAACATGCTGAACACATGCATTCTCATTGCTCCATTTAAATGGCATACGGAGGTAGAGAGGAATTTTGTGCTTAATTAGGGGATGTGTTTGGAATATGATTTGTGATAATACATCTATAACAAGGGAAATTAGTGAAAATAATTAATGAAGGGTAATCTATGATACCAGGGTTTTGTCTAAATCAGCAAGAATAGAGTCCCAAGGACATCCACAGTGTGATTTATAGGATTATTTTTTTTAATGATCCATGAGATCTTAATGTTTTCAGAGCAAGAAGAGATTGGGGAAACAGCTAGGAAGGGAATCTACCTGTGAGGCTATTTGCAAGATAAGTTCCTGTGAGAGTTAAATCACAATTTCTTACTTGCTTTGTGTTTTCTGATATTTCTTTTCCTTTAGAAGCCACTTTAAGTCTGTGAATTTTGCTCCTTACAGTTTTATCTTTACCTGTAAGTCAAAACACTGAAGTTTGCTTCATATCCAGCTGCTTTGATTTTACACAGACAACAGATATATCTCAAAAAAAAAAAAAAAACCAAAACAAAACCCAAAACAAAAACAAACAAACAAACAGAAACACAGGCAAAATCATGGCTTTGCAGGATGCTCAAGACCCTTCAGCTATAAAGCATACGATGGAAACTCGAATTAAAATGGATGCATTAAAAATAATTTTTGTGTGGAGCTATGGCAAGCCAAGAAGATGATGCATGGTGCTCATATCAGCTGTCGTTAAATATCACAGCACAGCATGGAACAGGAGAGTCACCATTTTTGCTGTTGTTAACCAAGGTTATGGCTGGAAAAGACCTTTCCTGGGTCCTCTGAGGCTGAGAGAGCTTCATGAGAGCCTAAGGAGCTGTGATGGAGTCCTTTTTCTCCCCTGCCAGGCTGGGCCCACCTCAAGCAGTAACTCCAGCAAGAAGGAGGAATTGAAATCCATGTAATATACCTGCCCAAAGGCAGGACCTACCCTCCACCTCCAGCCAGCTTTCTGGAGATGACTTTCTGGAGGCAACTTTTCCTGGAAAAGTACTTTTTGGATGGTACCGTGGGGAATGTGTGACATATGTGAGCAAAAGAGAGGTGGCATGAGCCGGACGGCTACTGCTTAGCAGTCTGCTCACATCTTTCTCCCATGAAGAATATTCAGCTTTCTTTGTCTAAAATGTTGAGTGGTTATGAATAGTAAGGATAGACTATCTGTAATTATTTTTAAATTATTAATGGTTTTGTTAGATCCCTTCACTTTTACATTAGGTTTCTGTTAATGTAAGTTAAATCAAAATGTACTTCAGTTTCCAGGCAGCTCCCAAATGTATTTTTCATTCTTTCATAACATTACTTCAACCTCTCGATGAGGTGTCTGTGATAAAGTTTGCTCCCGAGCCGGCAGACTCCCAGTCCTAATGAATTCAGCAAAAGGCTCTCTGAGCAGGCTCTCATCAGCCAGGCTAGATGGCAAATGAGGAGGCCATCGCTGCATTGTCAGTTAATATACTACCCCCAGCTAGCAGGTGTCACACCCTATTCGTAAGAAGGACTGCGAAGGCCACGGGGGTATCATCAAAGACAAGGGGAGAGTTTATCAGAATAACTGAGTTACTTTATTGGCACTTTCCATTACGCTTAGGAGACTCGGGTTGTTACACCAGACACTCCTGATCAGAAAATATCTGCCGAGCGCCTCGCTCAGGGCTCAGACCTCGCAGGCGGTGAGGAGAGGGTACCGCACACCCTCCCTGCCTGCATCCCTGCCCCGGAAGATGCTCTCAGCCGCGGGGAGGAGTGTGGGGGGCGAAGCTCAGCGCCGGACGACCCCGAGATAGAAACGTGAGAGACCCCCCTCCAGAGACCCCCCTCTCGTCTCCTCGCCCCTCGGCCGGGCGGGGTCCAAGGAATGCGGGGGTCCCGGGAGCCCCGCCGCGGACGATCCGGCCGCCTCTTCGCCCCGCGCCTGAGGAGGGGAGCGGCGTTGGGGAGAGGAGTGTGCGGAGTTAAAGGCGTTGCATTCCACACAAACGCCACGAAAAACGCCCGGATAAATTATGCAGGGGGATTTCTGGATTTCTTTCAAGTAATTAAGTTTCGATTTCTTGCATTTATTTTAGTGCCAGGAAGCACGAGGCGCCACGGACGGCAAAAGTCTTCATTGATCGTTCCGGGCTTTAAGTTTGACTTCGTGACTTGACTTGACTTGCGGCGGCAGCAGGCGAGGGGTTGGCGGGGGCTGGGAACCGTCCCGCCTCGGGAAGAGGCGGGGGGAGCCCCGAAGATTGCATCCCTCCCGGGTACCTGCCCAACACCACGCACCGGCCCCGAAACCAGATGTGGGGGGAATAGGAGCCGGTGCGGGTAGCGATGCTGGGCTCGGGGAGAGCGAGACCGCTGGGGGTGCCGAGGCACGGCCTCGGGGTGCGCAGTTGTCCCGACGGGGCGTCCCAGCCCAGCGGTTGCCCCAGCTCCGGGGGGCGGCAGCACCGCAGTGCCCCCAAGTCGCCCGTCGCAGCCGGAGCCCCGGTGGAGCGGGCCCGGAGGAGGGGAGGGCCGAAGGGCGGCATGGGGCACCGCGACCGACCCTCCGGTAGAGCCGGGACCGGCGCTGCCCTGCCCTCAAACCAAAGGTAGCAGAGTTTGCTCAAAGTGTAGCCCGCATCTTAATGGATTAAAAATTCATAGGGCGCATTAGGTTCAGTAAAATATGAATGCGCGGCTTTAAATTTTAATCGTAAATCAGAACATGGATACATGAGAGGCGACAGTGATTTCTCCTCAGATGTCTGCGTGGGTCAGGGTGTGGGCGTGGGGAAAGCGAGGCCCAGGGGGTGTCTCTTTTATTTGGGCGGCCCACTGTTGCGCAGAGCCGGCTGGAGAGCCGGCGAGCTGGCGGGGCGGGGGGGACTCCGCGCTGGCCGCGGCTTCGCCCGGCGTCCCTCACGACACCGGGCGGGAAGGGGGGAGCTGGGCTCGGGGAAAAAAAGCCCAAACAAACAAACAAAAAACCAAAAACCAGAGCCAAATCACAAATAAAAATAAGAAAAAAAAAAAAGGAGGGGGGCGCGAAGGGAATCTCAGCGTGTGCTGGGCGGCTGCGTGATGCGGGTCCAGCGGCAGCGCGGAGCCGGGGCGGGCGGCGGGTTCCTGCAGCGCGGAGAGGCTCCGGCGGGGGCGGGCTCCGCGGGGACCCCCCGGGGTCAGCCCCGGGCCCGGCGCCGAGGGAAGTTTGCCCAGGTATTCCGCACCCCGCTGCACCCCCGCGGCGGCCGTGCGGAGCGGCGGTACGCGCTCAGCGTTTTGGAGATCGGTTGTCAGTTGCTATTAAAATCAAGATTAATTCATATTAACGATATGCATTCTCAATTCTCCCGTGTGACAGCATACATTAGAACAACTATTGCGAGTAATTAAACTCAGTGCGGGAGGGGTTAAATGTATAGGGTGGAGAGGTTCGCTCCTCACACTTCTCTCTGCCAAAGTTCAGCCGGAGAGCCGAGCGGGCAAAGCCCCTTCCCCGCCTCGGTGGGCCCGGCAGGCTGGGCTGCCTGCCCTCGGGCCCT
>VZRU01000208.1:0-19814 GCA_013398155.1 Pedionomus torquatus
GTCTATCTCAGAAGGAAAGTCTTTCAGAAAAGGAGGAACTCTTCAGAATTATTTAGGTGACATGAGAAATACACATTTTACAGAAACCATTAGTGAAGTTTCCCTTCTGCAGAAATCTATTTGCAGTCCTGTTCTAAATATTGTGATTTGATGTATGTCATGTTCTTAATGAACACATAGGAAAAAATGTGGCAATTCAGATGCTATACTATAGGCTTGAACCATGATGAACTGTTACTGACAGCGCAAAAAAGGAGTAATAGCCATATATATAGCTGATATATATACTGGCACAACTGGGCACAACTGTCCCCTAACTCTAGGAAGAATGAACATAGGGTAAGAGCTGGAAAGGACTAACAAAAATCACAAAGTCCAAACTGTTGCCATCGCATATAAACCTGGATAAAATCCAATTAATAACACTGTCAAGCTTCATCTCAACAGAAATCACATTGTTTGCCTGTGCTGGCCATGAGAAGACTTCCAAAACCTTACTGCTATAATGTTGGGAAGTTTTTTCTTATTTCCAACCTCAGTTTTTCAAGAACATTTTTTTTCTGTGCTGAATATCTCTTCATCGCTATAATTTCTGCCTTACTATATTAGAGAAAGTACACTTTTGTTCTCCTCTTATGCCATAAACCTCTAATAATTTCTAACAGGCCTTCTTGGTAGGTGGAGAATCAAATTAATTCTTTAGGCTGAATCAGTTTTTCTTGGATAAGGAAGATTAGATATGTGCCAAGTTCCAGATTATTGAAAAACTTTCCAAATGTCTGGGTCTGCTTGCAAGGTATGAAGGGTAACAGACACGACGAGTAGATGAAATTCTGATGGAAAAGAAGAGAACACAGGAGGAAGATTTTGGTTAGAGTCTTGCTACTTAGTGTTAAGCCAGAGCAGATCAGCATGTCAGCTGCAAGGAGTGGCAAAGGTACCCTACTGGGTAACCATTGTTCCCACCATAAAACATACACCACACTAGGAACGTAACACAGATACCAATAAGGCATAGTCATTCATGGCATACTCCATTAGTGGCTAATGAAGGCAGTAGCATTGCCATCATGGGCTTGGTGACACTGAGATCGAACCTAGAAACCAAGTCAACTGGTCCAGGGTTCAAGGATGGCTCTTTCTTCAGAAAACAGTCCATATGATTCAGTTGTGGCATATGGAAATGCTGGATGAGTAAATCAATAAGATGCCCTGTATTTTCTCTCCCCGAGTGTAGAACTTCCTTAGAAACCTGGAAGCTGTGGAAGCTGTTTGCCCAAACAGTCTTCGCTGCAACTTGAATGTCTCAGTTCAGGAGTCACAGTTTTGACCTGGAGACTCATGAAGGGCATCCTAGATGGCAGGGACAGAATTTAGCCATGAGAAAGAGGAACCATGATACTGTTGAGGTGGTGCCTGTTCTCATTCATGTGCAAGCTCTGAAGCAGAAGGATTTTTACACCATCTAGAAGATGACAAGATGATTACAAGATGTAAAGACAGATTCCGTGACAAAGGCCTGTAGAGGAACTGCCCCCCAGTGCAATGGAGTTTACTCCAACTTCTGTCCTGTTCCTAGCCCTCATGTCTTTAAAGATGGTCTTTTTTCCTTCTTGACATATTTTAGCTTTGTGCCATCAAGTATTTCATTAGTATGTTCTTATTTTGATCATTACTGAGGGTGATGAATAGGACCATTGAATAATATTCTGCCCAAGACTGAATTCTAAGAAATTCCACTTGCAACAGTGGAGCAGTGACCCAGAATATCATCTTGCAAGGACAGCCCACACTTTGCTTTAGACAGTTTCATATTTACCTTAAAATCCCTGAACTAAACTCCATCTCCTTACTGTAACTGGTAATCAATGAGCATTGTTTATTAAGGTTAGATTTACCTCCTTTTTTTGTTGTGGTTTTTTTTTTGTTTGTTTATTTTTGTTTTGTAAAGAAATAAATATCAGCGTTGAAGCAAGATACTGGCATATGTGATCATTTAAAAAATGTTGGCATAAAAGTTTGGCTTCTCTAACAGGACTGTTCTGATAGAATATTCTTTTTAAAAAAGCTGATTTCTGTCTGCTGGCACCTGTATCGCACTTGTTGAATTCAGTTTGATGGAACAAAAGAATATATTATAGAGAATCAAAAATACAATGTTCAGTAGTTAAAACTGTTCCATTTTCATAGTATAAATTTTGGACTTCTTAGTTTGATAGCAAACTAAAGTGGATGGTAAAATCTGTAAATTTATTAACTAAAATAGAAAGAGGAAGAAAAAGAGGATTCACTTGTGATGAAAGAAAATTTGCACAAAGAATGAGAGGAGAATACAATGCAGCTGTTGCATTTCAGCATCATTCATTGAAGAAAAGGAAAATGAGGCACTTTAAAAATTAATTCTTTTCCTGTTTAATTTTTTAGTTCTTACAAAAATGCAGTAAATGCTCAAATAACTTGGTCATAAAACTATTTTGCATGTGCTTTTTGCTATCATTTTTGCGCATGCACTCTTGAAAGTACTAAGACTTCATCATTAACTCAGTTGCAGTATTGACCGCATATATATTTTTAGGTTTATTATTAACTTTAAAATAACTCACTGCTTTTTCCTTACGGGTTGTTATACCAATTTACACCTTCTGCAGCTAGGGAACACCTCAATTTCCCTTTACCATGAGGGAAACTCTACTCAATTAGAATCAGAAACCATTATAGTTGTTTATGTTTTCTAAGTGCAACATGTTCTTTGTATTTGGAATAAATAACGTACCTGCTACATTGCCAGTTGTATAGTCAGGAAGCAATTTTCTGCCAATGTGGGAGTTTTTTGCTGTTGTCTTCACATCAATATTAACCATCTCAATCAAAATGCAAAATTCACACTCACTGCCATCTGGATGGTTATACTGTCCAAGGACTTTGTGTTTACAAATTGAGAATGGATTTTCCTCCTCTATTGATGTAATTTCACACACTAAATAAGCAAGATATAAATCACCATTAGGTATTATAGCATATATTAAGCATTTTAAAAGAAGAATGTAGCTAGATGGAAATAATTAATAGCAAGAAAGTGAAAGATGGCATAAGCACGTGGGCAGAGCAGCAAAGCTAAAGTTGTGTCTTTCATCACAGACAGCATCAAGCCAAACCAAAAATGTGCATGATGGAGAACACACTTGAGAACTTCTGATTTATGATAGTAATAGTCATAAACAATGTACAAAAAGTAAGGAGCAAACATGTTCCATGACTGTTTTTTTTGATGTCACAGCACATGCCCTGTGGCATGAGCCCACGCTGCCTAGATTGTTGATATTTTTATAAATGACTATGGTGTCGGTGTGCTGGAGGGATATAGCCACTGAAGAAGTGGCCAGGAAGTCTTCCAGAGTGAGATACGTAATGGACAAACTTTTAACAGATCAAATCTGCTATATCTGCATACAGTCTTATTGGAAATACCTTCAGAATCCATTACAAACTCTTTGGATTACATTTTATTTTCTCCCAAACAACCAGTAACCCAAGAGCCTGTAACACCATAAACCACTTTTTTCCATAATCTGTCTGGCAAAGTCAATTAGTAGGTGATCTCATGGCTGAATGCTTTGAATACAATATATAAAAGTAGAGGAAACTGAACTACTCTCAGGTCTACAAAAAACCACAAAGGCAGAATGCTCACAAAATCAGCTGTACTCATGGTTTAAATCTGCTTTCCATTTTAGTCTTTACTTCCATTATACAAATCCAGTGAAGTCAACAGTCACAGTATTGGGAAACGAGTGGAACCAAGTAAACAGTCTTTTAATATGCTCTGCAAAATTTGGCAATCCTGAAAAGCCTGATCTATGGTTAAGCTCGAATCTAGATGCTGCCTGAGCTTTTTTTTTTTTTTTTGCCTTCTTTCATTCTAAATGAAACATGAGTAGTCATGTTCTATGGAAGAGAGATGGAGAAATGCAGAAATGGAGATCCATACATGACAGCAATCACTCAGCAGGACTTTTATCAAGAGGCTTCTCAAATGCATTGATCCCAGCAACACTGCTCAAAACCTTGTCATAGCATGGACACGATGTCTTGGAGCTCCCTCCTGCATGCAGTGTAAAGGGGCAGAGGTCCAGCTGCCTGACTGTGTTCATTTAACACACCATTGCTAAACTTAATGCCTATTATCCTGATAGCAGTTTTTAAGCAGGACCCCAGGGCAGATCTTCAATACTGTGAAGTAACAACCTGTACTGGTTAAACCAGAAAAAATGATAATAAACAGTAAAATTAGTAGACATAAGGATAAATATGGTACAGTGAAGAAGAGTCAACATGGCTTTTGTAAAGGGAGGTCATGTTTCACTCATCTACCAAAGTCCTCTGACAGAGTCAATAAAACATGTTGGCAACACAGATCTGTTTGATACCATCTGGCTGGATTTCCAGAAGGCACTCAAAAAGTCGCCTCCCTCGAGGCATTTCAGGAAGCTAATCAGACATGAAAAAAAGCTCAGAAGATAGGAAGAAGGGAGAAGAACTAAGAGTTGCCTTTCACGGTAGAAAGAGATCACACGTGGAGTCCCAAATGGCTCTGTGCTGAAGTCTGCATTGCTCAACACACATCACAAGTGATCAGAAAACAGTGTTGAAAAGGGATGAAAATGCTTGCTGATGACACTGAATTAGTCAGAGTGATATAGACTACAGCTGATTTCAGACTCACAGGAGAACATCCTACCTCATAATGACTAGGCAACAAAAATTTACTGCAGATAAATGTACAATGAAGTCAAACAATGCTAGAAAACACCAGAAAAGGAATCAAGAACATAAAATGTCTTTTTGCTGTTGTATAAATACATGATGTATCCACATCTTCAATAGTGTTAAAAATTGCGTATCCATCAGAAGACAGATATAAAAGTACTGTAAAAGATAAAGGTCAGTGCAACAAGTATGGATAAAGATATGGAGCAGTTATAGGATGAAGAACAATAAAATATATTAAGGTTTTTTGTTCTGAAAAGCACCATGAAAACACATGCTAGAGGTCAATAAAATCAGGAGTAGCCTGGACAAGGAGAATAGGGTGGTTGGATCCCGATGTACTTTAAGGTCCCTTCCAACTCTAACCATTCTATGATTCTGTGATTCTATGAATAGGAAATAACTGCTTCTTTCACTACAAAAGCTGGAAGATATCACATGAAACCAGAAGATGCCAGCCTTGAGGTGAACAAAAGGAGCTGTGTCTAATTAACCAGTAGAATTTGTGACAGGACACTGTGAATGCTAAAAATGTACCTGAATTCAAAAAAGAATTTGACAAATTGATGGAAGAAAAGGACGCTAAGGGCTGTTCAATACAAACCCGTGGCATCTAGTTTAGGAAGCCCTAGGATAACTAATCACTAGATACTCAAAAGATACTTTGCGAAGGGTCTTTAAAGAGTCCTTACAAACTTCTTGGGGCACTCACTTGGTGGTCACTGTCGGAGACAAGGCACAGAGCTAGGTGAAACTCTGATCTTACCTGTATTACTACTACTCAGGTTTGAATTTGGGTTCTGCACTGTCCGTGTAGAGTCAGTGTACACAGTAAAAGTCTTCCGTGTTGGACCTGCAGAATGAGTCTGGCATGTCTGGGCAGCGCCATCATACTGTGCCCACACAGCCCCACTTTTTGAGGAAACATCAAACCCACTGTACACATTGAAACCACAGTCTCCAATGTGTTGTAAATGACTAGCGTTTCCAAAACTGTCAAACCGCCACTCACGACTGAGCATGCTCATTGTCACTGCAGTATCAGCAGATTTACCAGGAAAAGGGCTGCTGCATGCCTCAAAATCGTAGATAAGTACAGGATTCCTCTATATCGTGCCAGGCAAGATTTCTAAGTGAGAAAGAAGGCGTATTCATGAGAAAACAGAAGGATGGTAGTTCTAATTGGAATACCCTCTTTTATCTGGAGTGACTGTGGCTTCTCTGACTTGAAAGACAGGTTTTATATCATTTGGTGGTTCTTATTTTCATTGTCTGCAAATGAGCTGCCTCTTTGTCTCTGCTTGGTGGTAGGATCTAAAGGTTTTTTAGACAGTTACTTTTCTTTACCCTCGTCGTTTTTGTAGTCAGGAGTTGCACTCTCATAATGAGAGGCAGTTGAGTTCATGAGAACACCCGCAAATGTCTGTGTTTCTGCCAACCTGATCTTCCTGGTTTGTATTACACATGTGACTGAGGCTCTCAGATGCAGAGGTGTGGCTTTCTAATGAAGTAAACCAAGATAGGGTCTTAATCATCTTCATTTGCCTTAATGTTTGCTTTGCTCTTTCAACACAGTTTTCAAAGTCCATTGACCTTTGTATAATACAGGCTGCAAGAGTGTCTATGAAATCTCCATACCTTTCTAAATATTTGAAATTCCCGAGATATTTAATGTGTTCTCTTATCTGAAGCAACTTTGTCATAGATGTTGTTGGCTAATGCTGACCTGTTGTGATTCATTTCCTTACTGACTAACAAATTACTTAGCTGAATTTCTTTAATAAAACTAGTGCAATAGTTAACTCTGAGCAGGTCCTGGTCACCTCTGTTTTCAAATCATTCCATTGCCAAATGCTTCCAGGCTCTGCTAGCTGCTTCATAAGTTAGCACAGGCTTCTTGTAAGTTTATTCTTAGTATTCTCTACGTAGTGAAAACATAGTATCTTCCATTTCTGCCTTGTATTAGGCTTTATTTTAATTCTTGCATGTTTTTATCAGCACAATACTAGCATGTGTTCTGTGGGATTTTCATCAAATCTATGCATTTTCCTCAGAAGAACTATTTCCTTTGCTAGTGGAACTAGTCCACATCCTTCAGTCAATTCTCTTATTTATTTTAGATGTCTGTAAGAATCGATGACGTTTTCTACCCACCATCCCAAATCTTTTGGTTTCTTTAAAAGCATTGTTGCTGTTTATGTCTGATAGATCATTTGTAATTATGGTAAGTGTATTGTGCTCTTCATTCTCCTTTGTTTTACATCTTTTACATCTTCTCATACACTGAAATAAAGTGAGACCTGTTTGTCAAAATTCTCTCACAGTCTCACATTAAATTACAAGCTATATTTTTCCATCTTTTAACATTTCTCACTGAAAAGTTGGCAGTGGAGATACCAAATCTTCCTCAAGAATATTTTCTTGGAATTTTTTATACAGTTCACTGTCCCTGCCATTATGTACCACTTCAAAGTTCTTGTAGGCACATTATGATTTTCATGTGTCTCAACAGAATATGGAAAGTTTTCTTACTGTTACTAATGTGACTTTCTATTGGGAGACCCTGGTGCTTTTGACTGTTGCTGAATGACCACAGATAAACTCTCTGATATCTAGTGACAATGTGAAATAATTCTTTTTCTGCTTCAGTGTAATTCTGCTACCTCAGAATCAGTGTTCTCCATTTGCTCCATTCCTGCCACAAGGCTGCTCCAAGGGCAGCTTATAAACCTACAGCATTTTCCCGTGTTTCCCACATGTTCAGGAATTACCAGGCTTTCCAGCTCACATTCTGCTTCCAGCAGCCAGCTCAGCAGCAGCAGTCAATCACCAGAAAGCTGGAGCCTCCACTGATTTCATCGGCTTGGCTTTTGTGAAAGGAAGCATTATACATGAGTAGAGAGATTTATTACAGGACTCTTCTCGCTTCATCTCCTAAAGGCTTAAGCAAATGTAATTCATCAGTAATGATCAGCCTAGTTTATATTTTACAAAGAGCCATATTTTAAGTGGAAAAATGTCCCAAATACATGTTTATTGCAGACACCTCCAGCAGCAACTACAATCCAGTTTCTGCGGGAGGTTCCTATGCAGCCAACAGCCCAGCAGGGAAGACGGGAGCAGATGTTTGTGGCCTTTTCTCCTATACAGTATTTCTGCCAGAGGAGATAAGCCCTCCTTAGACTTCTTGTCTCACACACTCTCTGAGGAGGAATGGAGGTGGCCAGCATGAGCAATCATTTGGATCAATCACTGGAAAAGGGGTACAGGGAATTACTGGTAGTGCTGCTGGAGTCCAGCTGGCACCACCAGCTTTGGCAGTTGTTTATTCAGAGTATATCAATAGCTGCTGAATTCTGAACCTCTTCTTTGTGGTGTGGCCACAAGACAATGAAGACTGAAAAAGTTTATGCACATTAATACTAGGGGATTCTGATGTGCACTTCTATACTGTCACTAGCAATAATCTGCAAAGGCAACAAAAAAAATCAATGTCATAAATATATTCCATCTTGGCAGAAAGCGCGCACAGAAGCTTTAACATTTTAAAATACTTTCCTCTTCTGCATGAAAAACTGTGAAGCATCTGTCTCAAAAACAAGGGTTTTAAAAATAGCTTTCTGAAGGTCAGGTAATTATTTTTTAATATCATTACTTCACAAAATCATTGGATGTAGATTATGAACTATGAATGCCAAATACTTAATCCTCTCACTCCTTTTGTTGCCATTTTTATGCTGGCTGCTCATCACATACTTATCTAATGCAAACTTCTTCATTTTGACCTCCCAGTGAGATCAGCTGTTTTTCACAGAAGAACTTACATTTCAGAAATGTTTATGATACACTTAATACACTTTCATTAATTATTTTCTTGTCACCTTTTTGAGTTTATCATTCACAATGGACTCTGGTAGGTGGTTACTAAATGCACATTTCTACTCATTAAGGCTTTAATTTCTACTAAAGTTGAGTAAGAAAGGTTCATGACCCAAGTTTTAAAAAGCCAGTGCATCTTACTTTCAATGTGAAACTTCCATTGTGAGGCCGAGAACCCTGAAAAGAACTTTATCTTTTATTATATGATACCTCCATTTCTTTCCAAGACTTTGGTGAGGAACATAAATTTTTAGAAAATTTGAAAGCATCAGTATACTGTAACTACTGGGTGGCCCTTGCCCATTGACCTCTAAGATACCTAATAACTTTGTGAAATACGACATCATGTACAGAAGTTTTGTTGATTTTTCTCCAACATATGATTCTGAACAAGAGATCTACTTTTTTGTATTACTTTGTATAGTTTCTACCGATATCCTCATACAGACTTTCTCCTCATATGCCCTTTCTGTTTTAGAGCAGCACTTGGAAGGCTTCATTTCCTTCATTAGCCTCTATCAATTGCAAAACTAAACAAGGAGATTATTAATATTTGATTGTCATTCAGATATCTCTGGTTATATTATTAAAAGATTCAATTTTTTTTGCACTGTGTGCACAACAAGTCAAGAGAACTTTAATAAAAAATTAATGCAATGCGTTTGCAGAGCTCCAAGGATGAGTTTAACTGTAGAGGTAGGCTTGAATGCCCTTTGGAACAAATTCAAAGGCCATTTGAGTCTTTTTTGCAACTTCAGAGAACTCTAATGCTTTAGATGGCTTGGTGACTGTGTGTTTGATGGGGGAAAAACATTGTAAGCAAGGCTCTGCTGCAGAAAATGCTTATTATTGGTTATAATTTTCCCTATGAAGATGACACTATACTGTAGAAGACTTCCTACAGACTGCAGTGAGCACAGAATAAAGCTGTCCCATCCCATTGCATCTTAGTTTTGAGAAGCAAAGTGCATTTCAAGCAGAAGGAATTCTTCCTCGACCTCTATGCCATGTTTTGGGAGACCCAAATCTCTAAGTCTTTACTCTGGAAAAATTTCATTGAAAGTAACAGCTTAAAGCTAGCACTACAGAAGACCAGTAAATGTCTGACTTCAACTATTAAAAATGCTACTTCACAGTAAGGAAAAGAAAAGCTGATCTGGCATTTTATTGAACTTTATTTCATTTATGAAAAATGTAAATGGGAAGTGACAAAAATGTCAAGGTTGACATTTTATCTACTTTTTTCCCCCTTCTTACATATTTTTGCATATTCCACATAACTCCTTATCAGTTCATTTGAAAGAAATGCATTTTATGTCCATTTTCCCTGTTTTTTAATTCAAAACTTTCATGCACACACTATAATTTGCGCATTAAAAGCCAATTTACAATGCAAAATTTCACACTAATTTTATATACAATTCAAATTGCCAGAACAATGGCACATACGTTTAAAAAGACTGCATTTTGAAAATGTAACCTTATGTAGGCAATAGATTGCTATTGCACCTACAAAAGAATATCATAAAACAGTGGAATATGTTTCATAAGTCATAGCAAAAGACACATTAGCACTCTAAGCAGTAGTTTGTTTGTATGAAAATTAGCTCTGAGAAGTTTTACTGGGAAACTGAGTGCTTGGATTTTCCATTAGAGTACTTAGGGCAAGATGTAGAATTATTTCTATTTTTGTGTTGCCTCTGTTCTTATAACCCATGTGGAAATTCAGACAGACTTTGAATTTTCTGGAAAAATCCCACTGAATTTTAGAAGAATACGTACCTTTGTATGTCACTGAATGAAACCACTTAATAAGACTGTGTTGCCTGGATGCCTTTGGTGAAGTTATCATCATGAGTTCACAGTCAGGAATATGATGTTGGATCTCAGGAGGGATGTTGGGAGCTTCAGAAAGGGAATGCAGAATTTCCAAGTCTGCTCTTTAGCCCCATACCAGTCACTTCTCAGTTAATTCCATGATTTGTACAAGGACCAAGGGTAGAACCTGACCAGAATTTAAGCAGTTAGATGGTACTGCTGCAGAAGTATTATAAAGGTGTTATTGTCACAAGATCTAAAGAAAGGCAGAAATACTTACACTTTGGAGCTCTCTGGTATCTCTGCAAATTGAGTATGATAGCACGGCAGCATCAGTTCCACAGCCTGGACAAAACGGTTCATGTTTGAGATTTTTTCATAACTATGAGGTAAAAAAAATATTCCATTTTTGTTAATGATTCCTGAAATTCTGGACATTCTGAATTTTTGGTAGACCCCATAAATGCCCCTTTAAATGACCCAGATCCGCTGTGCAGTCTGTGCATGTGATAATCCCGCTTCAAAGAATGCAGGGGGACAGAAGTAGAGGGACCTGCTGAAATGTGCTTGTTATTTCTTTACTTAGTTTTGTTCTGCTGAATCACTCTTGAGCTTTCACTATCCCACAAGCTTTTTGCAATCTCCATTTACTCTGCTCACACCAAGTTCCCTCTACACAGCCCAGAGTAAGAGCAGGATGACTACAGCCGCTCCGCAGAGCTATAGTTCATAACTTACACTGAGACCAAATGTTGGTCACTGGGATAAGTATTTTTTTTCCATTGTCAAATAAAATCCACATTATGCAGAGAAATTATTATTTACCATTTACACAGCATTTCATGTTTCTGAAATGCTGAAAACATTTTAAATTGATTAATCCTGTCTATCATACACATTGAGGTCAAACTTGTTTTTATAAGCAGCAGTGTTACCCAGCATTAACTCAATGGAACTCAGTTTCTCCAGCTTTACATGGTAATATAATTTGGCTTTTAGTGTTTAAAAATATTTTAAAGATGTTAAAACACTGAATCAAATTGTGTCCTGGTCTGCAAAGCCATTGCTGCAGTCTTACAGGATTCCATAGTTTTAAGGAATGGCAGGATCTACTCGTTTTGAGGTTAAGCTTGTCTGAGGAGCTACTATGTTTGTGGGATAAAATTTGTGCCTGAGACAAATTCACTAAACACAGATATTTGCCAACACCCTAGGTCCCTGCCCTACCAGTGTAAAAATTCAGAGCAGGGCAAGATGGTACTGAATTTACTCATGGTCACATTGGTACATGTAGATACAGGCAGACATTCATCCAGCAGAAGGGAGGGTTTCTGTTACTGTGAAGGAAAGCTTGGCTTGCAGACTGGCATGGAGAAAGGAGAGTGAGCCTGCAGACTGCTAACTAAGGTCCAACACAGCAAATCCGCATCCTGACAGTATTATTATATTTTGTCATATTAAAAATACATTTGAATAATTGTAATTTTTTAAAATGAAACAGTCTCTCCTGAAGTGAAGGACAGATGGTTAATCCTTGCTCATGGCTATGAGCAAAAAACCAAAAAATAACTGGCTTAATTTATAGCATGGGAGATTTAGCATAGACATTAGGAAAGTGTTTTCCAACCTGAAGGACTGTTACACACCAAAATGAGTTCACTGGGAAGGCACACACTAGGAAGGCTTTAGGAAACTGGAATTTTTAAGAACAGTTAGGCATACTTTTGTTGAGGATGGTCTAGGATACAGCTGACCAGCTCAGCCGAGGGGAGTGGACCACTGGTTTCTTGAAATCCCATCCGGCTTTTCGGTACTATGATTCCAGAGAGGCAGGACCACCTCTAGACAGGTGCAGTGCAAACAGTCCTGAAAAGAAACGTCCAACTTGAAACAAAATTACAACAGAATATATTTAAGAGAAAGGAAATGCTCTTATGGTTTTCTTACTGCTCTTTATCTCAAAGTTATTTTTTATATTGGGTCAGCCAAGAAAACAAATACCATATTCTGACGCAATCCACTCCTGTCTGTCTTGCCCACATAGCTGTTTCTTTTTCCCTATCTTGATTACAGATCAGAGTAGTAGAGGCTTAAAATTGCAGTTGTCAGAACAAGAGGTCACTTGAGTCATCGCAATTTTCAGAAATGTGGCTTATGCCCTCAGTATTTTCTCTGGGAACATTTTATTGTAAATGAAAAATATTTCATATCACCCCGTCTTTACAAGAGTTTCAAAGAGTTGAGAAAGTGGGATAGAATGGCTGAAGGGTTTCTGCTAGGGGTTTATACTGCATAAACATTAGAAGAATACATTCCTGGTTTGGCCACTTTTATGGCTAACTGCCTGCACTTCTGGTAAAGAAAGAGTTCAAATTAACCAAACTGAAAACCGATGCCTTAGTGCAGTCTTGTTGTCTGAATCACCCCTTTAGAGAGAGTAAATCCTTTTGAGTAGCCAGAACTTGGTCTTTGAACCAAATTCTTCACTGGTGTAGCTCCTTCGATATATATAAACCTGACTTTTGCTTTCTTCAGTTTTTGGAAATTTGTGACTTGGGTTTTCACAGGTATTTTTCATGGTACAAATTACATTTGTCTGTAAAAAATCCAAACACTGACCTGAAAGCAGTCTTAAGCCATCTGATACTGTAAAATTAGAAACTGAAAGCTGGAATGACACATTTGAAAATATACAGTCATTCTAATTAATGTCAGGGAAACAAAACCAAAAAAGCAGCAGATAAACTTCCCTAATGTTCTCCTTAATTCCTGATTTTGCTCCCACCAGCAAAATTACTTGTCTAGCTAGTGTCTAGAAAGATAATACCTGATTTTCAAATGTGCACCAATACTTTGCCTGTAAGTATATAATCTGTAATGATGCAAATGGAATGCAAATGTCACAAACATTACATCAAATTCTGGTCCAAACCAAAACCAAATTATGCTCCCATTTTGCACCAGTAAATCCCCAGTGCAGGTCAAAGGCACAAACAGTAGCCAACAGAATAAAAGACTGAACAAAAGCTTTAGTGCACCGACCACACTGAAACAGGAATAAAAAACACAAGCATAAAATAAACAGTAGGAAGCAAGCTACATTTGTCCTCTAAATAGCAGACAAAATAAGTGCATAGTATTTGTGGTTCTCATATGATTCAGAGGATTGCAGAGTATTTAGTGGAAGTCTTTCAAAATTGCCAACCAAACTGATGGACATCTTGTTTATACATGTTACATTACCGAAATTGGGCATTACTATATTTAAATGAGATTTTGTTGGAGTTTTTCACGTCCT
This sequence comes from Pedionomus torquatus, assembly GCA_013398155.1. Lineage (NCBI taxonomy): Eukaryota > Metazoa > Chordata > Aves > Charadriiformes > Pedionomidae > Pedionomus > Pedionomus torquatus. The sequence goes on from VZRU01000208.1 coordinate 13,763, forward strand.
ACCAGTTTTAGACTAAACCAAACAGTGGTTTATTGAAATTGAAACATTTTCCAGCCTGGCCTGAAGACAAGCCTTAAGTCTGGAGTTGTTTCAATTAAAAAAAGAAAGTTTAAAGATGCTATGCTAATCATGTTAATTTATTTTTGCTGCACATATTTTTTTCCCAGCTTTTATATTTATTAATTTTTCCAAGACTTTAATATCTGTCTCATATTCTCTTTGCTTTTATTCTGTATATTCTAGATGGGCTGGAAGAGGTGGAAAGCAAACCAAAGACTGGATTATGGTGTTTAGAAAGTATGCTGTAACTGCTGGTAGCTTCAACTGTATACTTGGGAGGTATCAGCAGCTGAAATATGAATCCAGCATCTGGGACAGTCTGAGACCAATAAACCAGCTAATTTACAACAACAATCTGTTCTCCATTGGGCAAATAAAAATAGAAGATACTTACTGAGGTACTTACAGACCCCCACAAACATATCTACTGTTTACTGTTCAGAGATAACCCATTTTAAGCAAAAATGCTACATGCACAGTTGTGCTAAAATTTGCAGCTTTATCTTTCAGGCCAAGCAGTAGTTCCTGTGCTTTTCTGCTTCTGTAACAGTTATACCCCCGTCTAGTCTAACCTCAACAAACCTGTAAGGAAAACTCACTCGCTTCTCCCACCTTTATGTACATAATTATGTAATAATTGTAAGTAAATTAATGGCATTTCACCTGAAAGGACCAGATTATTCTGATTAAACTGATCTTCCAGGAAAAACAGCATGTTTCAAAATGCTTGGCTTGCCCAGCTTGTGTCAACCATTATGGAAAGGATGATCAGAAGGCAGTCATTGCAGCAGGGCTCCAGCCCTGACCAAAATGAAAGCCAGCAGATACAGAGCTCCTCTCGCAACGCTCGCTGGCCAGCAACACAGACATACTTACGCCCAACGTCTAAAAGCCAAAAGCAACGTGTGCAGGGGCAGAGCCCACTGGATCTGCTGGAGAAGGGGCGGCTCCAGCTGACGCATCTGAAAATGAAGTGCTGAGACAATCTCTACACGTAAGTTCTCTGTGTTCTCCATAGTTTGGGGAAGGTGATGTCTTGGAGATCCTGTCTTTAGATAAAAAGACACAGGATAAAAGGCTGAAATACATTACCCACAACTGAATAATGCTTTTAGTCATGTAAGAACTACAAAAAGTACAAACAACTGGTTAGATTTGCATCTTGTACCCTGCTCCTGAATGCATTTCTTGGTTGTGTGAACATAGGTCCATCAGTGAGCTGGAACTGCAGCTCTGCAGGACGCTCATGCCCTCCTTGGTGACCCCAGTGATTACTTCATCAGGATGTCTGGTGGAGACAATAGCAAATGTTCTAAGCCCACCTAGATTTTAAGAAAGGTTACCGTTTTTGCAAACTTTCCATACATTGAATGACTTCAAAACTTTCTAGAAATGATGAAAAGCAGATGAGCAGTAGGCTGTATTACTCTTCACTGGCTTTAGTTCAGGCAAACTGAGATGTACTGCTATGAAGCTGACCTTTACATTGAGAGCCAAAAATAGTATTTCAGGATTTTGAGAAAAGGAGACTAATATTGATACAGAGTATACACAAATAATTAAAGTGTAGAATAAAAAATAACATTGGGATAATTAACAAAAAGAAATGCTTTTTGAAGCCCAGAGTATTCAGAGTTCAGGTTAGACATAGTAGAAATAAAATAAATTAAAATAGCAATGTGTCCTTAAGGTACCTAAACAACTGTAACCTCACTTCAGAGGGAAGTCACGCAACAATCAGATTATTTTAATTAAGGCATTCTTCCATGCATTTAGCTCTTAAATAAGTAAAACTGGTATTTTAAGCCCTATTTACATTTTTGATATAAAATATGTTTTCCAGCCTGAGAATACCACTCATGGCTGTTATTCATGGAGTTCTTCAAATAAAATTTTGTAGAAACATTCATTCTGCACAACATGGGACATTCAACTCAGTAGCTAACCTCATTAGGCTCTCAGTTCAGAAAGACATTCAGAGCATCTAATCTGAGGTTCTTAACAGTTCAGAACATGACAACTAAGCAAGCTGCTTCTTCCCATAACCAGGAACCACGGTCCCACTGATTGTGTGCCCAGCACCACCCTGCACATTTCTCTACCCAGGCCCCCACCAGAAATATTTGAATATGTAAAACCCTGTTGCCACGGCACTGCTGTTTTGTGTGGCCACTCTCTTTCTGCTGGGCAAGAAGCACATAAGAAAATCAGTTTGGCATAGAATCATAGCTCGGTCGGTTCAGTGTTGGAAGGGACCTTTAAAGGTCATCTACGTCGAACCTCCCTGCCATGGGCAGGAACATCTTTCACTCTATCAGCTTGTACAACGCCCCATCCAACCTTGAACACTTGCAAGGATGGGGCATCTACATCTTCCCTGAGCAACCTGTTCCAGTGTCTCACCACCCTCATCGTAAAACATTTCTTCCTTATGTCCAGTCTAAATATACCCCCTTACTATTTAAAACCATTTGCCCTTGTCTTGTCACCACAGGTCTTGGTAAAAAAAAATAATCTTTCTCCATCTTTTTATATAAGACCCATTTAAATAAAGAAAGGCTGCTATACAGTTTCCCTGGAGCCTTCTCTTCTCCAGGCTGAACAACCCCGACTTTCTCAGCCTATCTTCATAGAAGAGGCGCTCCAGCCCTTTTATCATCTCCTCAGGACTCACTCCAACACGTCCATGTCCTTCTTATGTTGGGGGCCCCAGAGCTGGATGCAGTACTCCAGGTGGGGTCTCACTAGAGTGGAGCAGAGGGGGCAGAATCACTTTCGTGGACCTCCTGGCCATGCTTCTTTTTATGCAGCCGAGGATATGGTTGGCTTTCTGGGCTGCAAGCGTGCACTGCTGGCTCATGTCCATTTTTTCGTTCATGAATGCCCCTGAGTCCTTCTCAGCAGGGCTGCTCTCAGTCCCTTCACCTCCACCCTGTATTGATTTGCCTGGACCCAGGTGCAGGACCCTGTGCTTGGCCCTGTTGAACCTCATGGGGTTCACGTGATGCTGTTGTGTCTTACTATTGGAGCTGTGGAAGTCAGTTCATCTTGATATTCTGAAGCCTTCAGAGTGGATGGTGCTGAGTACAAACTGTTTCTACAGTGATTTGCTTGTCCCCACCAGTCTGCCATCCTAGACAGCTGCTACTTTCCCTAGGGCTAAAGCCAGCCCTGACAGGTACACAGGAACTGCAACAAAAATCAGTGTGTGAACTACAACTGATAATTAACTTTAGATGCCTTTTGTGCCTGTGAAAAACAAACCACTCATTTACATGCCTTTAAAAAAGATACTTATGGAAAGTGAAGTATAAAATGGAAATTAGAAGACCTAGGTGAGAATTTGACAAACAAATAGGCATCGACGTAAGACAAATTACAGAGAACTTTATTACAATATTGAAGATACAAATTATGGATCTATGAGACTCCCAAGAAAATAAAAACAACAATTAAAAGGAATAAAGCCTCTGCATCCCATTTCAAATATAATATGCAGTCATAGAAAAACACAAAGAACTGTAATAATGATCATAAGAGGTAGGGGATAGATTTTACATGAAAGAACATTAAATAGAGTCCTCATGTTGGAATAAAGATGGTAGGGAAAGGAAAACATGATAAATTTATATAAAATCCTGATTAGAGAATGATTATGCACTATTTTTCTTAATACAAAAATTTGAGTACATCATACAGAATTATAAGGCAGGAGAATTAAATACACAGATGTGCTTTTTCATATTATTAAACAATTGCACCGTCACAGGATTTTTTGGATGCCAAAGTAATTAATAGGTTCCAGTCTTGAGCCCTGTTTTTTATAATCTGGAAGAGTTACAACAGAAAGAAATATAATCTTTTATGTTTTTATATATGCTTTCTTTTAGCATCTATTACTGGCCACTGTCAGAGGCAAGATGCTAATTAGATGGATGTTTGATCTGACTGGCAGTTACTCTGAAGTTTTATGCAAAACAAATAATCACTCTTGTTTAGCCATTTTCCCACCAGAAACCAGATTGGTTAGAATCATATTTTTCTCATAATAAAAATAGAACAGCAGAAGAAGATTTACAAAATAAATGACATAGATGTTAATATAAACTGATAAAATTAAAATAAAAACCAGGCAGGATACTTCCAATCACACTTTAATAATAAGAAAGTTCATGGCCTAACTACAAATGTTCTCGTTTAAATCATCTAATACTACTATAAGTCTGTAGCACGTGCATATATCTACAAAATTAAGACAAAAAAAAAGTTTTCTAGAAATTATAAGACAAGAGTCTTTATCACAAGGTCAAGTGGTTGACACCGTCTCTAATGACGTCTGTCATTATAAAAGGCCTAAGCATGAGCCCATGTAAAGGGAAACCATGCTCCTTATCATCTGAGTGTGATGACAAAAAGGGAAAAACAAGTGTGTAGACCTTATTTCTGTTTTTCAAATAAAGTTTTTCAAAGTGCCTCTTCAGAAGATGTTCAGGAAAGGCTATAAGCCTTGCTCCATGATCCAGAGCATGGAATGCATCTTCGCTGAAAAAAAATTTAAAAGATTAATTGTGATTATCTTAGGAAAGAGCACAGAAGACCAAAAAGTGCTCTAGGGAAGACAGAGCAGCAGTTTGAATTTAATTCAAAGCAATTAAATGATGGCAGTTTCTTAAATAATTCTCTTTCTTACTTCTCTCTGACTTCTCATGTACTCTGTAATTAGACTGTGGATAAAAAAGGTCATTGAGCCCAAAAGTTAAAAAGGAATTAAACATTTCTATGGATTTCAAAACTATACAGAGTTCTAATTAATCTGAATACCCTGGAATACTAAATGTTAGACTTTGAGGCATAAATCAATCTCTGACTCTTAGAGACTGGAGTGAAACCTGACCTCCAAGACATGCAGAACATCTTCAGCTGACAATCACAGGGCTTCTTGTTGCTCGGAAGCATTCGGAACTGACCACTTCTGTACTTTCAGAACAATGCAATCCATAAGCAATTTTAAATACATTTCAATTTCTGTGCTCCTGCCATGACAAGAACAATTAAGCGGTGCTGTGGGAAGAGGCAGAATCAAGCCCAGTTGCAGTATTTCTCTGTTTGGGACTGGTGGCATTTGCAGTAGAATGAGGAACCAATAGCCCAAAATGAAAGAAAGAGGAAAGAAAAAAAAGAAGGCTTTTGGTTGAATTCCAGGGTAGATGGACAGCTGTAAGTATGTCAGATATGATGATTTCAATACTTGTGTTTGCTGATCGAGGTTAAAGGAGCAGGAAAAAAAAGAAATGACAAGGCATGAAGACTGCTGTTTATAGGACATTAGGGTCAATGGCCATTAAACACAAGGACTATGTGAAGGAGCTAGAATGGATAGAGGACCTGAACACAGGTCTAAGAGTAGTGTTTATCCATGTAGAGCCTTCATGAAACTAATAAGCAAACAAGTCCTCTAGTAGATACTGGTTGCAAGTATTGACCTAGCTGACAAGAATTGTCCTGGAGTCCAGTACCAGAGCTGTCTCCTCTGATGCCAGTAATGGAATAGTTAGGGCAGACATTGTCTGCTTCCCACCACGGCCTTGGCCTGATATTAGGAGAGAAGAGAAGCTGAGCCTTAGCTTCTAACATGGTTGATAAAGAGCAACTCCTTTCTGCCTAGGCCCCTGCTGTTTGTGAGTCTTCAGGAGCAAAGGAAAGATGTATGTTCCTCCAAGATTTCTTGGTTTTTTAACAGTGAGTTGTGGCAATTACACTCACAATGTGAAAAAGCTAGGAAAAGAAACAAGAGGAGAAGGATGCGAAACTTGGTATGTCCTGTAAGCACCTTCTACAAACCTTGAAGAAGTTGCACTCCTATCACTATGATCAGGATGATAGGGGTCTGCTACAGACCACCTGATCAGAGTGACAAGGAAGATGAGACCCTCTATAGACAGATACAAGCAGCGTCATGCTCACACACACTGATCCTCATGGGGGACTTCAA
>VZRU01000208.1:31099-136389 GCA_013398155.1 Pedionomus torquatus
GTGTCTGCGGCGCTCCATAGCTGGCTCCCCGCTGCTGCTGCTTCATCCGTAATTTCTGACCTTCCCCTCTCACTCCCCCCAGACAACGCTTAACGTGCCTCCCCCTCCCACGCTACCGCCCTTGCTGAGGCAGCCGCCCCCACCCCAAACACTTCTGCCTACGTGGTAAATGACTGCAGGTTAAAATCAGATGAAGCGCCAGCTGCGGCAGGGAGCGGAGCTGGGGGCGGTGGCTGGAAAAACACAATGACCCCACTGTATTCTTGGCCCTGTGGTTTTTGGCTTGTGCTGCTGCTTATTCATCTGCAGGGCAGATAGCTCGGTTCTGCTTTTCAGAAACTGATGGAAACCTTAATCTAAAAAAACCCTTAATAATTATTACTTCAGTAGAAATAGATGGTCGTTGATGCACCGTGTGATCAGCTTGGAACCTCAACTCCTTTGGTTGCTTTCAGTTCAAATATTTAGCTTGGGTCCTAAGTTGAGAGGCTGTTACCAAATAATTTCATAAGAACTGGTTTGTAGGTAAACTGAAAAGTGTCAGCTCTTTTTAGCTTTATAAAAGAAAATTATTTACCAAGCCATCAGTTGTAAATTCTGTTAAAAGGTATTTCATGTAAACTAGATAGTTTACTGAACAACTGTTGAATGGTATACTGAAGAGATTTCAGGTAAAATTCAGAAATTCTCCACACATAATCAGTTCGTCTATGAATTTATCAGTTCTGTGATGAATTCAAGGAGTCAATTAATCTATGCGCTTACGTCATAATGGTTTCAAAGCGGTGCGGACTTTGGGAAAGGGGCAATGATATTCAGCTTTCTAAAGTATAATACAGACTCTTTCTTCAGTAAATGTCCCTTATAATACAGAATCTAGGTTGGAAGATGGATCTAATCAGATACCAGGATTGCTATATTGCATTTCACTTATTGTCTGTGTATACTGACTTTTTCCCTTGATGTAGTGCTGTTGTATTAGGATTGTGAAGGTGGGAGTAGGAATTAAAAAAGATTCATGTAAACATCAAAGCAATACCTTTTCACAGCAAGTAATTTTTAGGAGTTATAGTATTTTTATGTCAGTGGTTTCAGGTGTTGTTTATTTATTTATTCACATTTATTTATTTATTCACATTTATTTATTTATTCACATTTATTTATTCACATTTATTACTTTTTTTTTTTCCTGACGACTTCAAAGCTCTTGATAGTGTGTGAGAATTTCTAATTGCATGAGCTGGAAGTAGCTATGATGATGGGAGGGGAATGTTAAGTGAAGAAAACCAGCCTTGTTTTCTTTATTCCACTTATTTTTGTATCAGCTGCATATAATGGCCTTCAGGAAATCAGACTGCATTCTCCTGAGTATGTTGATAAGAGTTGTTTGCTGGGCAGGCAGGTTGGGTTGGATTTTTTTGCACCCCTTCATCTGTTGGTCTCAGCTGCAGGTTTGAGGAAGAAGTTACAAGTCTATGTGCAGAATTTGACTGCAGGACTTTCCAAGGGCAGAGGTGATTGCCACTTCTTCTTTGGCAAGTATTCCCACCGACACAGGTGTTCAGTGGGAATCCCACAAGGGTTCAGTGGCATGAAACTTGCTTCTGGCACAGAACTTTTGCAACACTTCTAAGATCTCAGTGTTTCAGGTGATAGAGAAATTCATTGACACAGAGATTTATCATGGACCTTCTTCTCTCGCTAAATTCTGTTCTGAGGAAGTATTGTATGAGAGAGAAGTATTGAGCTCATAGTAGTCATCTTGAAAGTTTGAGGTAGTGGTTAAGTTCTGGGAAGTTTCCAGTAGAGAAGAGCAGAATGTATGGTTATCTGAGACTTTCTCAGTTGTCAGTGGCTAGTGCTAATGTAGTGAGATGGTAGTGTGCTTTGAGTGATCTGAAACCAGTAGAAACCGAGGCATTGTTAAATGTACACTAAGGATTTTCTTTGTCTTCCTGCAACAAAATAGAGAATTTATTTCCTTCTGCTAATACTTGTAAAACGGGTACTTTTTTTTTTCTTATCACTGCAAGCTGTACAAGCCAGTTCACAATACCAGCTTTGTGAAACTAAGTTTTACGTGTTTTCCACCAATGCTTTCTGATAACTGCAAAGTAGATAATGTTGAACTTGACTAACTGCTTGCTGAGAGTTGTGGAGAATTCTTTTTGTTGATGCTTACTGAACCACAAGCTTCCTTTATCTTAAAACTAGGATCAATCATGCAGGGGTCAACCTTATTAAGGGCAAAATTTTCCCTTTTAGTGAAAGTTCCATCAGAGATAAACATGTTTTTGGTGGCTGCAGTGATTAGAAAACAGAAAAGTGGTGTCAACAAAGCATGTGTTTTTGTCACCTTGAGTACAATGTTGTGGGTTTTTTTTCCTTGTATTTTCATTTTTATTTTTTTGCTGGTTTGTCCAGATGTGCTATTCTTTTTCTGTGTCCATCCTAGGTTCCTGCTTACCTGTTTTCCTTTTAGACCTAATCACACCCCACGTCATCTCTCTTGTCCTGTATTGCTTAATTCCCTTTACCTCTAGGTGTGTTGCATATATATAGGTAGATAGCGATTAATCTTGAGGGGGGCAGACAACAACACAGGGATGCCAGTGTGGGTGGTGTTGTAGAGCTAACCTCTGAAGATGTATTTTATTTCCAGGCTTTAGTTTGGGATGCTGAAGGGGCAGATGGGAGCAAGTGGTACTCATCTCTGGCTAGTTCTAGCTCCCTGTAGCATTCTGAGGATTGGAGTGCAGCTTAACTGTTTGAACCCGTTTGAACTGTTTGCATTTATCCATTATACACAACACAATGTTTGTTTGGTTGTTGTTTTTTTTTTTTTCTGTGAATGGAAGACAGAAAAGCACATTCTGTTTTCATCATAAAAGGTAGTGGCCATTAGAATCACAATTATAATGAGGAGTTGGGGGTTTACATAAATAATTCTTTCCTGTGTGTTTTGAAAAGTCTTAGCTATTTGTCTTGAAATTTATCAGATTTACATCATACTGTAAGAAATAGTCCTCCTCTATTTCCAGAAGGGAGTAATTTTGGCATGTGAAGTATTTGTATGTAAAAATTTATTTAGTATCTTTGCTTAAAGTGCGCACAAATTGTATGATAAACCAGCTCAAATGCAAATCCTGGGTTTTTGTTACTTATTATTTCAGATGCTTCCAAGAATTCTTCAGCAGTCTACGTTGTAAATGTTGAAAGAAATGGAAAAGTTATTTATACCTGGAAGGTGAGTCTGTGTCGAAACTTATATAAAAACATAGCAGAGAGTAACTCTGTGTATGTATCTATGCCTAATGGGGTCCTTGCGGTTTAAAATTTTTTTTCAGTGAGGGTTAGAATGTGAAAGCGTGACTGGTTACAGCTTGGGAGGGTTGGGCAATGGGAGAATACCCATCTCCACTTCAGTCAAAGGTTGAGAACGATGAAATGGAGAGTAAAGTACTGCCCTGATTAAGTCCATACAGTTTTTGCTGTTCATTTTTTGGGGTGCCAGAATCTCACTCTGAAAAAAATGCTCATTCTTTAAGAGAAACTTTTGTAAGCAGTACACCCTCAGAATTTCTCATGGAAGTCTATTAAATTCATATGCACTGCTTTAGTTAGAAGTGTTTCCTCTTACCAATATGTATGTTTATCTTGCACTAACTCTACTTCTGCCTTCTTCATTACTATAGCGTTTTGTTGCAAGTAGTCTGAAGTAACCATTGCTTATTTGGTATCTTGAAGTATCTAGGGCTATCCTTTTTAATGTAGGATTCTGCTCTCCGTGACATATATATAGATTTTAGATCTCAAACGATTTTAAAATCTTTCTGACGAAGGTTTCTCCTTGATGAAACAAGCGAGACAAGGTTTTATTCTTTTTTTTTGTGCATCTTGGAGAAATCTGTAAACCCAGCTGGATTCTGAAAGATATTGGTTCTTGAAGAGTACAGCCTGGAGATCGCAGACTCCAGTTAAAATAGGGCTGCCTTTTGGTTCCCTCCAGCTCAACAACGCTAAAACTGTCCAGCTTCCCTAGGGTTAAGGGAAGAGGTGAGGCCTTCATCAAGGTATAATAGACTTTAACTGTGGGTGGATGTTTCCTTTATTTTAAGCATAGGGAGGGGAGTCTGTACAAGACAACAGTAACCATAAAAACAACACTAAAAGAATGTGTCACATTTGGGCAGGTTTTTATTGCTCAAAACTCTAGAAAGACTTAATGAAAGTAACCCATCTGCTTCCCAACAGGAGATCTAGTACCGTGTCTGTGTGATGGTGCTGCTTCCTAACATCTATGGAGTCTCACACTAAGCTTTTTTGCGCTTCTGACAGCGGAGTCCAACTGCCTTGTGTGTTGTTCAGGCTGTTGTAGCTCAAGGTTCACATGTGTAAACATGGATGTCTGCCTGTGTGTTAGATGTCTAAGCTCCCTTTGTGGTCAGTAGGGATCTGGTCAAAAGAGTTGGTGGAGTTTAGAGAACTGGCCTCTTGTGGCCTGTGGCTTGAGGGGAGGTGTGGAGGGGCGTGGAGGAGGTGGACAAATGCCTACTAGGCTCCATTGACTGGATAGGCCAATGACTTTCAGGAGGATTTAAACACCTAGGCTTAGTTCCCCAAACCTAAAGGTAAATGTTACACAGGAGGTCACTGAAATTGTTAGCTGTAATTTTTCTTTCCTAACTTTGGGAAAAAATGTAACCTCTGCAGCCTGTGTGGTAGGAATGGCTGGATTGCAGAGCCTGAGAACTGGGACTAGCAAACTGCACAACTGTGCTGCAGTTCTCACCTCTCAAATGCTATCCTGAAGGGTATGCTGCTGTTTCTTTTCCTATTCTCTTACCATGATAAAGTTGTCTGATCTTTTTCTCCTGAGTGAGTCAGCCTGCTGAAGAACTGGCATCTATTTATTCCTCTGTCGGGAAGGATGCTGACATATTTTAATTGCTTTTACTATAACTGTTGGGTTGTTTTGTTTTTTGTTGTTTTTGTTTTTTTTTTTTTTTTTGTTTGTTTTTTGTTTGTTTTTTTTTTATTACACTTAGTAATGGGCAAACTGGCAAATGCTTCCTGGAGTTTTCTCACAAAGAACAAATGTATCTTAAGGTGGTATTGCATTAAACACATGATGCTTCTCCCAGAGAGAAGTTGCTCATAGTGTACGGTACACTTTGGTTTTTTAATTGGATCAATAAAAGTTCTGTTCTTCAGCTGGAAGGGTTGGTACACACTTAGGTGCTGGTAATGTCGACAGGAGTCAATACGCCCACACTTGTCTGGCTGCATGATAGGAACGTGTGGGTGTGTCTGCCCCAGAGCTCCTGTTAGTCTGAGCAGCTTGTGTATTGGTAGGAACACACTTGGTGGCCCAGGCTGTAGCTGCTTAGCACTTACCTGGTGTCCTGGGCTGCTAACGCCATGCTTTTCCTCATGTTTTTGCTAATCCAGTTAGATCTCTGGAGTCACACCTTGGGACTATGGCACCTTACAGCAGGACTGAATTTCTTCTTTTCTCTCGAGTAGAGTGCCAAAAACTAGCAAGTGTTGGGGGTATTGCGTGTCTCGGTCTTTTTACACTTTACTATGACTTAACAAGGTTTGAATCTAAATGTTTCCTTTTCTGAAACAGTCCATTGACAAGGTGTAGGTATGGTTCTGTGGGTTTGTAGTTTACTGCAAGCCTTTTAGGACGAGTCTCCGTTCATACTTGCATAGCAGAAAAACAGAATCTTGGTGTATGCATCTTAGTGAATGACAAGTAGTTTTAGGCCCCAGTTTGACACTTCTAAATTTTTACAGACTTATTCTAAAATAGAAATATTCTTTTTTGCACTGCTATTCTGTTCTAATACATGTCATCACACTGGGAAAACACGCTACTTTTGGTGTCTTCAGCTAGTCCTTCTGTTTCTTTGAGCTTAAATTAGAGAAATCGGGATTTAATTACAGCTTCTACCAAGCTACAGATCTTACTGAGTTGTTAAAGCAGTTCAATATCTCTTTCTTGCTGTCTCCCCCCTTCATGGTAAACTATTTATAACAAATGAGCTACCACTTTTGCAAGACACCGCTATATGTCTGTGAGCCTTTCCTGTTGGTTTTACAGCAACATACTGTAGCCGTGACGTTGTCATTGAGGATAGGGCACAAACAAGGATGTAAACTAAACTGAGCTGCCCTGGACTGTTTCCTCATAGATACAAATAGAAAACAACTGTTGTCTGCGAAGTGGAAGAAAATCAAGCGCATTCTGCCTGAAATTAGGGGAAGGTTGAGAATGAGCTTTATTTTCAAGCTTATTTTAGAATATTGAGTTGTAGTGTAGTTCTGAAAGTGTCTGTCTTTTGTGACATTTTTAACAGAAGTGAATTCTCGTTGTCAGCACTTCTAACTTGCAAGGTAATACAAGAATCTTTAGAGTAAGCCTGAAAACCAGCATGTTAGCTTATGCACAGGTATGGACGCTGGTGTAGTACTGTTGCCAGTCTTGTAACGTCTATTTTTCAGTAACTAAGTATGGAGGATATTAGAGTTTTGGAACCGAAATAATTTTTTCAGCCTGCAGCCAGACCTCTGGAAGCTGTGTTTGGTGACATTTGATGTTTCTGTGCTCCCTTTTGAAACCATGTCCTGCTGACTTGGTGAGGTTTGGAATACCAACCTTAAATCTTCCAGGGGTCATAGCATCCCCTTTCATTCTTATACAGATATCTTGCTTCCTGGCCCTACTGCCTATAACAAAAAACAATTTAGAACCAAAATGAGAGTGAGAGTCATGCTTGGATTATGCAATGGCTTGTGGGCTGTAAACTACCCACATTTCAGCTTTGTCTTATGCATTAGTTCTAAAAGGAAAAAAAAAAATCTTTGTTCTCTTTCTTGTCTCGCTTTCTTGGAATTAGATAATTAACTGCTTATTTATAGGACAGGGAAGTGTGTGAGGATGTGTGTCAGGGGGCTGGGGGAAGGGGAGAGGGAGGTAGGGAGAAAATGAAAACACATTTAACTTTGTATATATTTACATTGCCAATGCTAATTTGGTTTCATCCATAGGGAAATCAGAGAAATACTCATATTGGAATGTACGATCTTCAAACTAAAGAAAATGAGGTGAGAGCAATTCCAGACTTCTCCCTGGTGAAGACAGCGCTGTAGTATTTCAAATCTTGATGCCTTGCAAGAACTGTTCTTAAGGAGTATGTGTATGTTTGAAACAGAAGAGAAACCAGAGAAGATATTTGAATGATGCTCAGTAGTACTTAGATACAGAACGTTACAGAACATCTAAATGACTTTTGAGTAGTAAAGCATCATGTCTGCAGTCTTTATTTTTAAATAACCGATTCAAGCCCTGTCCACTCCTCTTCATGCTGAACATGTGTGCTAAGAAGTAAAGGTTTTGGGGTTTTGATGTTACGTGTGCATCCTCAGTTTGTGTGGCACTACCGTGTGTAAGAAATTACTCTAGAAGCGAGTGTACTACAGTTCAGTGGCTGGAATCGTGATTAACGGGCCTTTGCAGGTGTCCCCATAAAATTATGAAATGGGTGAAACTTTGTATTTACATAAAGGTCTGCTGTGCTGCTTTAGTGGCAACACAGATCTCAAAAGAAAGAGTAAGAAACAAATGAGAAAAGGAGAAGTGATAGAATTGAGGCTTGAAATGCGGTTCTTCTGGCTGTGAAATGGTTTGCTTTAAAAATAAAAACAGTGTACTGGTCAGCAGTGTTTTCCTAAGAAGGAATAATTAGATGGGTTTTTTTAATATAGTTTAAATTATTTATTAGCATGAATATGTTTCTCTACAGCACCTCTATATGTTTGAGAGGGATCTATGCATAATCAGTTGTTCAGTCAACAATGAAAGGACGCTATTGGGTAAATATGTGTTTTCTCATGGCATTTTTTGTTGTGGTGGTAAAGATGATTTAGTTTAGTGGGATGATGTGTTTGGGTCTAGAATTACTTATATATGTTTTGACCCATTTTGACCCACAGCAGTCTTTGTATTTCAGTGGGCCCATACTAAGTAACATAGGTGAAAACGTAAAGACACAGCTGTAATGGTATTGCTGTTGTATTAAATCAAAAATTGAAAACACACTGACCCTTTGCTCACTTCCCCCTTCTGCGTTAATACATGCCTCCTACATCTAGAAGAGCTTCTGTTGTTCCTTTAACAGAATGCTTTTGGTAAAAACAAAAAAATTGTGATGCTTGCTCTCTAGTCCAAGTATGTTGAATAAGATTAGTATCAGCTGTGTGCTCACTGTCATTGTCTTGGAATTTCTTTTTCCCCTTAGCGGTCAGCTTCCGTCAATATACAGAGGAAGAAAGAGTAAGTCGGCTATTACAGTCAGGTACTACAAGTGGATTGTTTTAATACTGTTAGAAATATTGTACCCTTTTGGGTTTTTTTCCCCCACATAATTTGTGTTTAGAAAGAGTTATGTATGAAAAAAAATTATATTTAAACATGTTCTTTTTTCAGTATCCAAGTATTTAACCTTGCTAATTGAAATTCATCCCGTTAATAATGTGAGAGTCCTAAAGGCTGTGGATAGCTGTGTTCGAGTACAGGTAAATTATCAACTTACCTAAATGTAAATATTTTTAATTCACTATGCTAGAGAGAAAAAGTGGTCGAATGCAGAAATATCTCATGTTATCTTGCAGCTGTTACAGAGATAGTATATACGTTTTTCTTCATAAAATGAGAAAAAGGAGAAACTTCATAAAATTTTTGACAGAATATTTCTCTGACATGAAGGCAGCTTTTTTTTAATTTCTCTTTAATCCCCCCAAGCTTGTAAATGTAATTACTGGTGAACCATTAGTCTGTAACAATAGCTATTTTCATTAATTAAATATCATTAGTGTGCCTGTTAATTTAATGATATAAAAATATCCAGCTAAAGAAAAACTTTTTAGATAAGTGTTCTAAACTGCTTTGTTAACTAACTTTTGTGAAACTTTCTGTATAGTTTCTTTACCCAGTTGAAGACAGAAATACTTGTACAGGAAGTCGTCTCTTGCTAGTTTCAGAAGATAAATGTGAGTTAATATTTTGAAAGTACATTATAATTCTTTTATTTTTAGATGATCGTTATAGATTATATTTTTGGTAGACTTCTATTGGAAAAAAGTAGAAAATAAGGGTGTGAGCTATTCTAGTTAATCTTAATGTTTTTCAAAAACTATATAATTGGATTTTTCTTTCATGTTAATAGAATGGCTATCTGTAACTGTAATTATTTGCTTAGTTCATGTATTCATCATTGTCTTTATTTTTAAAAAAGTCTAAAATAGACATTTCTGATTCAGAACAGATCAATTAGCTAAGAGAGATGGATTGTGATTTAGTGCATGACGAGCAGGCTAAGAATAGGACAATAGTTCCTTGACCTCAGCTAACTTTGCATGTTCAGCCTAATCTAATGGGAGGGAAGAGATAGAGGTGGATACTTGGAAAAGGCTGTTTATCCTTCTTGTCTTTCAGTCTTCTAGAGTGAGATGACTTTTCCCCATCTTTTTGGGGAGGCCCATCTTCCCTGCTAAGCTAGAGACCAACCTTTGGGTATCTGGGCTTAGGTGGGCAGAGTTCACCTCTTAATACATTCACATAGTGAAGTGAACCGTATCAGGAACATTTATAACATCTGCTGGTTGAAACTTGCACCCTTCACACAAGCAGACTACCAATAATTTTTAGGAATTTTGCGTGGGAAAGGACTCTGATGTGGTATTCATGCTAGGAAGTGAAACAGGGCCAGGGTGTAGTCTCAGGCACAGGTGCTATTTCTTTATACATGTGCTCCTTTGCTTGGTTGGGCATGTTTCAGTCAGCCCTCTCCCTGAAGGTACTGTGCTGATGGCAGCAGAGAGCTGTTTCCTTGGGGTGGCATGGCTGAGGCCAGCCTCTGTTCAGCGAAGGAAGAGTCTGGGGTTCTGCACAGTCACCTGTATTCAGATATCACAGATTTCCTCTTACACGGAGTTGAACTTTCCTGGCCCTTATGTGTTGTGATAGGAATTTAAGAGGTGGGGTTATTTGGGGGTATATTTAGCTGTATAAAAGCGTATAAATATGTATGTTTGTAATGATTTTTTTTTTTAATATATTTTAAAGATGTTGAGCAATTTGACGTTCATGTTGTTGCAGAAGAAGAGCACAAAGTGGTAAGAACTGAAAAATCTTTGCTTTTGAGGTCTTTTTACTTTAATTGAAAATTTTCATGTCTGTGATTTTAGCTAAATGTTTTTGTAGCTTTATCTTTGGGCAACACAAAGTTGTAAGAAAGTATTGATAGTATGGCTACTTATGCAGCCTACCACGTTACCACATACGCAGCTGATTGAAAACCCATGTAATCTATGACAAAAGTTACTTGTTTTATTGCTTTTTTTTTTTTTAATTGCTATTGAGTGTGTCTGTTTGCTAGAAATTCAGAAAAAATATAGTGTACATTTACTTCTGAACCATTGAAAATATTTGCAGGGTCACATTCTTAACTTCTGGGAGTCTATGTGCCCCGTAAAGGATTAATTTAAAAAGCAAACAGAAGGCATGAAACTTAGATACACTCCAAGTACTGTGAAAGCTCTAACGTATTTCCCCTCACTTTTTAAAACATGAATTCATGTTCAGCAAATTGATGGTGTATGTTTTGTGTAAAAAGCTTATTATTAATAAGCATACATCCAGTATGTAGTAAATTGTGTCACAAAGTCAACGTTTTGCTTTATGGAGACAAACGTAGGCTTGGAAGAAAACAATTAAGGTCCTGATTTTCAGTCACTTTGAAGTCTGTCGTGGGTTTCTCAAAGTTTATTGTTGCTTTTAAAGCAGATAAGTTTTAAATGCGGGACTGCAGTAGTGGAGTAAAGACTAAGGGTTGAGCCAGAAAAGCCAGATCAATCTAATGTCGACCAAAACAAATTTGTTGAAGGATGTGAAATCGCCTTCTGTCTTTCAAGAGTGCATTTATAGAGTCCCAGCAGTTTTCTGCAATCCTATCCCTTTCCCTGCTGCCAGTACTCTTTGTCATGTGGCTGAGACTTTGGATAGAAATCTCTTCTGGAGCTCATGCATATTCCTTCAATAGTTAATGTAGCTGGTTCTGAACTGACTGTGGTGTTTCACTCCTCTCCCTTTCTCTGTGGTGGAGTGACATCTTCTTTTCTGTGTTCACTTTTGAGCAGCTTAAGTGGTGAATTTCTTTCAGGCAAGAAATTCTAAAAGGCAATATTTGGTAGTAAGTAGACCTTATTTGACAACTTCTAATGTTCTTTCTTACCCATTAGGTGATACAAAACTCGGGTCAGCTTCCCAGAGCCAGAGTTGCAGATGATCTCATTTGGGCACAATGGGATATGATGGAACAAAGGCTCTTCTACATTGTTCCAAAGGTGAAAGGAGAGTAATTCTAGTAGTTTTGTTCCTGTCTGTCTCATGACAGTAAAGTTTTGCGCGTGGGGCATAATAATAGCATGATTTTGGTTTTCATTATAGTGGTACATCTTGCTACTGCCTCAGCTAACTCAAAGCAAAAGCCACACTTGCCGTATGCTTTTTGTGCATAGTAATTTGCATGACTGGTGATCTTAGTGCTTTCTGTAAAAAAGGGTGGAGTGGTTAGTGTTTTTAGCTTTTAAAAGGCTTTTTATTCAAAAGGATATAAGTCTACCAAAAACTGCCATAATTAGAATGCCTCTGTTCTAGAGAATTCACATCTGAGTCTGTTGTATACAGGCTTACTGAGTAACCAAATGAGGGCAGTTTCTTGTCTAGAAATGCCAAAACGTTTTTGTTTGTTTGTTCATTTTGACTGGGGGGACTATTTGCACGTGTTACACTCTACATAAATGAGAATCAATTTTCTTTTAACTCATTTTAGCCACCAAAAATGTTTGAATGTTAGGAAATAACAGGGAGTGAACTGAGATGGAGAAACGTATTTCTCAGAAATGTTTTGTTTCTGAGGTATTTTTTTGAACTGACCAGAATAAAATACAGTTTCTTTTGCCACATAAGTTGTTATGGAAAATGTGGGGGGTTTGTTTTATTGTTTGTTTTTCCATTGGTGGGTTGTTGTTTTGTTTTTTTTTTGTTGTTTGTTTGGGGTTTTTTTTGTGTGTGTGTGTGTTTGGTGTTTTTTTTAAAGTTTTTAGAATGTGTGTGAGAGAAGTAATGCTGTGCTTCAAGTAGGGGCCCACACAATTATAGATGATTGGCAGATAATGATCTGGGACAGGAAGGAAGCATGTCATAGTGCTATTGTGGGGGGTTATGTGTGGTTTTTAAAGTCTTCTTTTGTCCCCTAACTTCTGCATGTCTGTTAGCAGAATGGTTGAACACATAGAATGCTATGGAGTATCCAGTCACTTCTCAGTCTGTGTGATATGCTCTCTATTTTATCAGTTATAAAATGCATCCTCTTAATTCCAGGAATCAAGGAGTACTTTAAAATGTGTCCAGTTTTATCCTGATGAAAATTTTAATGCAAT
Source organism: Pedionomus torquatus (assembly GCA_013398155.1). Lineage (NCBI taxonomy): Eukaryota > Metazoa > Chordata > Aves > Charadriiformes > Pedionomidae > Pedionomus > Pedionomus torquatus. The sequence continues at coordinate 43,610 of VZRU01000208.1, forward strand.
AGTAAGTCATTAGTATTTATTTTACGCAATCATTGAGTTGGGTGCAATTTTGTGTTCTAGGCACTGACGCAGAGATCCATTTAAGTGTATTTTATTATTGGAACTTCTGCAGAGGGAAATGTGGGTTTTTTTTCTATTTGTGGGGGCTTTTTATTTTATTATATTATTTTCAAGAATATATTCAGTCAGATTCAGATTGTGCCATGGTAAGGTAACTTCAGTGGACTTGCACAGATATTAACCTAGAAATAAGTGACATTCATGGTACTGTACTGATCTTAGACTCGTGCATTTGATAACCCTCCTTTTCAATTCTCTAGACAAAAAAAATGATGTAGTAATGTTGTGTCAGTTTTAAGTGAGACAGGACAACCTGTTGTGGCCAAAATACAGAGAATAAAAATTACAACTGTTGAACATGTAATTGGTACTAGGCTTTTGTCCCCATGGTTGAAATTTGCTCTAATGCAGGAGGTTAAATATAATCTTTTTAAATAATCTGTGCTCTGGTTTGGGGGGTGACTGCAAGGATTAGAAAAAGATAAATAAACTTTGTTAAAATGTTGAATCTGGTACAATGTGAGTTCAACATATTTTACTGGGCTGAAATATTAATCATAGTATACTTATCTCACTATATAACGAGGTTGGTTATTTTTTTTGGTTAACAGCTGGAATCACACCTGGATATTTCTGTAAATGGCACACAATTGAAGTAAGGAGTTCTTATGTTTTGTGTTGCTTTCCTTTTAATATATAGGGTAATGTTTTACAAACTGAAGTAAAGTTTGTGTCCCAGCCACAGTATCTTTCTATGCAGTTGCCTATAAGGTACTAGAACATAAGAATAGTATGAACACTGTGTCCAGTGGGCTCTAGTCCCTCTCATTTTCATCAGGGTCAACTGTAAAATGTAATTTAATCCTTGACTGCTTTTGGATGCCAGTTATAAAAATTGTCTGAAGAGGTTAAACTTTCCCCTGAGTATTCTGTACCTATTTAAATTGCTTTAATCTTGGGCATGTTGTAGTGGTGATGTGAAAATTCCTGTCAAGGGAAGACTCCATTTTTAATTGCTGTTACATGTTTTACTGGGCAGTTAACCACAACAGTAGCTCCTTTTTATAGCCTATGAGACACTGCCTGTACCCTTTTCTGCTCCAGCATGCTATTTTCAGGTAGCTGGCACTTTCAAGGGCTTAGATTCATCTGATTCGATCTGTGTCTACTGTGCATGACTGCATCCGAGTTTGTCCCTTTTAATTGAGGAAAAGCTAGTCAGGCTGGTCTGACACTTACGTATACTTTGTCTCATCCTTAGTTATCTTCAATCAGTTGAATTTATATTCCAAAAGGGACCACTTCTCTTTGTGAATAAAAAGGGAGGTCAAAGCTAGTAGACTGGATATCAGTAGCTGAAGGTTGTTGCGTTCCACAGTGCCCAGACTGTCTCTCAGAATGTCTCAGTGCTGTGCAGGAGGCTCAGTGTGTTGCTGCTGCACATGCAGATTGCCCTAAGTGGGCAGCATATCCTCTTCCAGTTAGTACTGAAAAAAATGCAACTCGTGTAAGAGCTTCCATAGTACAATTTTTTCTCAAAATTATTGTAGAAGACCCAGGGGACAACTCCAACAGGATCAAAATCCTTTCTGGAAAAAAAAGAAAACAAAACTCAAAACCAACAACAAGAAAGCCAAAGCAGACTGACAGCAGCCTCTGTTGCATGTTGTGCATGGCAAAAATAGGACTTGTAGATTTTAACAATATGAAAAGACTTTAAAGCACAGGCAGCATGAGACTGAAAAAGAATGTCATGGTATAACAAGTTCTGTGTGAGTGTGATTTTTTGCTTTCTTTTTCAAGTATTTCTGCTGAAATTGTGTCTAATTGCAGATTAAAATGGAGCTTTATGGACCTAAGAGTGGTAGTTAGGCAGCAAAGCCTTTGAGTTCTCAGGTCTGATGACTGTTTGGATTTCCAGTGCTTCATCAGAACTTGCTTTTACTTCAAAGTATAGGAGCAGTTGGACACTGCTGCAGTAAGCAAATATGAAGTTTGCAGGTGTAATTAAAATTGTTGGGATTTTGTAAGTGTGCAGTTTGGGGATTCTCATTTCTAACAAGACTGACCTGATGGGTAAAGCCTGATTTAACTTGCATTACAGAACAATTGATAATAACTTAATTAGTAATTTTTGATTACATTGTGACTGTTCTCATGAAATTTGTGTTGTGATGAATATTCTGGATTAAGTGGTTTATTTAGTAATCTTTATTTTCTTGTAGACTTGTGAATTTTGGATATGATTACTGTGAAGACCAGGATGTTGCATCTAAATCTTTGAATCTTCAGGTTTTTACAAGTAAAGCAGGTAATGAATAAATAAAGTATTGTCAAAATGATCTCCACCAGTAATTATCATGTAGTGTAATCATAATTTATTACTAAATTTCTTCATAAAATGTTTTATATATTTGTATTTCTGTGATTTTTATTTTAATATGAGAGGGAGATTTATATTCCTTTAGAGTATACTTGACAGTTAACTGTGCACTAGTTTTCTTACTAAGCTTTTTATCCTCTGAAAGCTGCATTCTGAGTTGAGCTGAAGTGTACCTAGGGTTTTATATATCTACACCAACAGTTACCCAGAAATTTTCTGGTAGTCCAAGTGCAAAGAACTGGTGTCATGCACCCATAGGGCGAAATATCTCAGTCTAAGCACACTGTATCATTTTCTGTTGGTTTCAGAACACAGGTGGTACATCGTGTATTACATCAGACTGATGTAATGTTAAAGCTGACCAAAAATGTATTAGACAGTAAATTTGGGGAAGATTTTGGAGAGAACTGTTGTCTAGTTATTTGACACAGCAGATAACTGTTGCAGAGAGGACATGCGTAAACAGAGCATCTGTGATACAGACCCTAAGAGCTACATATTGCGGTTAGTACATGATACTAAACTTAGTATGTCAGGCTTTAGGGTTTAGTATAAAGCTTAAACTTTAACCTAAAATTTTCCTTACACCTTTAGGATTTAGGAGTCTCCCTCCATCTTGCTGCATGCCATGATCTTTTTGGTTTTAAAACTGGACTTGAGACATCTGTTTATCATAGATGTCTGCATTTTCAGCTTCTAAATTAGACCATGCTGCCAAGTGGAGATGGTATCTGATTAACCTTTGAATAGTCTACAGAGTTGTACAGGGAGGTGACGTGTTGCAGAAGTGGCTTCTTACATCTCACTTAAAGCATGCTGTATGCACGCAGATGAACTGCTGAGGTATTTGCCAGTTGCATTGAAATTACCATTAATGCAAATTTCACTTGAAATACAGTTTCCTTAGATGGATTTTTTTTCTTGTTAAGGCAGACAGCATACTTAGAAGGATTGGGGGAAAGGAATTAGAAAGAAGAGAAAGAAAAAAAATTTCATCTACCAAATGTAACTTAAATTACATTTTCTCTGTAAGCAAGACAGAGTATTTCTTATACAAACAGCTTGTCCAGTAATGGAAAATGTTACTGATTTGTATACATGTGTTTCCTTTTAAACCTATACTACTTTGGGGTTTGTTTAGATCAAAGCACCTTCTTTTAGTTTGTGATCGAGTTCAGTCTTCCTCCAACAAGGCTGTTGTTTGATTACCCTGAAGGAAAATGTTCTTTTCCATCTGGCAACAAAGTATTTAAATTCTGTGTGAAGCCTCTCACATGCGCTTTTCATTGCACTTAATGTAAAACACATAATTTGACAATTGCACTTACGAAATGAGATTATTTTATGTGGCTTTTCACTGAATATTGTTTAAAACTGAGGATTACTTTGCACAACCCACTTTGAGGAACTGATGGTTTGGAGCAAATGATTTTGGTGCTGAGACTAAATCTAGTTTTAAGAACACTGGAGGTAATCACACTAAAGTTCCCTTTTGTACCTCTTGTTTGTGGTGATTTAGAGAACTGGACTGCAAGCTCTTTGGAGTGCAGACTAGCCGCCTTCTGTACAACAGCTAGTACGCTAGAAATATTAATGCTGGTATCTCTATTTGTACCATTTGGACATATGTGGCAAAGAATAATTGGCATAACTTCGAAATGGACTATTCCATGCAATTTTCCATTTAATAAAACTGTTATTGGCTACTGCCAATCTGAATACTGAATGAAATCACTCTTCCTTTCTCAGACTTCTGCAGTAGAAGTAGTCGTATTCTTTATACTCAGCATAGACAAAATGTCTCCAGATAAGAACCCCCATGTACATCTAGATCAGCTGAGATCAAGCAGCTCTAGTCTCAGAAGTAACTTTGAATGTCCAGAGTTCAGTGGTAATTTAAACAATGCTGTCCTATTGTGTTTTCTCTTAGTGCTTTAGAAGTACTTTTCAGTTAAATCTGCTTGGTATTAAAAAAAATGCAGGCACAGTAAGATGACATAAACCCTGGATTACTGTCACTTAATTTTACCTGCCTAAAAGTTAAGCATCTGGACTATATAGAATGTCTCTAGAGGATGATTTCTTCTATCCGTATTTCTTTATTTGCTGTGTAAGGGTTTAAATGAGATGTTTGGATTGCTGAATTTAGGTGATGCAAATCACTCTGAAGCCAGGACAATTAAGACAAAAATGCCCTGGTGCAATGTCATATTTGAATCGTGACATTTGGATGCCATGTTGAGATGTTGGTACAGCCTTATGTTTTCCAATTCTCTGTGAACAGAAATGAGGAATTTGCAGTTAAAATTTCCCAGGGAAAGCTTTATGTCTTCATAGAAAAAGCTTATGATTTAACTAGTATGATGTCTATTTATCAAGTGGCAGAGTTGTCATTGTTGTATCCCTAGTTCTGCAGAATGTAGTAACTCACTGTTATCCTTTATGAGTGGAACTTAATTTTTAAATGCTTGCTTTCTTTTACTTTGTTTTTTCTAATTCTGAAAATATAAGAGTCCATCCAAATATATTTTCATGTGAGTTTTCTCACCTTGTGGCATTTAGCTACAGCTTTTACTGTTTGCAAATTATTTTGCAACACAGTGTAGAAGACTTGGTCCTTACTTTGCATAAAACACCATATAGGTGCCATAGGATAACAAGCTTTCCTTATATCAGTACCTCCAGCTCTAATTTGCAGAGAGCACTGGTAAGGGTAGGAAGGGAATTTATTTTATATTCTAAGTCTCTGGCTGCTCTAATGGGGTTGCCAAGATGTTATCAGAGTCGGAACTAAGTAACATTGCTTGGACACTTGCTGATCTGAGACTGTTGTGTTTATATCTTTATTAATGAAGCACTGTTTGGTATTTGCTGTTGTGCATGGTTCCGTTGTTAACATTTGGACCTGTATGCTAGAGTTGAAAGGTGCTTGTCCTATTAATAGTCCTCCATAGCCACTGTATTTGTGATCGGTGTGTATATATTCCCACTGACACTTTAATCTGAACTAACTTGCATGTTTACAAAACAGTGTATACACTAGCCTCCAGCATACAAGACGGAAATTTGCAGTGTTGGAAGGGAGCTGTTGATAATAAAACAGCATTGTGGATTGCTGGAGCTTTTCCAGTCTTCCTCATAAGTCCTGATGCTGCTACTTTAAAAATTACGCGTGCTCTGAAAGTTGCCAAGGGCTCTGGCAAAATGCCTGGTCTGTTGTCTAAATGACTTGAATATCCAAGCAAAGCTGTATCAAACAATATTCAATCAACAAAGAATAAGCAGAAAAAAATCCTTTGAAAAAAATTGTATCTGCAAGTTGCATCTAACACTTTTACCTTCCCCAAAAGTGCAGTGCCTCAGCCATATCTATATCACAGCTATAGTACAGCCTTGTGGCCTGAAGTATGAAGCACTAGCACAGCTACAAGGTATTTTAGTTGTTTTTTTTGTGCTTGGACTTTTCCCGTAGTGTGCCTTTTTCTGTATGTCTTGTATGCATGCACCCTTACTTTTTCCAGAAGATTAGTATTAGTTTGGTTTTTTGTTTGTTTGTTTTTGTTTTTAAGTCATATACTTTCAATAAAAATAAAAGGTGAGTGGTTGTGGCCCAGCTTTCCCAGCTGGATTGGGATAATGTGTTTTGGAAGATGTTTCTAAAATGAATGCCAAAGCATTGGGAGTAAATGGTTAAAGTTTTGATAAAAGATGGAGGGAAGGTTACCATTCGGTGGAGTCAAAACAGTCTGTCTGATTTAGAATTAGGCTGGGAGGGGGGAGCATGCCTGCATGCAGGCATATATTCAGGGTACCTAGGCTGAAATAAGCTTGTGCCAAGGATTGACTTTTCTCCTAAAATAGGAATTAATGTCTCTGGAATGGAAAGGGGAGAAGTAGCTATCATTTCTAGTGTGAGAAGACAGCAACATGATATGCTACCAGAGCTAATATGAAATTACTTAGAAAACAAACAAACTGTGTTTTGCTGTTTTGTTCTGTACATATTTGACAGTCCCTGAACAGAAAATATCTAGAGACTGAGGCAGTCTGAAGCGAAAAGCTTGATCAGTTTTCTGTCTGCAAGCATAACTTTCACTGGGAAGGGCTTATGTATTTCTAAAAAGAACTGGCCATGTCAGAACCCAGGTTTCCATTGTGCCATATTGCCTCCCTTCACTCTTATTTTGTGTTTCACTAGGTAAATAATGGTTAGAAAGATGCAATATATGTTTCTGTAATCTTTACCTTTTTTGTTTCAAGTTGGAACTACTCTCTCGGTTTTCCTTTTATTTTTGTGCAGTGTAAAGATAGTGCAGTCTAAGTATTTGGGTGGGCAAGTCTCTCAATTTTTTCTTTTTTCTTTGTTTTTTGTTTGTTTATTTTTTGTTTTAGGAGGCTTGTGTGTGTGTTGTAGCCTACCCTCTGATATTCCTGGTGAAATAAGATACTCCATTTATTTTTTGCATAAAGGTAAGATTAACCTATTAAGTTTTGCTTTATTTTAGAGAATGCCACTTTGCTGGAAGAGCCACAGAATGCCTTGCAAAACAAATAACTACCAGTCTGCAGACAATGAACTACTGTGAACGGCTGGTATTTAAAGACAGCAACTGGCTTGTGCTGTGAAGTTGACTTCCCTGCTGTGGACTTCCTGCTTGATGCTGAATGACTAGCTTCAAACCAGTGGCTTCATGAGTGGCTATTAATTTAGTGCCATATTTCTAGCTAGACTTTCTGGCACGTTGAACGCAAATATCAGTGAAGTCTGTGGGAGCTTGCAGGTGTGTTGTACTTAGGCCATAAGGCATTTGTATGGGAAATAGAATGAACAGCTCTTAGCTTAAATGTCTGTTTAGAGTTCCAGTTTAACATGTCATTTTCTCAGCAAGAGGTGTAACACCCATTGACGGTAAGAATAGTTGCTATATAAGCGGTACTCTAGCTCTTAAGACTTTTTTTTTCTTGAAGAGAATAAAGAACATTATTCTGATCATAACAAAACTTGTCATTGACAAGATCTTTCTTGTTTGATACATGGAGGAGAGAAGTGAATAATTTCTCAGTTAAGAAGCTGCATATTATGCAGTATCTGTGTTCAAGTGGACAACATGCCTCTGTTTCACTTTGTTTTCTTTCTTGTGTCAGCAAGCTTTTTCATGTGTCAGAGCTGCTCTAACATGTCGCTTTGCTGCTGGAACATGGTAGGGTTGAATGAACTGCATTTTTTTGATCGTAAAGGTATTAACAAATTGGAAAAGACCATTCTGGGTGTGGCAGCACTCTGCATTTTATTGCTATGAAGGGCTGATTTTCCCAAATGTATTTGATGTGTAGCTGAAGGGTGGGTGTATTGCTTGGAGCCAACCATGGCCTTGTACATCCCTACCTGTATTTGGAAACTGTATGTGAAATAACCTTCATGGAATGGAGTTGTTTGGTGCAGATGTGTTTGTGGATTCATGTAAGATTCCTCAGTCATACAAGAGAATTGTAAGACTGATCCTGAGGTGACCCATAGAAGTAGTGGTCTATCAGGTCCATGAGCCACATTTTGGAGATGGATAAGGAGTTCAGTCTGTGCTACAGTATCTGTGAACTAAGAAGGAAGCTTCCCTCCCCCTGTTAAATCAGGTCCCTGCAGTCACTTGATGTAGCATAAACACAAAAGTGAGGATGTCACAGGTGTATTCTGCAGTGCTGGTATTAGCTTGGGTGTGTTTGCATCAGCAAGTAACAGGGTGGTGATCATGAGTGAACTGACTCATGACAAACAAAATTCATTCAGTATCTTGTGTAAAAAAAATGATTTGGTTTAGATACCCCTTCATCTGTAGTGTTGCTATTGGTCTTGAAGTTTGCATTTGTTTTGTGTTGGGTTGTTTTGTTTTTTTTTTTGTCTTAGCAGAACGATATGCTTTATCTATACTAGCATCAGGAATTGAAAGCCTGGATGAGTGGCTGAAGCATGGCTCACAATCTACTTTTTGCCTTGGTGGTCTTATAAACTGTGGATCTATTGTCTTATCTTGAATTTTCATGCAGTATTAAGCAGTACCTTGATCGTGGCACCATTCAGCCTTTAGGCTTATTGTGGCGTAGGCGTTTGGAGGCCAGTCACTGTCACCTAGTTATTTTAATCTTCAGCTTTTCTCTGAGACTGAGGAAGTTTGAGGGCTTCATGTCATTCTTACTGGATGCCAGAAGCATGGTGCAAGTCTAGAATAAAATAACAGCTGTGCTGTTGCAAGGCCCATACAAACACAGCAGGTCTGAAATTAGCCTGTGTTTAAATAAAGCTGAACTAAATTACAGTAATAGGGCATGTAGATAAACAACCTGGAAATTCTTAAAAGCAGTTGGAAGATCACGGAAATGTGAAGCATAGCTATGTAAGGGATTTGTGGTGGCGTTTTTTTTTGGGGGGTCGGGGGGCAGATATTTTTACACAAGCTTACTCTGGACAGAATGCTTCTTTAAACACAAACATAGGCTGTGCAGTGCATGGCCAGTTTCTGCATACTGAAGAACTGCATTATGTGGGTGCAGGTCTACTAAGTATGCAGCATCTCTGTTTAGGATGAAGTAAATCTGTCAGTGCAGACAAGCCTGTAAAACAGTCTCAAATGTCCCTGATGGGTGTATTGGCACTGCTGAAGTTTGTAGCTATAAAGTCATACTTGGCTTGTAACAGATAGTGTTTATCATTTGGGTTTTTTAAAAATATTATTATTTTTCCCCAGGTTACAACAAAACTTTTACAGTTTCTCTAGAAAGAACAGAATCTCATCAATTGAAGGAAGTGGCTTTTATGAATCTTGGTAGGTTACTTGTGTTATTTCCCTGTGTGACTGCCATTCTCTGTCCACAGCAGGTAGACAAATGGCTAACACTTCTCTAGAAGGAAAGGATATTTTTTTTCTTGACTTGAAGACTTGTGTTGTTTTGCTGGTGGGTTTTGTGTGGGTTTTTTGTTTGGTTGGGTTTTTTTGGTAACTTTTAATATTTGGCATCTGCCACTGCAATACCTCACTATTAGAAAGCAACTTCCTCTGAAATTGCCTCAGAATCTTCTCTAGAGATGAGCTGCTGAGTTCTTGAGTGTTTCAAGCCTCTCGAATCCTCTCCTGGAAACCCAGATGTATTGCTAGTGTTTCCTTTGTTAATACTACAGCAGCTTTTAATTAACTCCTTTTATATTTCCTAGATATAATCAATTCCATCAGAGAGAAGTGGGCCAAGATAAGAATCATGTGAAACAGCCTCATAAAGCAAATAAGTGAACAAGTGCTAAATTGACCACTGTTATTTCTTTAAATAGACTATTATGTGGCTGTTTATTTGCCTGGCCAGTTCCTGCACCTCCTGAATATTCACCATCCTGACCTGCTGTGCTATAGTTTGTTTCTGACAGGTATAGTAAGACTTGAGGTAATTTTATTCTTGTGGTGGAAATTTGTTCAGATCCCTTCTTGTGAAAGTTCTGTTTCTCAATGTTTGCTGTATTGCATGGTGTTCTGAAGAAGGAGACTGAAAAAAATAAATGGCATTTTTGCCGCTTTGGATTTTAAAAAGAGAATCTGAAGGGACATTTCATACTTCATCTATTATGTTCTTCTAGCTTGTTATGAAATGGAAGAAGACCTTTCACTGAATTCAAAATTCTTTGCCTTGGTTTCATAGTTTCCCTTCCCCCATCTTTGCACATGCTTTTCAGTCCTACACTGTTCTCAAATTTCACATGGAGATGTAAATTTGATTTTACATTTCCTTCCTCCAATTGAGTTGCTCTAAATGTGTGTTTGGAGGGTGCGGGGAGAGGAAATCTGTGTTTCCTTCACCTGATCACGCTGATGCAATTTGATTTAGAGTCTCATCTGAGAGGCATGTTATTTCATTTCCAACAAATATGTCTTTATGGGAAGTGGTTTATTTTTAGAAGTGGGGGGCCTTTGTTTGAAAACAAATCTGTTCTTCTGATTGGGTGAAGGAGAGGTAAGTAGTGGGAACTGATATGGGGGCAGCATCACAGGAAGCTATTACCTGTTGTGTATATATATATAATGAAATACTGTTCTGGTAGAAATGAGTGGAAAACATCACTGTTGTAGGATGAGCCCGATTCCTCTGATACAGAGGTGTCTGGAATCCTACTCTAGTGTTGTGGTGGTGAACCTTAGTACTAGCATAAATAAAATGGTTTTGGTCTGATGCTTTAATCAGTAGTTATAGAGCAGAACCATTCTGTTCTGGCCATGTCTTGTGCTAATAAGAATTCCACCAATGAAAGTTTCCATCATCTTTTTGCACATGACTAGATTTGAAGCGTACCAATATGCTTAGGTGCTAATCTTAGCGTTGTGTCTCTATTACTAGCCTGTGTACAGGACTTAAGGTGTCCTACGATAACACTGTGAGCCTCAAATCTGTACACCTTCTCTGCTTCAGCAGTAAGGAAGGAGAGAACTGAGTATGGGTTGTGCTCCGCTTTTACTTCCTTTACCCAGCCAGCACCGTCCTCCTCTTCAACGTAATACCAGGGCAACTAGTACAAGAGGCAGACTGTTTCTGGCTCCTGGGAGTCTTGAGAGAAATACTGGTAGCAGCTATATTTTACATTCTTGGTCCTTTTTATTCTCATACCAATGTTCTTCAGGTGAGGATGCAAGAATCGACATGTTGCAAAACTGTTCCATCCGATCCCCACTCACATCAACAGTCTTAGATTGCCACATAGGAAGTATGTATGCTGTGAGCATCAGTGACAGCGCGTTACTCCAGCTCCTGCAGAACAGCAAACAAGACAGTGAGAGACTGGCAGCTCTACATTGTGCTCTGTTGTACTTCCAACACACAGAAGACTTGGAAATGGAGGTGGGAAAAGACCCTTCTCTAGGTTTTTTTTTTCAGTGACTGATGTCTTACGCAAAGCAGAGTCAGGGCATGAATGATATCTGCCAAAGAAATGTCCTGATTCACATGTACTTTTTGGCAATGCCAAGAGGCTCATCACCTGAGGTGCCCAAACTGCTTTATTGATCAGGGCTATCCTCAAAACATTTATCTCTGTATCACTTCATGCAAAGTGTTAAACTGAAAACAGTTTTGACAGCCTCTTACAACACATGCTTGAACTGAGAGATTTGACAAACTCCCCTGTTCTTATTCTGACAGATTATTTGGTGGATTTCTGAGAACCTGTCAACATGTCATTCTTTTGACCCTATTCAAGAATTTATCATTGGTAGGTATTTCTTTTCCTGCATGATGAATTTTCTTGTGTACTCTAGTTTTGACTTTAGGAGAAGCCATAATGTTGGAAACTGACTCTTCTTTCTAAACTCTTAATTTGTGATTTATGTTAACTGACCTGCGTTTGTGGTGTCAGAGGCAGTATCAGTAGCTTAGAAGAAACATAGATCTCTCAAAATCAGACTGGTGGTGAAAGTTTTCAAATGTGTTCTTCTGTCTAGTAGGACAAATAGATTTATTGTTATTTTAGGTCACTGGAGAGCAAATTCTCCATCTGGCTTCTCTCTTGGATATCTGGGATGTAAATAATTGAGATTGGAGTGGAAGAACAAATCTCTAGCCCAGCCCAAACCATTTTTTCATGAGGGTTTGGCATATTGTGTTATTCTTGTCTAATAGCCAATTCCTCAGCCTAGCCAGTGTGTCCTGTGCCCTGAGCCTTTGTACAAAGGACCCCTGCAGCGCTGAGCTGTAGCCAAGCAGCTGACCCAGCCCTACAGCCATCTGGACTTCTCTTCCTCCTTTTGTGCACAGAATGGGACCCATTCCACTGTGGAGGAAGCTGTTTCAGAGGCAGCGGCATGATTTGTCCCTAAAAAAGAATTAGATAAGGAACTGACTGGGAAGCTTACTCTTGTTAACTGATAGTTTATACAATCTTGCCCTTACAAATCTTTTTACATTGCTTTCAGCCTCCCTATACTGCAGAATGTGTCCAGAAACTCACAACCTGGATAAACTTTTACCCTACACATCACTGCTTGACTGGATTGGGGTAAGGTGACAGCTGGTACTTTAATTAATAGCTAGAGGGAGACTGTCTTTTTTTTTTTTTTTTTTTTAAATTTAATACAACCTTTCACTAGTATGCCTTGCTTTTTCATAGTTGTGCTCTAAATCCGTATCTGCTTTATGCCCATTTTATTTTGTCAAATCTTGTGTTTGGGCTGTTTTCCATGAGTCCTATTTTTTTGTCAACAAATAGAAGCAGTTATAAAACAAGAACAGCTACTATAATGTAATGGAAGATTACATTTATCAGTTTTCATTATGAGGTATTTAATTTATTTCTTACCATAACAGGTTTATAATGAGTACAAAATATATTTAACTAAAAATATACAAAATATATTTAATTAAATTATATTTATATTATATATAAATATATTTAATATATTTGAAACTGAATGTATAGTTTTGCCTAGCTAGCCAGTTTAACAAAGGAAACCAATAATGGAGATTCTGTTATATACCTAAACAGGCCCACTTTTATGGTAAATGATCTATATTCTTATAATTTGTCTGTATTTATAGATTATCCCCGGAGTAACATGTGCAACAGACATTATTTCCCTGCCTGTGTTAGAGGTAAGTTCTGGTATAAAATAACATTCATGCTTGCAGGTTAGAGATTAGGAGCATTTTTTTTTAAGTAAGTTGGGGATGTACTAAATACAAATGAAGCAGTGTCCCCACAGCCCTGTCCAAAAGTAGGGCTCTTCAAAATGTCTTACACGTTTACTAAAATACCAGCTATTCAGACTGATGTTTTCTAGCTCAGATATATATATTTTTTTCCCCTTTTCTGAAGAGACTCCTTCCATTTAACAGGGAAGGTCCTCCAAGGATAAATTCTTGTTAAATTTTGTTGATGCCTCTTCATTTTGTGACTATTAGCTGGAGGTAAACTTGGCACATCAGACACAGGATTTTTATTCATCTCTACCCACTTTGAGGGATCTTTCATTGTGCTGCCTTTGGTACCAGTGGTTCCTGACCCTCTCACTTTTTGTCCAGAGCATCCTGTGATTACACTGATGTCAGGGCTTTGGCTGCTTAAATGCAGACAAATTCCTGCACAGCCTGGGAAAGGCAGTGAGCTGGTTGGGGAGAGCCCATGCTGTTTGGGTAGGAAATTGTACTTTCTATTGAAAACAATACGAATGATTCTTCCCGTCTTCCATTCTACACCCTCAGCTCCAGTTCAGAGAAATACTTGAAATTTTCCTAATTTTCCCTTACAAAATCTGAAAGAGGCTTTTAATAAGCAGCTGCTTGTGGAAGGCCGTTGTAAAGTGTTAGAGCTTGAACCCAAGAGTACCAGCAACAGGTGGGAGTAGACTCTGGATACATGACAATATTGTTTCACGTAGCATTTTAAAGAGGTGAGGTCATCCCCAGTGCTTATAATTAGCTCATAAAGCTTCAGCATTCCCAAATCTTTTAAAATCAGCGAAATTACTTTCTGCTTGCTCCACAACACTGCATCACAGCTGTGCTGCTAGAGATTCACATGACTGCTGTCAGGGAGTCAGGCTTTGCAGCCTTTGCTGTGGGAGGCTGCCCTGATAGCTGGGACACCTGGGAGAATCAGATCTTGAGAAAATTTGTTGCTACATAATCCTTGTAATTCACTTGAGGTCAAAGTTAGCAGGCCTTTAATTTGTCTGAGATTGAACCTCAAACCCCTAGGGGCAAATGCCTTTAGCAGCTATACTTCCTGATTGTGGAACTCATTTCCTATTTCTGTCTGAAACTTAAACAGATTGAAAAGGTCATAGTTGAACTAAAGACAAATATTTCCTGCTACTTTTGCCTGCAAATTGCTCTAACTCTTGAGTGAGGGCAAAGATGATAACACATAAGGTAAGTTTGGGTGCTTTGGCTGCTTTGTACCACTCCAGTGACACAAACCCACCATATCTCGAATTCACTGGTCGGTTGTTGGGTTTTCAGTTAATGTTGTTGGCATCACAAGTCAGACCCTGATGATAAATCTGGTCCTGTAAATAGTACTTCTTCTGCAAAGAGTTTACGGCACTTCACAGAAACAATGGGGAATTGTTGCTTTGAGAAGCTTTGTGACATTCTCAAGCCCATGAATTGTTGAGAGCCTTTGGGAGGGCTCTGTTTATACTCACACAAAAAATTGTGTTATTTGGGCAACAGGTGTATTTTTATCACTAAGTTCCTGTTCAGCAAGAGATACCGAGAGAGTCCATGAGAAACAGGTAACAGTCAGAGTCTGATTGTCAAAAAGCTTTATGTAAGGATTGCAGTTAATAAAAGTCTGGGGTTTGTTTGTTTTGTTGGTTTGTTTTTTTCCTTTCTAAACACAGAAAGCAAAGTTTTTGAAGGGGTGAAATAAGCTCAATCAGAAGGGGAGAAGGAAGGGGCAGGAGGAAGAAGGGAAATAAAAAAGGAGGAAGTCCAGGAGAAGAGTAAAGATGGGTAGTGCAAGCAGTTGTTAAAAAGATCAGCACAGGAAAAGGCAGCCTCTCCCTCATGCTGTGCTGAGCCACTGGGGTGAAGAGTGATGTTTTAAGAAGTAGCTGCAGCCTGCGCAAGCTTCATAGTTGCTGGGAGACAGCACTACAGTTCCCAGGGAGCGCACATGTGCCTCTTAAAGGTCATTGGCACCCTGCATCCTTTCAGAGGGTTGTAGCAGCGAGCTGGCTTTGTCTTCAGTTAAAATAACGCTGAAAGGCTTCATGGGAGCTTTTCATGGATTGCAACCTAGTAAGGCCTTGCTTTGACTTCTGGTAATACAGTGTCTTCTAGGTATTCATACTTAGGTATTCATTCCTGACTCTCCAGAAATGTCTGCCAAATAAACACTGCTTAAGATGAAGCAGCCTTCTCTTTCTAGTCCTTACCCTGATGATCCTTAGGAAAGAATGAATTAAAATAGTCCTTGATTTTAAACTTTTGACTTTTAATGAGTTCTGATACAGTGCAGGTTTTCAGCAATGTCTGTTTCTAATTCAGAAGTCTACCACTTCCTGTTACAGACTCGATATATGAAAGAGACTTGCTGTCTTTCTTCCCCTCTGCCATGCATCAAACAAAATCCAGTGTGGCCTGAATGTGATTCTGCAGTGGTGGTGTGGCTGCAGTTGCATGAATTGGTCACTAGATGATAGCCTTATGCCGTTCTTGATACGTCTCTCATTTGTCTTGGTAACTTTTATGCAACCTACTGCAGTAATAGGTAGGAGATCTTGTTAGTTAGCTCCAGCAGGGTGAACATATGGTGCTATATGCGCCCCTGGTTTCCAGCTGCTAAATATAACTAACGTGAAGCAAAAAGGAGATGTATTTTTCTCTGCTGCAGCTACAACAATAAAGTGACAATAGGTACTGGCAGCAAGAGGGAAGTGGCTGGCAGTATTGAGTCTCTGCAATTTCTTTTCCTTGGCAAATTGTAGTTTATAGTAGGAAGTGGTTTTAAAGGAGCCTGACGTTTTCTTCTAAAGTTATTGTCATTGTGGAAAAGTAAGGGAGAGGGAGCAAAGTCCGACATCTTAATGCAAGATGAAGGAATATCGTGAACTTCTTTTCCTTCAAATGTAATGTCTGTATGGAAAGGTAAACTTATATAAAAGGGGGCAAGAACAGCTAGTGCCCTCTCTTGGTTTTTTTTAAACTGCCAATAAGAATTGCCTTAATCTCATCTCTTCCTCAGCAACGATTGCATCATTTGCCCTTTATAAACAGCGGCTTCAAATCTTTATACCCAGTCCAAGAACAAGCTCAGGAAACCATGTGTGTTTGTTGTTTTTTTTTTTTTTTCCTCCTGTCTGTTCACAGCTAAGTTTAATTTCAGCATTAGAGTCAAAGGCTTTAGAATTGCTATGGAAATGTGTGGGTTTTCTTTCTTTTCTGGGATGAAATACTGTTACTTGAGGCTGGCAGCTTGGATGTTTGCAATGTAAGTATTGATGCAGTTTGAAAACAGTGGCTGCCTGCAGCTGCCAGGGTCACGGTGGTGTGTCCTCTGTTTGGAACTACTAGAAACCCAGAATGGGATTTATTTGGCCAAATGTAAACATTTATGTTTAAGTCAGTTGCCTAAGGCTCCTTTGACAGTTAGCAGGAGTCTAGACAATATGGCCAGTGTAGTCTGTGGGGCAGTTCTTCCCATCCTATCCCAAACATATGAAATAGGTCAGATGAATTATGACCTAAAAATACTTATCTCTTACCTTGCCACCTTAGGATCCTTTTAAGTCATTGGGATCTGCATTACAGGCACCAAATCTTGAACTCAGGTTGTGAGTGCTACCCCTGCTGTCAAATCAAAGAAATAAAAGTACTGGTGAAAAAAGTTTAACTGCTTTTGTTTGGTTTTTTTTTTTCACTTAGATTGTTATGAAGATACTTTAATTACAGTTCATTCCAGTCACTGGGAGGGCGATTAGATATTTCTTTAAGAGTGCAGCCTCTATTTATGCTTTCTGTGTGATACTTTGCAGTTCCAAAACTCCAAAGGCTTCTGGGATAAACTCAACTCGAACTTGGAGAGTGTGAAGTATGCGGAGCCACACTTGCATTACCACAATAATGTGCTCAGGAGGGAATGGCGTAACCTTTTGGAAGAGGTAAATACGGATGTACTGAAACTGTCTCCAGAGCTGCCTCTGAAGTGGATATTTTAAAGCAAAACATGGAAGAGACGGCCTTTGTTTTTTTTCTCCATATTTTGAGGATAAAGAAACGGGAATCTGATTATAAGTGCAAAGACGTGCAGTCATTTTACTTTATAAAGTGATTGCCTGTAAATCTTACTCTGTTAAAATAATGTGAGAAACTGAACAAAAGCAGAGTTTGCATGTACCTGTATTGTCATGTAGGATAGACGTGTGTGAGTGTCTGTAAGCATGGGTAGTTGGAAGGTGGGTTGAAGCCCCACTGCACATTATTTATTATTTCCATCCCAAGGGAAAACCAGCTTTATTTCTCATCTGTGTTTTATCAGGGAGTATTTTAATTGGCCTTCTCCTTTGTTTATTTGAGGATTTTTGTTTCTTTACAAACCAGAAAGAAGAGAGAAAAAACACGGCATATTTGAGAAATGTTTTTGAAAATGCCAAAAAGTAGGTACTGTTTTCTATTATATTTACCTTTTTCATTATGTTGGAGTGTGTTGAAGGATTGAACATGCAATTGAAATAGTTGAATAGGTATCTTATTAGATATCTTACTTAAAAGAAAATGATTCCGCTGAAAATAAATTATCGGAATCCTTGTAATCACTACAGCATGATCTGAAATATCTGGGCCTCTAGAGCTAGGGAATTTATGGTAGACGTGTAGAGTTATTCTTGTGTAACCTAGAAGGGTAGAATCTTTTTTAATACTATTGATAATCTTTACTAAATGTAGTCACATGAAGAGTTTCTGGATTTCTCTAGTTTCCTTCAAAAGACCAAAGGGTCCTTATGAAATCCTTCTAGAGTAATGCCTATGAAGCAAGCCGATTTTTGTTTCTAACCCTAGGGTGCTTTCTCATCTGGACACTTGGGACTCTGGTAAGTAAAACTTGCCTTGATGGAGGCCTTGGTTGTAAGTTCTATTTAGAATATTTCCATCTAGCTGTTGTTGGCTAAAAAGAAATTGCTGTATGTGTTTTCAGCACTGAAGAGCTTGAGGAATTAAGATGAGAAGTTATTAAATTAGAGGAAAACTTTCTTTCCGATAGTAGTGGCAGGATCATACTGACGAGGAAACCCTTGAAAACAAAGTTCCTGTTTTGTGTTGGATCTAACAATATAAGCAGCAAACCTTTGCCTAAGGATTTATTCTTCAGGATTTTTCTCCAGGAGCAGAATATCAGTGATGCTATATTACTGTTGAGTCTTTTCCACTTAGAGCTGCCTTTGCAACTCTAGAGCTTGTACAGTAGGAGATTATGGCTGGTGTAGAGAAATCAGCGGCACTTGAGATTTTGTGATGCTTGTTTCTTCTGTTACAAATAAGTAAAACTGAATTTAGTAGTAAATTTTGTTTCTGCTGTGCACACATCAGTGTCTTCTATGTACCCTGCCAGGGTCTGCTCTGAAATGATCTAAGTGCTGCTCACTCCTTTTATTACAAAGAATTTTCAGTTCCTTCATTTCCAGCCCCTAATACCAGTCGTCCGCACCACTACTGGTTATTGCTATGGGCTCTGACTTTGAGGGACCTTGAATTGACTTCGCAAGCCTCAGGTTTGTGTTTTCCAAAGGTGCTTATTGATAAAGAAGTCAGGTGTTTAGCTGGCACCAAAGAACTTCTGGATAGCTGGCAGCTGGCAATAAGCATCAATCTTCCCTGTAGATTTTTCTTCAGATTCTTTAAAATAAAGCACTACAGGTTTCGGTGCCGCGAAGTGGTGGAGTAAATGTATTTCCAGGTTAGTGAAGATGGCTGGAAAGAACCTCATAAGAGTTTCAGTTGGGTGTGTAAAATGATGAAATAGGAGATCGTTTTCTTCCTTTGCTGTTACTAGACAGGAAGCACTGATTAGGAAATACAGGGTGTAAAATTTCAGTAGATACTACAACCTCCTTGGGAAAATTGCATTCTTTTACATAGTGGTCTGCAAATCTAATAACAGAAGCAGCCAGACTGTGGGAGAGAACCAGGAAAGTGGGAGGTGATCCTATGGAGTATTTACTTTTTCTAGCCCATACTTTGGAAAACCCATGCAGCTGTTTTAACTTGTTTGTAAATGACAAGATCTAAATAGTGTATGCATTTGCAGTGATGGCACCAGAAGGTTCTCCTTGCTCTACTGAATCACCACACTGGGATAACTCTTACTTAAATATCAAAGAAAAGAGTGATGGAAATGAAGTGTAAAGTGATGTGACAAGCTTGGGTTCCTCTATGCTCAATGTTAAGCATTTAAGGGAAAAGATGGCAGATGCTGGGTTGTTTTCTATTTCTCAGTTCTCTCTTATGCAGTCCTTGATTTTTCACAATCTGAATTCTGTAGGTGAGTAGATCAAACCACAACTTCTCTTTGTTGTGTTTCTAAGTACTTTGGAAACTGGTTGAAGTCTCGGGGTATTTCTATAGTGTCATGTCCTTGAATGATTTTTACTCTGTTTATTTCAGAGGAAAGGCTAGTACCTCTCTTTCAAGAGGAAGATTATCAGCAGCAATTACTAATGGGACTGGTATGTGCTTTTGTCACAGTGTGCACTAGAGGACGCACAGCCTCAACAAATGTAAAGAGTAAACTTATATAAGTTCCAGTGCAGAGTGGAAGCTCACTTAGAGTAGTTGTGGAACAAACATGGTTTCCCTAGGTTTTGGAGTTCATAGTCATTTTAGCATGAAAACCAGCAATGGAGAGCCAATTTATGACAATGCTGTTTCCCCAACGCAACTTTTCTTTGGCTAGAAACTGTTATTCTGTCCTCCTTGTAATTCTCCTTAATCTGTTGATTATTTTGGGGCTATTTTACATCCTAAAACATGTATAGGTGAATTCCCCATCCACTGCTTCTCTCAAAGAGAAGATCACAGATCTTCTTGCTCCTTATTTTAACATCTTTTTACTGTTGTCTTTTCTTTCTGCCTTATTTCTGGGACTGGTATGGCTATTCTGAGATCCTTTACTCTTTTGTACTGTTTCACTGGTGATCTCTCCAAAGGATCTACCATCCTTAGGCTTCTGCATAATAAGTCCTATCTCAAATTCCTACCTGTGCTCCCTCTGTCTAAATACACATCTTCACTTATCTCTGGTTCTCTTACTATTAAAACCAAATAGAACTCTTCAGTGTGCACTGTAAGGCTTCAGTGCTGCATCTGTGCAGAGCATATCAACTCTGTCCTGTCTGTCCAAGTCTAAGGCAAATTTTCATTCTTTGCAGTCTTGCTTCCTTGCTTCCAAGTCCCTACTCTCATTGTCTGAAGCTTCTCTATTTTCCTTTGCTGCAGTTTTGGACCAAAAAGCAGGTCACTGCTGTCCTTTGTCTATGCTTTCCTAATATCTATATAGCAGTCCTGACAGTGAGGTTAGTCTTGTACAATGCTAGAGACAGAGATTTTATTTGCCTCAGTTTTTCTCTGAGCTTTGAAACAAATAGTGCTTCATAGTAATTCTGAGGAAAGAAGCAGCAGAAACTTGAGTTGTGATCAGAAGCTACGTGAGGTCAGCAAATACTTCAGAAAGGAGAGGGTAGGGAGTGGCATGGACTGTGTGATTAAAACCCACCTGATTTTAAAGACTTTACAGTTAATATTTAACCTGAAGTTGCCATTAATCACTGAGGTTCTTGGATATTACCATGAACTATATGTGTCAGTTTTCTCTATCATACAATCCCTCAAGTTTATTTGCATGCAATAAATACCTACATTCTCGGGATTCAATGTTCATATTACAATCCTGCTTTCACCCTGTTCACTTGGCTTGACCCAGAGAGATACAAGAACTGTAAGCTTTTTTCGTTAGTGTCATTGAAAGTTTAACTAAGCACTGGTTTTGCTGAATTTGTAGCAAGTAATCATTTTGACTATTCAGTTCTGCTGTTGAATTTGGCAAGATTGTATGGGAGCTCGGGATCTCACCCTGAACTGGACTTTTGTAACAGGGGAATGCTTTATGATAAAAGCCCATTGGTCAGGCCCCACACCTGCTGGAGCTTGTGCATCTTCTTGAAGATGCCATAAGAACCCTGAATTGTTGACTTTTTTNTTTCTCAGCTAAAGGATCACCTTATGAGACATCTACAGTATGTAGGAAAGAAGAAGATTGAACAAATAGTTTTGGACTATGTTGCAAACCTGGTTAGTTTGATTTCACAGTCACTATTGTGAGCAAGCAAGTATTTTGGCAGGGGGGAGGAGGGTCTTGGGTATGTGTTTTGTGCATATATAGCATATGTTTGGTGGGAGGAGATTGTTTTAAGATGATTAACCATATTTTGCTGCTTAATATTGTTTATATTGCTAAAGAACATAATAATTCTTAAATAATATTAAAAGGAATTATATTAGTCACTCAGAATACAGAAGAAACAGTTCCCTTTACAGCTACTACAAATATAATCTACTCCAGAAGTGAAAATGTGTACTCATCACGAAAGCTGCAAGAATGGCCTTTAGATCCATATGGTTTGTTTCCTGTAGAATACATTGCTGTGTGTTTTGAATGATGAAGTGCCATCAGAGGAAATATAAATTAAGAAAAAAAGATTTCTGTCCAATATGGCACAAAAGTAAATCATCACTGCCCCTACATACTGACTTTGATGGGCTTTTTGTGAGTGTAACAGGAGACAGAGTTTCGCCTGAAGAAATGCATATAAACTGCAGTGAAAATTTGCTTTCCAGATTCTTAATATTCTTTCATCCTCTTAAGAGAAACCTTTACAAAAATAATCTGTAAAACCTGAAACTGTTGTGCACAGAAATTACTGTACCTGGTCTTGTCTGTCTCATCATCAGATCCTTTAAGTGCAGAACACAGAGTCCACGAGAGCTCTCACGGCAACTAGTATATCATGTTCTTTGCCTCTGTACAAGTCCTGTCAGTTGACTGAGCAGAAACTCCCCTCAGGGCTGTTTTCTAGGGAGGAAAATCTCAGGAAACTTTCTTGAGGCTACTGGTGCCTGTGTCTTTTCTGAAGTCCTCTTCAAATCGGTCGCAGTGTCAGTGTTGTCTGAACTGTTGCAGCTTCCATTGAGATTCTTTTCAGGTCCTGGTCTGTAGCTTGACAAGCTATTTTAGTGGTAATTGGCAGGCTGTTTTCTGTGTCTTTATAGGGAGGAAATAAAAACTAATGACTGATTAAAACAGGAACAGTACAGCATGGACCAAAGCTTTGTACCTGAAAGCAGCCCTGAAAGAGGCAGAAGTAGAACACCTGTTCTCCTTTCATTCATTTTCCAGTTAATCATTTTTTCATTTTTAATATAAAATAAGATAATAAATATGAGAACACCTGTACAGGCTTGATCTGCAAGATTGAATTATTGTAGACTAAATCTTACAGTCAAAACAAATGTCAACCTTCGCCATGAGTGAACTCTTAGCTTTTAGGATTTTAATTTTTTTTTTAACATCACTAAAAGCAAGAATTGTATCAACTCAATTCACAGAGTTCTAGTTCTTGGAAAAACTGCTATAAACAAAGATGCTGTGTCTCTAAAACTTGCTTCTGCCATCTGGCTGGTGTGTCTTAGCTGCTGTTTGGAAATCTTTAGAAATAATTTCATTGTTAGGCTGGGGTTTCCCATCATGCTAGTCAGAAACTCATAACTCTTAAATTGTTATCCTGAATGTCTGGAAGTTCTTCATGGGACTGAAGTGTTTTGATTCTTCCAGTAGTTTTCTGTAGCATCAGCAGCATGTAGCTGAGCTACTGAAGCTAAGGAAATAGAAACAGGCTGGAAATTATTTCCGTACCTGTTTTCACAATAATACATTGAGGAGCAAAGGAGTGGCTGAGAATAGGCCTCTGTGGTGGGAGCCACTGTATAAATCAATTGCAGTTGAAGTCACAGTAGCCAAGATATGGGAGCACTAACAGTTTCTCATAAACCAGCAGACTTGTGGCTGGTTGCACTTGGGGAACTGTGTGTATTTGTACAGAGAGAAGTAACATGGGGAAGCATGAATGAAATCCCTGGGTGGGATTGTTTGCTGAGGAGGTCTGCGGAGCTGGAGTGGGCCTGGGTACCAGTTCATAGGCCATTTAGCCCACCATAATTATTTCTGTGTCCATATTCTGTCTGTCTCTCTCTGCTGCAAGCTCTTTATCTTAACTTTACTCCATATCTGTTTCTTCCATTCTTGCCATTCTAGCAGAGCAGGGAAGGGAGTGGGGAAGGAAGTGTGATGCTGCCCTGACAGCAAGTGAAAGAGAAGGCAGAGCGAACAAGAGCCTGTGGCACAAGGAGGCGGACAAGAATGGTCTGGAAGCCATTGCAGTGGCTGCAGTGTTTTGGCTGGTGGCTGTGACTAGCTATCATCTGGTGTGGGCTCAACTGCAGGGCAATAGAAGTCAGACACTGTTCGGATTTGAGAAGGAGGACTCTTTCTTATCTCCCATGCAGGAAGAAATCTAGAAGACAGGAAGAAATCTGGGAGACAGCAAGAGCCTGTCTTGCTCTCTTTTCTCCTTTGCTCCTGATTGTTTTCTTCGGCTGCTTCCATGTCTTTCCTATAGAAACAGCCACAGGAGCTGAGCACTTATGGTTCCAAATGACTTTAATGGAAGTTCAGCACCTCTGCCTGGAAATGTAGATGTGTTTCAAGAGAGTAAGGCACTTTGCTTTGCAAATGTCAGCCTATACCTGACTGCATCCACTGTCTCGCTACTGATCGTGTTTTCTCTCAGCAGTTTAGAGCACTCCAAGGGAAATGGCTTCTGATACTTGCCCAGAAAAACCTCATATCATATGTCTTTGTTTCTAAATGAGAAATGGCTTTGCCATGAAGGTATGGGCTCAACGTGGTTCTCCCAGAGACCCGCTGCTGGCCTTGGAATATAATGTAACATTTATTTTCTCTCATGCATGTTGTTCTGTGTGTTATGTACTGAAAAAAAGCTTGAGACATGGCTTCTCTTTATGTGTTTTCTACAATTTGCATTGTGGTTCATTTCCACAGTGCGTAGTGCTGTTGTTGAGGGTGTGGTGATGTGAGCGTGCATGTGTTTGAGATTTGAGCATGTTGTGATAGCAGGGGTGACATTGACTTAAGAAGTTGTCTTTCTATACCCTGTAAAAGCCGTACAGTTTGCTGAATTGTTAAGCTAAGAGTATTGATTCTGGAGTATCATACCCATAAGTAATTTTTGTTATACAAATAATAAGAGGCAGTTCTTGGAGTTTGTAAGAAGCCTCCCTACACCTCAACACCGATCTTTAGACCTAGCTGAAGCTCCCAATGTAGAGACCTTTGTTGTGCCTTGTGTGCTGGCCAGAGATGAAAGTTGTTCTGGCAGCAGGTGTGGTTCTTGTGACCCTTCTCTGAAAACTGGAAATCATTCATTTCCTGGAAAGCGAGTGGAGAAAACTTGCCATACTCCAGAGAGATTAAAGTGGGGCTTTCCCCTGCATCCAGAAAGGATGAAAAAGGAAAATATTACGTGGTTGTTCTGCATCAGGTAGCTGTGCAAGGCTGGATGGAGTGGTGGAGAGAAAAGGTAGAGGTATCCTGGCCAAGGTGCAGAGGAGAGCACTCAAGCATTTCTAAAGACCAGTATTCCTGTTCTGGCCTTCGCGTATAAACTTGCGTGTGTCCTGTTTCTCTCTTGCTCAGAGCCTGTCACACGTTCGAGGTTGGAATGGGCAGAGTCTATGAGGAGAAAAGAGAGCAGGAAAAAGGATTCCTGGTTTCTGGCCATCTTTGCTCTTGGGAGGAGAAGGTTTTATAACTGTGATGCCTCTCTGCAAAGCGGGGGTCGGACTTGCTTCCTGAGAAGCTCCTGGGACTGATCAGCGAGCTTTGAGGCCCAGAGATAAAAGCCGGAGAAGTGTTTCAGTTCTGTTGCTGAGATACGGAAGTGGTTGCATGTGATGGGCGTGAGGGGTGGCTGGAGGAAGTTATTTCAGCTCTCTCACGCGTGATGTCTCTCAGCTGCAGAAGCGTAGAAGGCCCAAGTGAGAACAGGGCTTGTGGCCTTTATATGCTGATGGGAGTCAGCCTGGGAGCACAAAGAGGCAACACCACGGGCCAAGGGATTGCTTTACTTCACTATGGAGGAGAGACATTTGCTTGTCTTATCTTTCCTCCTTGCCAGGAGTTTTTTCAGCGAATTGAGTTTTGTCTGGGTGTGAAGGACCTTTCCTTGCCAAACGCTCAGCCACTTGGACGTGCAGGTTTTGCTTCTGTGGCAAACAAATCTTTGAGAATTTGATGCAAGAGGATGAGATCAGTTGGTCCCCAAGAAGCACAGTGTGTTAAGCCGCTGCCTGTTTTGCACAATGCTTTGATGAGCTGGAAGCACTTACTTTAAATTTCTTGTATAAGGAAATACAGTTACAATTGAAATTTTAATGACTTTTACATTTGAAGCCCCTAGGTAAAAGAAGAAAAAAAGATCAATACTGAAGTCTTAGTAGGATTCTCACGATAAGTTTTGAACAAGCTGGTGTGTAAAATGAATGAAGGCCAAGGGCCTGCTGTACCCAGGCTTCTAGAAACATCCAGTCTTTTCTTTTTTGTTTTAGCTGAATCTGGTACATCGAATAATGAAAGAAGTTTGGAGGAGATACCAGCTTCATCCCTGCACCTTCTGCTTGTGAGCAAGTCATTTGTTGAAGATTTCAGCATGCCTTTTATGATACTGGCATAATAATTTTGCTCTTCAACAGTATTACTCCCTGGAACAGTTAGTGCTTAGTCTGCTGTGAATGTCAACATGAGTGTCATCCAGCTTTTTTTGATTGTTTTTTTTTTTAATGACTCTGCATGCCCTCTCTAAGCTAGCATCAATATTAATCATAGAGGCACTTTTACAGCTGGAGTTCAAAGTTGCTGAGCTCACAGTGCTTTCAAGCTGGGTGGTGAGTATTGAACACTTAGAAAAGCCAGGTTGCTTGTATCAACACTCAGAATATTGCCCTGGTTACTATTGACGCTGGGTACTGCTGAGAGACTTGTAAATACGTGGCAGTGGAGGAAGGAGAAAGGGACACCACAGAGATACTGTGTGTCAACGTCTAGATGAACAACTAGTGCTGTTGGGTGACACATGCCCAAGCAGAAAAGATAGTGTCCCATGACAGTTCACCCCAAATGCATGCACAACAAATGGACTGTATCTTCATGAGAGCATGGGCATTTCAGGTTCCTAATGTGCTTCTCCTTTGTTAAATACAGTGATGAGAGAGGAAGCGCAGGAGAGTTTGCAGTGTTCCACATCATGAGTCGGATTCTGGAAGCTGCAAATGGCATGTGCATGCCTTTACCTCCGGGTAAGTCCTGTTTTGCTGTTTTTAAGTGAGGAGAGCAATGCTATGAATTTCTCCCATGAGTGCTACTTGCACTTATGTGTGAAGTTGACTTTGGCAGAATTGAAATCTGTTCAAGACTGTTACAGAGTGGAAGACCTTCCATGAACACCTGCAAGTGAATTGAAACAAAACTGAATAGTTACTACAAGTAGAGACAACAAATCAGAGGTCCAGTTCGTGGTTTTCAGCTTCCAGTGGAATGTTTGGGCACAATTTTAGCTCAGAACTAACATTTAGACTTTTTTCATTTAGGCATTCTTAGACAGTTGGACTTTAGTATCATAGGCTACGAGGGAAAATCCTATCCTGGAGCAAAAGAAGAGTGGTTTTTCTCCTGCTGTTGCTTTGCTAATATTTTTCAGTTTTATCCTGAGAGGATTACCTTCAGCCTTGTTGGAAAAGCTGATCTTAATAGCAGACTTTCATTTCCTAGAGCTCCTCATAATCATTTAGAGTCTTTTCAGAGCACTTGCTTGTTTTCGTTAGGGAAAGACTTCTTAACTTCTTAATTCTTTCTGATTCTATTTGAATCTTTCCAGTTGGTATTTCCTGGTCTTTTTTCAGTCTTTGTTTCTGGCATGAGGTTCTCCCTCAAACTTATACTGTGTGGGCGCTAACACTGCCACGTAACGGTGTGATGTGAGGCAAGACCATCATCTGGCTGTGTTAAGTGAGAAACTGAAGCCTTAATGCTGCCTGTGGGAATGTGTGGGTGGCAGCCATGTCCTGAGGATGGTGAGGCCTCAGGTTTTGATTAATTGGGTGGAATGAGAGAGATAAAGGCAAATTAATAGCACATTTGAGATATAAGGCAACAGTTTGGAGATGTTTAGTAACTGTGCTTTACTCTAGTGACTGCTTTGAGTCCGCCTGGCTTTCCTCTTTCTGAAGGACTGTACTTGAGAGGACTTAAAGAATGCCTAAATAAGACTACATGACTTTTGATAAAGAGATTTCCTCACCTACTAGAAATGATCAAAAGTTAAGAAGAGTGTTGGCTTTAGCTAGAGCAGTGCCAGTCTCTAATACAGGCTTAGGAAAAAAAATAATATTGTTGTACCAAAAAAAAGTTTGTCTCTCTAGGTTTTCACACTCTGCACTTGGGGCTTGGTGTCCGATGTCTCCCTCTGCACACCCTCCTGCACTATATTGATAGTGGGGTCTTGCATTTGACAGAAACGTGTGTCAGGAAATTGCTGAAAGGTACAGTGAGTTTCACATGTTTTGTTTGTTACCAGCTGGTTGACTGGGAGCAATGCGCTTTCAGCCAGTTCAAACCCAGGCACAGGGTTTACTGCCCAGGAAACTCAGTTCCTCCAGAGCTGTTTCTCATTGAGGGCTGTAGCTGGTGGCAGTGCCCAGCTGAAAGGAGAAAATTAGGGCTCAGACAACATGATTGAGCCTTATTGTAGCAGACAAAGAAATATCTATTTGGGGAGAATTTGAGTTTATAATCTTTACACTTGGGACTTCTCAGAAAAGTGAATGCTAAAGATCATCATAGAATTTGTTGAGGGATTTCTGTGACTCTGAGAGTGCACACGTGTGTAAGGAAGTCAGGCTGCTATCCAGTCCTAGATTTTGCTTCAATTATGTTTTGAACAAGACAATCCTAGTGCTGGGATTGGCAAATGGCTGGAAGCTCAGTGCCAGGAAGTAAAAATTCAAAATAAGTAAACCAAAGCCTACCTGACCCAGCATCCCAATATTTCTAGTAAATATTGAGGTTGCGAGTGTCTTCTAAATATATCTTAAGGTTACCTAAAGGTGGGAGTTAAAGCTGGTTCTGTATGAACCCTTATGGTCATCAAGAAGGGCCTAAGGCTTCAGAATGAAATGGGGAATGAGACAGATTGGCAGCTCAGGCACAGTTGGCATCACACCTGAGTTAACTGCCTTTTCGGCATTAGAAGGGAGGAAGAGAGAACTGCAGTGTAAGTTTCCTGGGATATAGCAGCACTGTGGTGCAACTCTAAAACAGTAAAGTATTTCATCACAGCTGCAACCATATTCCCTTGTTATGTGCTGTTTCTCTGGTGCCCAAGAAAAGGGCCACAATATGAAATACTATAAATATGGGGAGTTCTACTTAGTCAAAGCAGATTTGAATTTCTGTATAAATTATGTACAAATATAAAAATAACGTAGAAACAGTATCAATGTAAATAGCACTCCTAATAGCACTTAATTAAAATTATAATTTTAATTTCATTACTGAGGTAATATTTATTCAGAATGTCTTAATTGAAAGTTTTATGTAAGTGGTTACCACTTATGATGGTGGGGTTTTTTCCTTGTAGATCTGGATGACACTGAGGAGAATGAAAAGCTGAAGTTCAGTATTGTCATGAGGCTTCCTGAGGTAATGAATAACTGTCATTTCTCAGATTTTTGGAATTGATAGGAAATTCCTCCAATGGAAGCCAGTGGAAAACTTAGCTACGATTCAAACAGGGCACAGGTATAACCTGAGCCCCCGCAGTTTCTCCATCTGCTGCTCATAACCTGTAGGGCACCCTGATAACTTAAATTGTCCATAGTGTCTCGCAGTGCCTCCGGTACCCTGCCAGAATCAAATAGACAAGACTGAGGCTGTTCTGTTGGCTGCTCATCTGCATAAAGAAATAATGGTTTTGTGGGGTTTAAAGGAGATTGGGTTTTGTTGTTTGTTTGTGTTTGGTTTTTTTGGGGGGGAGGGGCGGGGGTGTGTGCATGTGTGTGGTTTTTAGCATCCACAAATGCTTTTCTCACTTGTCACCTCTGCATTTGGTTTTATTCGTTTTATCAAATACGTTCAAAAGCTGGTACAGTAAAAGCTGTAAAATTTGCTCGTACAACTCTGTGGCAGGGATTGAACTACAAGATCTCCCGCTCTGAAAGGGGGAGCCTCACCCATTGGTGACTCATTTAGCCACGTGCTGGAACTAATTACTGATGCTCCATTTAAAGTTCCAACAGAATGGGAGATTGACTTCTGCTTTTCCCCTCTTGTTCTGGGTGCAGACCACAGCACTGCAGAGGAAGCGCATCTCAGTGAGCAGAGGGAAGCCAGGGATCCCCCCTCCAGGGAGTGCCTTGCTGTAAAAGGCTTTTCTCAACATAAGTTGCTTATTGTTTGCTCATTATGGGCTGTTATGTATAGTACAAATGGCCAGAAGTGCTGCTTTGGTTTCCTCTAACAAGGGCTTCTTTATTTGGCAGCAGTTTTGAGAAGGGGTAGAGAAGGAGAACTCCACAGGATGCTCTTTGTCCTCTGTATCTTGTTTTGGGCATGGGTTGGTGAGCTGGGGTCAGCGCGGGGCCTCTGAGCTGTCAGCCCAGGCCTGGTGGGTGGGGAGCACCATTCCAACCGTGCTTTGATGCCAGGGGCTGAGCTGTGAGCACTTTAGGGGACACGGACTGCCAGTTACGCACAGTAGACTCAGTGCCTTATTGTATTCATTTACAGCTTTGGGAAAAAATGCAGAGAATAGTTTGCCTGCCAAAAAGGATGCTTTGGGGTGACTCTGACTATTTTGAGCAGGTTACATTCACTAGATGACTTCAGTTGCATCGGAAGCAAGTATTTAAGTGCCATTGAAACTGTCCAGCGTTTCCTAAATGAACTCTCAGTACTGAGAATATTGCAGTACAGCTGGAAGGGGGGAGGTGTGGGTAGGAAAGATGGCAGAAGGTGGAGCTAACTTAGTGTGTTCATATGTGTTTGCTTATTGGAAGCATGGAGTTGGAAGCTTTGGGGCATCTGGGTTTCAATCTCTTGCCTTTATGTGTGTGAATTGATGTTACAAATTCACATGATGATGCCCCAATAATGAGATGCAAATTGTGTTCCCAGTGTCTCTCCTTGCTGGCACTCTGCTTTTGTAGGATTCCTTAGGCTGAGCCCGACAGAAGCAGTGTTCTGAAGGGAGCACTGAGGGACAGGCCATCTGTTATTCTTTAGCAGAAGAATGGAGCTAAACCAAGAGTCACAGTAAAGGATAAGCAGTCATTTTAAGCCTCAATTCATATTTAAGTAAACATGAGGACATGTGGAAGTGGGCACAAATTTGTACATAAGGAGTTCCATCTCAACATGAGGAGGAACTTTTTCACTTTGAGGGTGTCAGAGCACTGGAACAGGCTGCCCAGAAAGGTCGTGGAGTCTCTGTCTCTGGAAACATTCAAAACCCACCTGGACAAGCTCCTGTGCAACCTGCTGTAGGACCTGCTTTGGCAGGGGGGTTGGGACTAGATGATCTCCAGGGGTCCCTTCCAACCCCGTATCATTCTGTGGTTCCATGCAAAGTGGGATGGGCTGATTGATAGAAAGTTCCTGAGTAGCTCAGTGGGTACCAAGTAGCAAGGATTCGATTGCTTCTCACCCTTTGTGTTTATAATCTCTTAGTTTCTGGCTACAAAAGGAAGGCTCCAGGGATAAAACCAATGACGTCTTAGCTTCTGTCATCAGTGTCTGAAAGCAAAGTAGTTTATGTTACAGTCTGCGTCTTGTTTCCTTTTTTCTTCCTTTCCCCTCTCCTGTGTTTCTGCTGGACCTGTGTTTGTTCTCAGCTTTTTGGGTTTTGTTTTTGCTTACTAGGCTCTTGGTCAAAAGGTCCGCCAGTTTTGGAATCATCCCATAAATGCAAATTTAATTGCACGGAACTACGTGAAACTTTTGCTTGAGAAGCTGGGAAACAGGCAGGTAAGAGCATATAGGCCATTTTTTAAAATTACTTGCTTTGATAATCTTGAGATTCCTGACTTCTCTGTAACGTGCTAAAGCTGACATGGAAACTTCCCACTGTGCGACTTTGTGAAGTAACCCCAAGTCTTCTCCCTTACAGTGCAACAGGCCTGTCCCTGAGAGACTCACAGTCCCTGTAGAGTTTTTGCCACTCAACTACCTGACTAACATGCTGGCAGAGATAGAGGACCAAGGTAATGTTAATTCTGTACTCTGAAAGGCCGGTAGTTACTCTTAGTCAGGACGCAGCTGAGTGTCAGCAACGCTTATGACTGAGCTCTAAAACTCCAGCGATGCCTGACCATGTAGGTTTAGTTGTCGTTCTGCTGCTGGGAGTTGTCAGAGGGGCTTCTTCACTGTGCATCTTTCCTTCCACATCCTCTGTGTGTTGAATCCAGTGAGCAAACTTGTGTTTTGCAGAACACAAGTAGTGAAACACGGGTTGTGTACTGCGTGGTGGTAGCTGTTACTCTGTCTTCAGAGGAGGGGAAGGGCTTGTTCCTTATTCATGCAGCGTGATGGCAAACAGGCAGCCAAAATCAGATCTTCCACCTCCAAAAAGAGTACCAAGACCCCAAGGTGAGGAGGTGCTCTGAAGTAACAGGCATTTTTTTATTTCAATGCTGTTCCTTTCTTTGAAATGAAATTTAAGTTGGTTAGGGCACTTGTTTCGTACAGTGAGGCTTCTGAAATTTTGAATTCCACTGAAAAAATAAGGTGCATTATGGCAATTGTTATTCTTTTTAGCATTATTGGTTATGCCTATATTAATAAAAATAATAAAGCCTGGATAAGGATCTGAAGGCTAAACCAGGATTGTCCATATGTGGATATCATCCCGTTTGGGGAGGAAAGAGTTTAAATGATACAGAAGCATACGAGACTGTGCTGGGGTACATTTTATATACTTTATAGCCACTAAACTCTTGGTTTGGATCTCCCGTGTAGAATTAGTATGGAAATCCCTAGTGGTCTCCAGAGGTGGCTCGTCCTTTACTTATATCCTAACAACAGGAAAGTTTCTGCCATGGGTGAGCATCTGAATGACTGCACTGAAAGCTGTAGCTATTTTCTGGAAATGAAAACATGGTTCCATCATTACCTTATCTTTCGATATTATAGCTGAAGATGTTTAACAGGCTGCAGGACTGGGTGTATGAGAACCCGTAGGATTGTATAAATACTAACTTTCTGACAATGCTTTTCTAGGCGTGCATCTGTATGAAAAACAAGACCACGTTAATGTAAGATTTGTAGAGGAAACGGCACTCAAACACACTATGATGCTTTTGGGCCTCAAGTATTCCTGAAATGCTGAGCTGTTGAAGAAAGCTACCTGTGGTACTCTGATATCAAAGTATTCATACAGAAAGGTGCTACCACCCATTTGGTGTGGTTTGGTTTTTGTTTGTTTGTTTCTTTTTTTCTTTTTTGTTTAAAACAAGCTTAAACATCATGTTGTTTCCCAAATAATCTGCAATTTTGCACAGCTGCTATTACTGACACAAGCTACTCAAAATGTTGCTTGATGCAATGTATTAAGGCTGAAATCACTGACTTCTAGGTAAGTTCTAGAGAAATTAATCTGACACAAACCCGGGTTCCCAAGGAAAGGTACCTGTGGTCTCGTTTGTTTGTGTTGAAGTGTCAAATAAGAGGGACTACAGTGGGTATCAAAGCACACTGAAAATTGGTAATTAATGTCAATTATTTTAACAAGACAGACAATCCTAAAGAAGGTAGTCCAGTTGTGTTGTAGAGTAACAAGAAGCTAGTAACTGTTCACTCATGTACATTAATAAAAGGCTTTCTTACTGTATGTATGTAAAGCAGGTAAGAGTACCAAATCATGAATCAGGCTCTGTACATCATCAGACATGATGTGTTCTTTCCTTGGGGTGGTCGTGTGTTTTCTTACGGTGCTTCTGCCTTTGGAGTTGGATTCTAACATAGTCACTTCTGTAATTAGTGCAAAATATAATCTTCTTAAAGTGCACATGACAGGGTTTGGTTCTGGTTTTTAAGATATGTATAATACATTGTAAGCAATACAAGATCGGGAAAAAATTCTTTAGAAATTTACCGTAATGGTGACTTGGACAGAATTTTACTCAATTCTTTCCTTAAAACTTCTAGTGTTACACTTCAAGCCTCAGCTTCAAAATGATGAAAGCTTCATTTTCCTTAATTTTCAGCTTTTTTTTGTGTGTAAATAACCAGTATTGTGCTTTGTTTTGTTGTGGTTTTGTTTTTTTTTTAAGTTTTGAATTGTGACATTAATTTAAAATAGTAATAGCGGTTTGCTGTCTTAATTTCCGTTACACAGGATTTCTGCAGTCTATTAGATTTAAAACCAACTCTGTCAAAGTTTCAGACTATTGAACTAGTGAAGCTCATTGACAAATTGATAGAGTTTGGAGGCTTTCAGTAGCAACTTCTGATATTCTCTCTGAGCAGTTACCACTGATGTTTCCTGTTTCCAACCAGTAAAATAAAAAGATCCAGCTCTCAAGAGTGAAGGTTCATGGTCATTCCTTTGTCATTGCTACCAGTGGAGGAAGAGGTTTAGCTTTCTCAGTAACTGCACCGAGGGAAGGAATGGTTTTTCTCAATGTAATTAACACTTGCCTGGCAAGTGTAAGCTTCAGTCCCAGACTGCAGAAAGCCATCTTGATGTGTTTGTGTAAGTGGTGGGGACTTAGTTTGTATTATATTAATAGGAAGGGAAGATTTTCTAGCCTTTTGTTTTTAATGAAATGTATTATAAAATATAATCAGATGCAATAAAACTTCACCTGGGAAAAAAATAAGCATGGAATGATGATCACTTCTTTGGTTTTTTTAACATTTTAAAATACTGCACTGCATTTGGGATACCGGAACTTGTATCACTGGTGATTTAGCTGTGCTTCTGACGTAAACAATTACTTTTATTTTCAATATGGAATCTGGCCAAACGCTAACGGCTGTTCCTTCAACACATGCCGTTGACCCCAGAGATGCAGCAGTCGGTAGTGTCCTCTCCCGCTGTAGCTGCTGTCTCTTCAGATTTCAATCGGCTTGACGGTAGGTTTTCTGAAATGCCTCATGTGTGAACTGGGTTCGCTGGGTTTGAAAGGCGGGTGGGCACCATAGGGCCGTGGCAGCGGGAGGCTGTAGTTGTCGTCCGGGATGTAGGCAGTTGGGCGTTGCTCAGCCGTCGTGTGGACGCAGCCGGACGCTGCGGCTTCTTCCTCTTCGGCAGCGCACTGAGAAAGAAACACCTTGGGGTCAATTGCTCGGTGATGATGGGCACTCACAGCACTGTACCCCCGTAGCCGGGTACCGAACACCTAATGAAGGGAACACCCTTAGCCTAGTCCTTAGCAGACAAGGAAACCCAGAGGAGTCTTAATTGTTCCTTGAAAGCAAAGCATGAGTTACTGACCACATAGGTGTGAGTTTGTCCTTTTGAACTCTATACAGTTTGAGCCTGTAATGCTTCTGTTTGTGAAGAAAACGGATTAGATGAACTTATAAAAGTTGTAATAAGTGTGCTCAGAACATCTCAGGAACAAGATAATAGTTGTTATGCTTCAAACCGTGGCTGTATTTACACTGATGGCAGCTGTTTCTGAATAGAGTTACTGCAGTGAGCTTGGACCCACAGCACTGAGAGGGAGCGGTCACAGCAGGAGGAGTGTTAATGAATCAAGGAAATGTCTTATTCTAAACCAGTTCCACTGCAGCAGTTCTGTGTGACTTCAAGTTCTTTAAGTGTATAGATGGTGTATTCCTCAGCCAGCTTTGTGTGCCTTTCAGGTTGCTCTGGAGTGATCAACTAAAGCAAATTTCCCATCAGCAAGAGCTCCCCTGGGCTGCACATCTCATTTTTATGCTACTTCTCTGGGAGCTTTCTGCTGAGGGATCACTGGTGGCCTCAACTAAGGAGATGCAGTACCCAGTGGGGTAGAATTTGAAGCACTATTTGCTGTGCTGCCCTGCCTGCTCTCAGTGTCTGCCCCAGCAACCTGATTCCTTACTTCCCATGTGATATTTGCTGCATCAGGTACGTGGAAGGCGCTGAACTTACTTTTCCTGAGCGCTGCACCCCACCTTGCCCAGCTTTACCATGAAATGTAATGGAAAGCAGCACTTCGCCGATGGCTCTCGCCCATCTCAAAACAAGGTCACACAAATTGCTTTAAATAGTTAAAAGTAAGTCTTTCTTTTACCATATTCTCTCCTTAAGATTCACTGGCCTAAGTGAATCTAAGTTCTAGGTGGTGTGCCTGATTATGGCTAAAACTCTACGAACCCACAATGTACCACTTCTGGAGTTTCCTCCATCTATAGCATCATCTCCGCTGACTCCTATCAGTGTCGTGGAGCAGCTGCACAGCAAGTTAGCACAGCTCCTTCAGGAAGACAGGAGCAGGGAAAGCATGGGGCTGAAGAGCTAATTGCGACATACAGCGAAAACTTACTTTAGCTCTGGCTTCAGCTGCGTCTCTTTGCATCTTCTCATTGCGTAAAACCTTCAACCATTCATTTTCTGTTTCTTTGGGAGGGGGAAGGCCTTGATCTATCCTTGATGAAACAGTCATAAAAAATTGTTCTTTGTCTCTCATTTCCTGCTGGAGTTTAATGGTGAGTGCTTGCTTCATGGACAGCTCTGCAACAAGGGCCATCATCTTCTGGGTGCTGGCCTTTATTTTCTTCTGCAGTTCATTTGTCTGGAATCAGTAACAATTACAATTCAGCGGGGGCTTCCCTCTAGACGCTTCCTGGCCATGACACTTAGGTCAGTTTTAGGTACTTGAAAACAAGTCCAGCTTAACTTAAAATTGGCCATTAAAAATGGTTCCATGCTTGAGAATGACTTAATGAAAGGGGCTGTGTGTTTCTGTGAACGCTCAAACCCACAGAAACTGGCAGTGTAAGAAGTCACATTTACTCCAAGATACAGAAAAGCATTTATGTCTTGCCCTTTTCTGCTGAATAGCAGAAGTCCCATTGCCCTCAGGCAGGTTTTAAACCCAGATTCTTATTGACCTGGTCCACAATTAACTCTGTAATAAATGTGTAATGAGCCTGATCTTTACAAGGTAATTGAGTGACAAGGTGGACACAGCGGGGCTGCAGGTTGTGAAGTGGCCCTTGGCAGGGAGATGAACAGAAAAGGAATGGGACAGGAATCCTGGAGTTTGACTGGAGATGATTTAAATAAAAAAAGTCCCCAAAATTCTCAATTTTAAGTCCTAGCACTTGCAAACGTAACTTTTGGCCTGCTGCCATTTTTACAGTAATGTATTAGCCAGTGGCCGTAATTCCACAAACCCAAATAACAACCATGTTGTTCCTCTGTCTGTGGCAAATTAAAGATCTGCTGCTATAAAGTTGTGTTGTGATATAAGCCCTTCCGAGTGCCAAACCTAACACCTAAGGACGGGAAAAATTAACCCTGGCCTTATGTTACAATAATTACGTTGCATTTTTGTTCTTTCACTCAGTTCTGCTCTATTTGGAGCTTTTTCATTAAGGAGGTGGAGATGAAAGGATTTTTACTCTTTCCCAAACAATATGACTGGCAGTTTAAAGGAAATAGTTACTTTTATATAATTACAGCTATTGAAAATGATATTTCTTCCCTGTTTGGCTGTCCCTACCAAAGCAGCAAAGAAATGCTAAGCCAGATGCAATTTTATCTTTTGTGTTTGAGTAGAACTTTCCTGGCTCTTCCCTGTTTCTTTTTAGCCTTTGATGTGGAAGGGCTGTTAAATACGTGTGCAGAAGATGGATTCTACGAAGTTTCAAAGTACCTACCTGAGAATTAACTAATTCTCTATTTTTATGTAAGGCACAAGTTCTGGTGCAGCTTTCTTTCAAAAAGAAAATACGCTCACCTAATGCTCTTGGTGTATCTGTTCTGCTATCACAACTAAACCTGTAGAATTTCTGAAGACTAACATATGATTTATTTGTCACTGTTCCCAGCTACTTTTGTAAGTTGTTATGAGTGAGTCATCTTACCTCTTGCCCAGATATTATTTCAGCTCATACAGGCCCGCAAGCAGAGTGTGCAATGCCCTTCTTACCCTTTTAGCCAAGAGCAGCGTGTCCTGCTTCCTGCTCTCTGCCGTGGTGTGGATTCTGTCTGTCAGTCGGCAAATGTGCTCGTAGAGAAAATCTGTCTCCAGCAGCTTCTCCTCCTTCTGCACCAGCTCCACCTCCAGCTGCAGCGAGAAGGAGTATTACAGGGTGGAGGTAAACGGCAGCACAAGGGGCAGCACAAGGTATTCCTGCGACTGCTTTTGAGGGCTGCTGAAATAATACCGTGAGCAGCCATCGATAATCACTGCACCACCACTTTTCTCAACACTTCTCCTCCCTCCTGCCACGTGTCAGGCCAAAGTTGGTTCAGTTTGTTACTGTCAGTTGTACAGTTCTTCCATATCACACCAGGTCCTTTTGGGGCATGGGTGTGTGTGTGTGTTAATAACACCACTGTTATTAATGCCTTGCTGTGATTTCTCTTGAAAGCAATAATGCTTTTTCTCATGGTTTGTTTTGGATTTGTTGTTTTTTTTTTCCACTTCTGGTTCCTTGAGTCACACCATAATGAGGAGGTTTCAGCTCTTGCTTTAAATAATTACTCCCAGTTGCTGCTAAAAATAAAAGGATGGCCTCCAAAGACTAAAAAAGAAAGTGCTGTGCAACTAGGATGACTTTAAGAACATAAGGAGATTGATATTTAAACTTCTCTCATGACTCCAGGAAACCTGGCTTTTTAACGTGTGGGTTGGTGACAGCTGGCTCTGCTGTCACCTGCTTGGCTACGCAGAGCTGCCTCCTGTCAAGGAATATGGGACAGTAAAGCAAAAAGCTCAAGTAATTCACACCGAAGCGTTCATGGTAAATCCTTACAAAGTGGGTTTCAAAAGGAGGCCTTAGGTGTGGAGCGCTCCCAGCTTGCCGTTACCCTGTGAATTCCCCCCAAACAGTAAATAATGGTGGGGGCATTTTTGTGTCCCTACAACTGGGACAGTCAAAAATATCTAAGAAAATAGTTTGGTTGCTCGTTCCTTTACCTTCCCTACATGGGCTGAGCAGGACCTGCCCTGAAGTTGGCTTTCACGTTAGCCCTGAGGTCTCATTTTGAAGCCTCCTTTGGCAGTGGCTGGTGGAGCTGCAGTCAGGGTGCAGTTGCTGGGCCAGCCTGGCTGCCTCCTCCATGAAGGTCTGCTGGATGGTCCCTGCTGGGCGTGGAAATGAAGCGGTGCCACTGAAGCCCAAGAGGAATACTTCTTTGATCCCATGACACAGATCAGGAGGGTAGTGGGAGCCTCCCGCTCACAGCCTGAGCGCTGTGGTGGAAGAGCTAATGGGCAGTTGCAGAAGGATGACAGCTTCGTTCATTCGTTCCAATTAGCCAATCATAATTATTTTAATTCCTCTTATGTGAAGCCTAACTGGAAAATAAAAGTTACCATTTCCTTTTTCTAAAAGAGGTCAGCTGCAGTGGGAGAGCTTATGATAAGTGACGTTACCTGCTCGATCTTCTTCAGCAGTTCAGGTGCTGATGGGTCATTCCCTCCCAGGTCTCGCTTTCTGCTCTCGCTGGCGGGGTCAGTAAAGCTTTCCTCCATCTGTTTGATCCGGTCCTTGCACTGGGCATACTAGCAAACGAGAAGCCACAGTGGGTATTTTTTTTCAGACAAGAAGCCAAAAGCCCCGTTCTTCCTGCCGAGAGATGGAAGGTCTCAGCGTGTCTGATCTGTGCCAGGAGTGCCACACTAAAGCAGCTGCTCTGGCTGCCCTCCCAGCACCTGGGCTTGGGAGCGAGACTGGGACACTTGGGTGGTGCGAGACGAAGCAAAACGATACTGGTCAAATGCTGGGAAACATTTCCCCACAAAACCAGAGGTGGACCTGAGTTGGTCTCCTGTCCTGTTGGTACTAAACATGAATTTGAAAAACAGGATTGGGGCAGCAGTGGGTGCCTGGGGCTCCTGTGGGACTCCCTAACTTCCCCCAGGAGCTCAACCCCACAGCCTTTAACAGACAAGGTTTCCTTGTACAGGGAAGGAGGGAAGGTAGCACACAAGATTATGAGCCTTTTTAAATTTTTTTTTTTTCTTAAGAGGGAACTGGAGTGTGACAGTTGCAGGACAGAAAACCATGCTGTCTGCCAGAAATTGAGTTCTGTCTGCTGCTTTGTCCTCAGGCTACTTCTAGCCCCAAGAATACACCAGATGTTTGAGGTGGGGGTGTATTCCTTTATTTCTGTCATCTCCTGTTTGACCCACAGGATCCACTGAGGAATGGAGGAAGGATACAAGTGCCTGACAGTCTGGTTGCAAGTTAAATCTGCAAGTCCCGTTTCCCTGCCAGTTAGCACTAAAGGTCTAATTGCAGGAATCCAAGTATTCCATGTTAAATATCCCAGGCACGTGTCCTGAAGTGACTCGGTGGTGACAGTGGCGATGTGGTACTCCCGGGACCTAGAGAGGCAGGTGTTCCCTGACCTTCCTGATGTGAGGTGTTCCTGTGGAATAACACTTCCCAGAACACACTAACAGACATCCAGGCTTTACAGAAATACTCGCTGAAGGAGTGACTGGGACTGGTTCTTTATGTTTGGACTTGCAGGCCCGGCAGTGGTGGGGCTGTGGGCTCTGATGCGCACCTGGGCATCTGTCAGCACCTTGTCATTCCAACCTTGACCTATTAGCTGTAACAGAACGTGACCCAAGTAAATTGCTATAAACTCTAACCATCCACCGCAGGTGATGATGTTATTAAGGAAATAAGAGGTCACTGGCTCTTAAAGTTATGTGCAGTCACCAGAAAGACAAAGTAAATGTTTAGATGTTGCTACCAGGAGGAGGTTTATTGACTGGAAGTTACCAAGTCACGTTTATCTGGAAAAGAGAAAACTGACAGATTTTTCTCGGGTGATTATGGAATGTTACAGGAATGCTTGTCTTAAATGCTCCTTTTTCTGATAAAAGAAGCGTTGCGCAGCTTTCTCTCATAGTTCGAGAGCAGGCAAAGTAAAAACCTTAAATAACTGTAACAATTTCCTTGTCATCATGATTTGGTTTAAAATGGATGCCATTCAGTGCACCACTGGCACTGAAAGATTTATTTTAATTGTAAACAACTGCAACTGAAGACCAATACCACACAGTAGAAGAATGCAGCGCGGGACCAGCACAAACAAGAGGATGCAGTTATGCTTCCAGTGAGGTTTCATAGCTGCGGCCAAAATTTCTCAACAACTAATTCAGCTGAAAATGCCATGTTGGAGGCAGTGGTACCTTAATGAGAATGGGGACAACTCACCGAGGAAAAATTTGCAAGATTGAATAGTTAATTTAGAGAATAAAGACTACTACAGCAAAACCACTGTCCAAACTAGAAAGAAAACCCAGACAAGTGTTGTGTTAAACACTCGGCTTACTTTTAGATGCAGTGTGAACGGGGAGTGATTGGATGCAGGCTAATCCAAAAGTACAGAAAAGAAAGCATTTTAAGTCATTTAGAAATAACTATGCTATTCCCTGTGTGCTGAAATGCTGTAGCTATAGACCTCTGTCTTTATTTTCTCATTTGTAGTGTTTTCTTAGACAAGACTTTATCTGAGCTATAA
This sequence comes from Pedionomus torquatus, assembly GCA_013398155.1. Classification (NCBI taxonomy): domain Eukaryota; kingdom Metazoa; phylum Chordata; class Aves; order Charadriiformes; family Pedionomidae; genus Pedionomus; species Pedionomus torquatus. The sequence goes on from VZRU01000208.1 coordinate 84,404, forward strand.
GAGATTCTAAGTCTTAAAACAAACAAACAAAAAAATCTCTTCTTTGTTGGATTTGCTACAGTGGATAGGGAAAGGCTCTACAGGAGAGGCTTTTCTTCCATTGACCATGATCAGTCAGGGGGATTTGTTGAAGGATGAAGAGATGAGAGGGAACACAGACCTAGAGAATGGGATTGGGCTGAAAAAGTGGAGATCTGATGCTTATTTTGGAAATTTCAGAGAAGGCAGGTGAGGTACTAGAAAAGGCGTTTGCCTGTTTTGAAAAATGAGTGGAAAAGGCGCTGTGGAACTTGACATAATTTATCTTCATGCATCTTGATTTTTACATGGCTTTGATATTGTTTCATGTAACATTCTTGTAAACAAGCCAAGGAACCGGGGTCTTGATGAAAATTATAAGGTAACTACTATGTAAGTAGAATGAGGTTAAGCTCAGAGAGACTGCAAATGCTTTTTGGAGGAAAACATTCAAAATCAAAATTACCTTGAGCTGAACAAAGAGCTGAACAGAAGAGATAATGTTAAATAACGAATGCAAGGTGTTATATGTAAGCAGAAAAAATTACCTGTACAAATGCAGAATCGAGGTCAACCGAGGTGTTGTTTCTTTGAAAAGGAGTCTGTTAGTTACCTACGCTTCCATGAACGTGAATCAGTATGTCGTGTCGCACGAAAGGCTCCCGCTGTATCTGGATACATAAATACAGCTATAACCTGCAAGATGCCAGAGTGAATCCCTCGACTGTCACCCACTGGCATGAGGCTCTGCACCTCAAGAAAAAGAAAGACTATCTTGCTGAAAATAAAAGAAAGGCAAAAAAAGAATCATCCAAGAAAGATGTGTAAGGGCTGATGGAAAGAAATCAGGGGTGCGTGGCCTAGCAAAAGGATGGGAGGGGATTAATTATCTTCTAGTAACGTGGAATGTTGTTGCTGGGAGAAAGAGAATGATCTATTTGTCACGTCCCTGGTGATAGAATGCACATAAATAGGCTTAAACTGCAGCACAAAGTATCAGGGCTAATGGTTAAGAAAATCTTTCCTCTGATAAGGGAGGACTGGGATGGTTTGCTGGAGCAGCTGGAGTTTGCTGTCAGTGGTTTGAAAGCACAGCTTAGCCCGCTCAGGAATTCTGGGCAACCCAATGCTGGAGTGGCAGCAGCACTGGCTAGAGCAAGTCTTTCTCCCTCTGCTAGCCCCGTTTTTCTGTGGCTGGCTGATGTAGTCTGGAGATTTTCACGAGGTTCTATTAAAACCTGGATAAAAGTTGATGCCAAATGACACAGTGAAACTGTTGGTCCCTGTTATGTTATTTAAACTTTGAGGCATGAAAGTCTCACCTATGCTGTCTTGACAGCTCAGCAGGTATATGTGTTGGACTAATTAATGATTAACGTGAAGTATTTCTCCTCGGTGCATGAAGGCAGATTAGTTTTCATGGGTCATTTCAACCAGCAGGAAGAGCCCCTTGACGTGCAGTCCCAATTAAAAGTTACATAGTTTTATGTCCAGGGGAAAAAAAAGCACCTTAGAATCTCATGAGGTATTTTTTGCGTCAGGTAAAGGCAGTACAGGGGTATGGCAGACCCAGGGGAAATTTTTATTCTTCCTGAAGCAGCAGACAGCCCTGACCTGTGCTTTTCCCCTTCCCCATGGGCACCACAGCCACCAAGACAGGCTCTTTCCACAGCCTATTGCATACAATGTACTCAATTCATCCACCTATTCCAGGAGGTATATCTCTAACAGAAATAGATATGCCATCCCAGCACAGCTCATTTAGTGATGATTAAAGCATCCATTGAGAATATGTGAGATAGATTCAAACAGTGTCTCTAAAAAAGTCAAAAGATCTCAGTCAAATGCAATCGACAAATACTGACTTTTCTTTCTATTTTGTGAGTCTGGATCTTGTTTTCCTTTCCGATATCTCTCTCCATATTTCAAGTATTGCCAAAGACTGATATTTGTTGTTGAAAAATCATTCAGTATTCAGTACTAGAACATTTAGTTCACTTGTGGAGAAAGGAAGAGCAAAATAATTCTGGGGTAGTGGGAAGGTTGTGAAATGGAAGAGAAGCAAAAAAATGGACAGATACAAGGTTGGTGGATGAGTAGGTCAGCATGAGTCGGCAATGCGTGCAGGCAGCCCAGAAAGAGCATCCTGAGCTGCATCAAAAGAAATGTGCCCAGGAGGTTGTGGGAGGTGATTCTGCCCCTCTACTCAGCTCTGTGTCCTGGAGTACTGTGTCCAGCTTCGGAGTCCTCAGCACAGGAAGGACATGGACCTGTTGGAATGGGTCCAGCAAAGGACTGTGAAGATGCTCAGAGTGCTGGAGTGCTGCTCCTATGAAGACAGACTGAGAGTTGGAGTTGTTCAGCCTGGAGAAGAGAAGAAACCTTGAGCACCTTTCCAGTATCTGAAGGGGGCCACAGGAGAGATGAGGAGGAACTCTTTGTCAGGAAGTGTAGCCATAGGATGAGGGGTAATGGCTTCAAACTGGAAGAGGGGAGATGTAGATTAGATATCAGGAAGAAATTCTTTGCTGTGAGGGTGGTGAGGCACTGGAACAGGTTGCCCAGAGAAGCTGTGGATGCCTCATCCCTGGAAGTATTTAAGGCCAGGCTGGATGGGGCTTTGAGCAACCTGCTCTAGTGGGAGGTGTCCCTGCCCATGGCAGGGGGGTTGGAACTGGATGATCTTTAATGTCCCTTCCAACTCTAACCATTCTATGATTCTACTCTATGTAGATGAGAAAGTCTGAAAAATACCCAAGACGTAGGGCGACAGGGAGGGTAGGAAGAAGGGAAGAACCTGCATAATAGTCAGTAACCACAGTATCTAATTACATTTTAAAGGCAAATAGCTGGTTATTTGCCATTGTTCACTGGAAAATCTCTGACTTGGGAACATTTATTAAGGTTACTTGATGTGTAATATTGCACTACTCTGTATTTTCCTACTTTTTAACTTTATGCCAGTGTTACAAAAAGATTTAAAGCACCTGTAACAATAGCCTGCCTTTAATGGTGATGTCAGGCTTCACATGAACCTGAACTTCATCACAAAGGAGAACATTTAAATAATGTGGAACAAAAAAAATCTCAGTTTGCAAGGATCATCTGCATTTTGTTACTGTGTTTGACTCGGTGACTTTCAGTCTCACTCTCAGTCTTACCTGAAAACATCTTTTTTTTTTTTTTCCCAGTCATCTTTTTTTCATAGTCCCGCTGTTTACTATTGTAAGGGCACCGTAAAGTTCTTTGGGGTACAATTTGCATAAGGTATTTTGCAACATTTTATTCTTTCAGCAGAGCATACAGTTTCTTTAAAACACCAGCAGCCAGAGGAAAGTGCAAGCGCCATTTAACCGTGAGTCACAGCTCCCATCGATGCAAGTACAAATGGCAATGGTATTCCCCAATTTCTGATTTTGTGCAGACACTCACAGAATATGTATGGAAAAAATTACCATCTGGAGATAAGGTCAAAAGTAAATGAGCCATTTCAGAAGGCAAGGAAAGAATGTCCTGAACAATGATGAACGCTGCAGTTTCTTAGTTGTTTAATGTCATGTTGTAACTAGAACTAAAACTTATACTGTTTTTGTGCAGAAGAAAATATATGTGGATTATATCATTGTAGGCAGCAGAGTTTCCAGGCCCAGGGTCAAGTGTGAATTGAGTTATTATTTTAGAAAGTTGAAGAGCTAAGTATATCTCCCACCCCTCCACCTACCCCCATAAATACAGTTTTAACACATTTTATCTACATTCCCATTTTTTCCTCATGACTCCCATTCTCCAGCTTAGTCATACTGACATTTCAGGCTACGGGAGGGGTAGCTGAGATTCCCTACCCAGAAGTGTTTGGCATGTGCAGGACAAAGTGTATCAGCCACTTACATAAAAGTGTAGGAACTCCTGTATCTGAAGCAAGTGTATCAGTGCTTTGTTAGACCGGTGTATTACTGAGCTTTCTGTTTCAATAAACTTTGTCCATGAAGACTTTTTATTTTTCCATGAAATTAAGTTTCAAAATACAGTATAATACAAACAAAGAAAGGGCTTGCTTTCCCACCAACCTGTATCTGAAGAACCACCAGATGTGCATCCAGGGCATTCTTCTTTGGGAGCACTTTGAGCCACAATTTAATCTGTCTCTCTTTCTCTGCTACCTTCAGCTTCAGAAATCTGATCTGTTCATCCATGTCTTGCATCTCAATATCTCCATTTCTACACATCATCTCTTGCAGGTTTATTTTTTCATATAAAATGCAGAGTTCTTCTTCTCGATCTCTGAGCAGAAGACCACTGCAATAAGCCCAAAATAAAAAGGTGACATTAAACCAAAACTTATTCATATTCATTGTATTACATTCCAGAAAATAACTGGCAACCTGGAAAGATAGTAATAATGGGAAAATGTACAAAGGTTTCACCAATTGTTTTAGGATCATGACAACTTTTAAAATAGGTAACAAAATAATTGCAATGTGAGAATCAGGGAACAAACAATTGCAGAGGTTGATCTAGTTTCTCAAGTAATTTTAAAAGCACTTCTGACCTTCCGCAGCATTCATTTAAAAACAGATTAACATGACTGGGGAGCTTTACATCTGCATTTTATACCTTATCTGCACACAGAGCACAAAGAGATCAGGAGGCTACAAGCTCTCAAGGCATTCAGTAGCAAATACACTGTATTTGTTAATGGTAGTTCTGAAGATCGAGCATCTTCACCAATGGAGAAAACCCACCTATGTGACGCAAAGCAGCCCTGACACTGCAGCAAGGCAGATTATTTAACAAAACATTGGACTGAGGTCATTTTTCAGCAGTCCCAATTTGGAGTGCTCATAAATTGAAAAATATTTTTCATTCCTGAATGTCAAAATTAGACACTACATTACATCAAATGTGCGTGTATTGTATACCTCTCGTTTTGTTGCTGCAGAGCCCTTTCGTATTGTTTGCGTAGCTGCACCATTTCCTCTTCCACGTGGGTGACCATACTGGTAAGCCTCTCAAGAGTCAAGCACTGTTGCTTTTTCTTTTCTTTCATCTCGTGCGTAATTCGTAGGATTTTGCGATAATCACTTTTGAGACTCTCTGTAATTGCTATGTTATTTGCATTCTTCAGATATTGTTTCTGCAATGTTCTTTAACATAATGGAAAAGTAGGAAAGTTTTAGCCCTTTTAATTTGAAAGCAATTCCAGCAACTAAAAGCAGAGCTTAAACTAATTCCTCAAATGCACACAGGATCTAAGGATCTTCTATGTCACTCTGCTTCATGGAAGCATTACAGGGAGTAGAACAGTAGCTGAGAACAGCTTTTTTGCAAGATCTTTCCAGCTTCAAGAGAACTGGATTACGGCCCCAAAAATGCTATAAATGGATCGCTGCAGTACTGTGCTTTTCTTCTTCACTGGTAATCCAAGGGGACACAAGAAATAAAGTTCAAGAGCAGAAGCATTAACTGTGATTGCAAAGTCTTAATGTATAGAAATCCTGCTCTTCTATTTAAAGAGTGATATCTAAATAATTTTGTGGGTGCTGGCAGGTCTCCAAGTTCATTGCTTATAAAACCCCGTATCACAACGTTCACACAGAAAAGTGAATTATCAGTTTCCTCGTTTCACAGATGAGAAAAAATAAAATCACAATGAAAGGTTATTGAAAAGATCACATTACAGACCCATAAAAATGAAGAACTCATTACTTCCAGGGACCTTGCTGGCCACTAGGTGATGGTTCCTCACTTAAAATACAGATTCTTGTTGCCACACATATCTTTCATTTGCTCGCGACACGGAACTTAGAGTTACTGCATTTGATTGCACTAAGTATCACTTCTTGATCAAGTATCACTGCTTTATTTACACTGGGGAGATTTCAAGTGAAAAGAGGTAGTGAAAGGAGAAGCAGAGTCTCCTGTTACAATACAGAACTGCAGATGGAAAATCCTCCCTCCCCTGGGGGGCTCCATCCATGCCCTGTGCAAATGACTCTGTACAAAGCAGTGAGCTGCTTTCTGCTTCATTTCGCCCGTCTGTGTAACTGTCCAGTTCCAGAGAGCGTTACTGAATCGAATTAAACTTCTATTAAGCAAGTTCCAGCCTGAAAGCATGACAGCATTGCAGAAATGCAATGTGGTGTTAAATATTTTCTGAAAAACTTTTCGCGTATTTGGACTGATCCTCTGTCTGTCCTCCAAATGGTGTAGGCTGCAGTTGTCTGTTACTGGGACTGAAAATATTTTCCACAGGCAAGAGAACTACTGATAAATCAGTACCCCTTGCTAGTTTTACATCTAGATTTGCAGAGATCAAAAATGCCTGTTGGCTCTTTACTGGAGTAGGATTGACCATAATAATTAGATATTTCTGCCATCGAGACAATATATAAGCATCTTTGTCTTATTTTTCCCTTCCTTTCACCAGTAATTAATAGGGAAAGCCTCAAAAATTTTAGCACAAACCGTCAGCCTGTGCATCTTGAAAAAATTACTTAAATCCCTGAAATTCCATTTGCCTAGCTACCTCCAGCATGAGGTTGAAATCAAGCTACTCAGAGATTCACAATATACTTTTAGTGACTGTATCCTGAAGACATTGTGTGTCCTGGCAGTGCCATTTTTTTTGGCACCAAAAAAAAAAATAATTGGGAAAATCAAATTACTTTTAAACTACTGAGTTTTGGCTGTGCTGTTTTGCATAGACAGGTAACTATTCACTAGCTTCCTACTTTCCCAACTACCGATCTCAGAGATGTTGAGGTTCCGTCTATACTGAAGAATATCATCACCAGCATTGCAAAAAGACAGCAGAAGGACGTCTCCACTAAATAATAGTCTAGGAAAAATAGTCACATCCACCCACTGCCCACCTCACCCTCTTTATTGTTACAAGTTTACTCTAACCTTTTATTTTGACTAGGATTTCCTGGAAATTGAAACCATGTTTTGTTTGATCTGAAATAAACTTATCCAATAAACTTCAATTTGAGTTTGAACCAAGAAATCCAGTTTGTTCTAATTTAATATTTAGACAGCTGCATTACTAGCTAGTGACTCATTTGCCAGTACCATGCACCACTCTGTTGTGGAATCATGTAAGGATGGACCTCTTTTTGTCTAAGGATAAGTGAGTGAGAGCACAGTAGTGTTCATATTGAATGAAGAGCATGAAAATGCAGATACTAGAGGCTCAAGAACTGTGATACACAGGAAATGTGATGGCAATTTATCCCTTCAAAGGACAGGAAAGTGAGAGAGAAGCCAGACAAACTTCAGAAATGCTTTGCGCCGTGTGCAGCGATGCTCAAGCCAATTGGGAAGTGCCAGGGTGACAAGAAATTGGAGCAGATTATGTATGGGTAAAGGTCTTTGAATCAGGTTTGAACAATCAGGACAATAACTACGCCAAGGATGATATAAGCATAGCTCAAGTTGAACTAGATTATCTCTGAAGAGTCTTTCTAATCTTAAATTTCTATAACTGTGATCTACAATTTACTTAAAACTCACCTGTCCTTGGTTATAACAGTATTCTTTAAATTTTCTATTTCATTTCCTAGCAATTTTACACGGTTTTTAATGTCATTTGCTTTATGGTGAGCAGCATGCACCAAATTTATACATTTATTCCTTTCATTTTGGATAACATCATATACTTTAGCAAATCCTTGGAGTCTGAAGAAATGACAAGTGTGAAAGAAATAATTATTATAATTTTATGCATACATTACTAGGATAAATATTTCTTTAAAAGACATTTTGTAACTAATGCATTATTATTTCCTTACTGTTTTTGGATTTCTCTTCTCCTCTTTTTATATTCTTTTATTTCAAAATCCTTTCTTTTTATTTCTTTAATAATATTTTGTAGTTGTATCTGTAATTTAAATAAAATTCAGTGAGCACTTTAGATACATCAAAGAAATTACTCAGAACAGCTCTTCCTCTTAGAGGAGGAAAAGATGGCAAGGTGAGATTACTCTAAGAACTTATTCTAGTTATAAAGAAATGCTTTTACTGTAGCAACATTAAAGAATAGAGTCTTTCTGTGTATATCAAACATAATGTCTGTTATTAACATAGATAATTTGATGCTGCATCTTGAAATGCCTGGTCCCTTGTAGCTGGAGTTCTACTGTTTCTACTGATCAACCTCTTGATTCTATCACTATAGAATTATTGGGCATATGCACCACTGAAATAGTAACTTTTCAAATAAAATTTCTTTTTTACTCTATTCTGGCTTTTAAGCAATCACTGTAGAATGCAGAATGGTACATTTACATTTTGTTATGGCTCTGAATCTTTTGATTTCAATTGTTTTCAGTCCTTAATAGCCTTCAACGGACAGGCGTTTTCTCACCTGGTGCTATCAGGAGGAAGAGATTGGTATTAAAAAAGCTGGTGGATGTTGGCTGGAAATTCTGGGCATCTTTGTGTATTCATTTCTTTGTACTGTTTTTTCTTTTTTATATCTGCTTATGGACTGAATTTTATTGGAGGTGCCACACCTGACATGTTTGTTTATTTTTATAGACAAAGATCTCTAGGAGGGTACCTTATATAATTTATTTGACTACAGACAAACATTGTGGAAGCATAAACAGTTCATTCCAATGTACAAACCGTACAACATCACAGCACTATATGATATTATAATGCCAGCAAACTGCAGACAGCAAACCCAATGAATAATCCTAGTTGCTGTGACCATAGGAAAAGTCTTATTTCCATCTTTCTTCACATTAATAGAACAATTTACAGACAGAAATGTGACAGGAAGATAAACATGGCTGCCTCTCCTTGGAATGAGTAGCAGTTCTGTTTGTCTTTTGATTTTTGTATGTATATTTATTTATTAACTCTGTATAAAAAAAGCACACAATAGTACATCCCAGAATCTCAGTTGAGACTCTGCCTTTCTGCTTCTTTATTCCATCAGCCTGAAAGAAATTGTCAAATTTCAAATACCTTGTTTCAGTTGTGGCTTATTACTTTAATATACTATTGCCCTGCTCCATAAATTGCCAATAAAGCAACACAGTCCTGTGAGTTTCCTGTGCTATGGTGGAACTTCAGAGTAAAGGAGGAAATGAGAGTCCATAAGGCTCCTCCCATTAGTAATTGACTGTCTCCATATAGCAGCTTCAGCTTTTAGAAAAGTCTTCCAATTATATGTGATAATTATTTACCTGGGCTTTCTGAACATCCCTAGATTTCTGCTCCCTCTCTTCAACTTTGAGCCAAGTCAGATGTGCAAGCCTGGATAACTCACGTCTGCATTTCTCCTGCTCTTTGAAAAGCCGGCCTTCTTCAGCAATACATTTTTCTATCATGTGGGCATCCATATCTGACATCCTTTCCTATAGAAAATGAAAGACCATTTAAATGATCCTTATGATAATACGTCAAAATATTTTCTCACCTAGAAGCAGTTTTGTTTCTCCATCTAGCATGTCTTTCAGCTATTGCCCACTGGGCAGAATGGTTCCTTATGGCCACATAAGCTTTAAATACCTTTGCTGTCAGGTCTGGATATGTCTGTACTACACAATGGAAGACACTGAGCTTTCACATTAGGAGACCAAATTTAGACATTTGAAACAAAGCAAGGTGTCTAGATGTCTAGAGCTGTTGAAGATTCATGGCAATCCCAGGCACAAATACAGGCTGGGTGGAGAATGGCTGGAGAGCAGCCCTGAGGAGGACTTGGGAATGTTCCTGGAGGAGAAGCTCAACATGAGTTGGCAACGTGCACTGGCAGCCCAGAAAGCCAACCGCATCCTGAGCTGCATCAAAAGGAGTGTGGCCAGCAGGTTGAGGGAAGTGATTCTGCCCCTTTCCTCTGCTCTTTTGAGACCCCACCTAGAGTACTGTGTCCAACAGCACAGAAAGGACATGGACCTGTTGGAACGAGTCCAGCAGAAGGTCACGAAGATGATCAGAGGACTAGACCACCTCTCCTATGAAGAGAGGCTGTGAGAGTTGGGGTTGTTCAGCCTGGAGAAGGCTCCAGGAAGACCTTACAGTGACCTTTCAGTACCTAAAAGGGACGTACAGGGGCCTACAGGAAAGATGGGGAGGGACTCTATCAGGGACTGGACCAATAAGATGAGGGGTAATGGCTTCAAACTGAAAGAGGGGAGATGCAGAGTAGATATCAGGAAGAAATTCTTTACTATCAGGGTGGTGAGGTACTGGCACAGGTTGTCCAGAGAAACTGTGGCTGCTTCATCCCTGGAGATGTTCAAGACCAGGCTGGATAGAGTTTTGAGCAACCTAGTGTTGTGGGAGGTGTCCTTGCCATGGCAGGGGTGTTAGAACTTGATGGTCTTTAAGGCCCCTTCCAGCCCAAAACCATTCTACGATCCTATGATTGTTTCAGTTAATGCATTTGGTGAACTCTAAAGAGCAATTTGCTATACCCATCTGGGCTAATCTCTTTAGCAGGAGGTGAATGGATGGTTTCCTAGGCTCCGCTGACAACCTGACTAGATTATTATTGACTATTGTGGCACATTCAGTACATGTCCCATACACAACTAGTGACATGTAAACAATGAAGGCATATTTATTCAAACAAAAGCTAAATCCCACCCGATAATGCTAACAAATTCAAATACAGTACAAAAAGAAAATGACTTTAAGGGAGAGAAGATAAGGAGGTATGCTGTCAAGAAGGTATGTCTGAAATATATTGCTTCTCATAAAGTCACTTATATAGTGGCGAGTACTAATGCTCTCATAATTGAGATATCTGTATTTCCACACTGTATGTGGTTGTGCTGAGTATAGACATCAAATCCACAAATGACAAAACCACGAAGATGAAGAATTATAATGTACAAATGATTAATTGTCCGTGTTTCAACAAGACACTCAAAGGAAATTCATACCCATCATACTTCTACCTGTAATGTAGTTAATGATATTCAGAAAGACTTAACCTAGAAAGCAGCTTTGTTTTCTGCCTGCCAATATATGACCTGTAACACCAAGAAAAGTTTTTAAAATATGACAAACAACTGCTCTTTAAAATTGAATAAATACCGTGGCAAGTTTTCTCTCCAGAAAGCTGCAACTAGAAACTCCCATAATTTTTTCTTCAAACAGTCCCTTTATTATAATGACTGAAACCCAACTGTTACAGTGAAAAAGTATGTGAAAGCAGAACTCAGCACCTGTTCAGCTAAACTTCTCTTGATCATTTCAATTTCCTTCTGCAGTTCTCGTCGTCTTTCTAGTAATACTTCATTACTTTTAGGGATGGCTTCTGCCTACAAAAATAAACCAAGCACACTGAGTCATGCAAACAAAAGATGTGAAAAATGTAAACTGCAGATAATCTGTAGCAGTTAAACATATTAATAAATTATTTTTCTGTCTTGTTACAATACCTAGTCCAAGAGTACTTTGTTGAGTAGAGTTCCTCAGGAAGATATCCAAGTTTCTCAAATTTTCCTTTTAAGTATTTAACTATAAACACTAAACTTCACAAAGCTCAGTTTAGGTAACGAATTTATAAGGGTTATGTTTTTCAGCAACTAAAACATCATTAAATAATCACAAAGGATGACTATGCAGAGATGTCACCTTCTAAATTCACAGAAGATTTTCTGAGTGAAATTCTGACCTTGCTGAAGGAAAAAATAGATGTCCCACTGATTTTAATGGGATCAATATTCCACGTCTGTGTGGATTTGCCATCATAGTTTTTCTTTTAGTTATTAATGTAAGATTTTTCTCCCATAAGTTCTAGAATGTCAAAACTAACAGCACAGTTTCTTGGAATTTTTTATTCAGTCAGATCTTAAAATGAAGTGTGTGAAGGAAAACACATTAGAAACTACTTTCTGATTAAAATATATCTGAACAATCCCACTGCAACTGCTTGCGTGATACAACTTAAAAGGCAAAGGGTTGTACTGGCCTCACCGGGACTAACTTAACTGAAAAATACCTTACAGTTATAAGTAAGTAAGAAAGAAAATGCAGCAGGCATATGCTACCTGTCTGCAAATGCATATGCTACCCGTCTGCAAATGCAAATCTGTAATTCATACAGGTGGGGAAAAAATAACAACACATCTGGAAGCTGTTCAATAATACACACAACCCTGCGGTATCTTTCTCAGAATTCAACCAGATGTTAGAGTTCAAAACACTATATGTCAATATAGATGATGAGATGTTTTGCACTCACGGTTTTCAGTTCTGTGATAATATTATAAAACTAGACTCTGTTTACTTGCATTAAGGGAAAGGAAAACAAGAGGCACAGTAAAGGTCAAGCTTTGGAGTTGCTTTGGAGTTACTTCAGACCCAGCTGCAAACTCTGAGACAGATTTGGTTTGAGTAAGGTTTGCTGAAAGATCAATAAAACCTATTCTAAGCAAGTTGCTTCGACTCTTGTGGAAGGAGCAAACACTGTCTTTCTGTGGAGCATGTACTGGTTACCACTTCTGCTGTGTAAAAGGCTGTAGTGGCCGTAAGTAGGCAATTCCACATTTTCAAGATGGGATTCCTAAGGTGCCATGAAGTTCTTGAATCTAGAAGTAGAAAGCTGATATAAACATCTTTAATCCATTAATGACTTTTGTTCACACAAGACATGACTAAATTTAGCCACTTTTGGCTGTCCCCACGTTGGTCTGATGGAAGAAAAGGCATGCGTGAGGAGGAACAGCAGTTCTGCTCTGGGCTGGTGATAGCCAGAGCGGCCAGTTCTCTTTCACACAGAATGTTAGTGTTTAGCAACAGCTGACCTTTCACAACTTACTGAGAAGAAAAACACATTTGAAGGAAGTGTTCCTGTAATTTCCTTATTCTACAAACCAGTCATTCTGCAACGTAAGTAAGAGAAATATGGGAAAGCACACCGATGTACCACTGCTTCTGCAATCACATTTTTTTTATGCCAGCAATTAATTCCTCTGAATTTTTTCACTTGGCTCACATTGAATAAATATAAATCTGGCTTTTAAAGTAGCTAAATTAACTTTAACTACTTAAAATATTTTAACTTTTCCTAGGTATGCTCCTAAATCTTCCGAATTTAAGTAGTTTCAAGACAGCCAAAGCCAAGCAGAATCAAGGTTGCCACTCATGCTCCAGTCCTGTATTTGAACTGACCATGCTGCAGAGAAGAAGTGGTTTCATATCTGCTTTTCTAAAAGACTTGAGAAAGGAATCAGAGAAAAAGAATAGCATGGGGACAATGGGTTAAAACAATTACACTGCCATGGCCTGTTTGCATTAGGATAGCATCCTGCAACTTCTGGAGCATAATGCCGCAGAGAATTCCACTTCTGTCTCTGCTGGCACCCCCTTGCCCCAGTTCCCGTGACGCTGCTCCTTGCAAAACACATACAAGCCTATGGTATGGCCTGGCGTTACCACGGAAGGAATCCTCTGCAGCACAACTTACCCGTTGAGAGTCTCATTACGGGTCTCTTGCCCTTTCACATGTTGTAGAGGAGCTGGGTGTGGATCGCACCCAAGACAGCAAACTCTAACCCCAGCCGTTGGTGAGTTACGGCATTTGATTTTAGCAATTTATGTTTTTGATCAATTGTGACTGGAGTATTCCTTCAAAAGGAAAACAGGAAAAAGTACCATTTCCCAGACTCTCTTAGCTGGTACTGAACAAAATCTTAAGATCAGAGTTTGGAATATGAGTCAGCCCTTTAAGTAATATTTCAGGAAATTAAATCTAAAACTTTTTTGTGTAGTTATAGAGCTTTCCTGCCTCCTCCCAGTTGGGCTTGTATTACTAGATAATTAATATACTTGTGAATTCACAAGGAATTTCAGGGGAAACAGGAAAATAATTGTATTACTTAATAATATTAAATATTATTCAGTAGTGTTTAGAGTTGTTTAAATATCAAAGCTAAGTATGTGTGTGTTTTGATATTATATAGTTATTTAAAAAAAAATTAGTGGAATACATAAGAGATTTTCCTTGCTTGAATTGCTTAGAAGCACCAACAAAAATTTCAGGGGCACAGTGTCAAGGCAGAAAACATCAAGTTGTGTGAAAAAAATATTCGCCTGACTAAGGAGGATTAATTTTATAAGACTGACTTAATTTAGACCAAGCAAGCCAAAGCTAGTAAAGGAGCAAAGCTTAGGAAAAAGAAGAATCAGTGATGAGAGGAAGAGAACACAAAAAAGTTACAGGCAAAGGAAATTTTAAGAAAGAAATAGAAAGAGAAAAGAAAGCAAATGCTTCGAATAGACATGCAGAATGAGACTGCCCTTTAAAATCAGCATAGTAGAAGGCACAAATAAAACAGAAAAGTGTAAATCAGTATGGGAAGAGGAATGAGTGAAATACTAATGCAGAGAGAAAATAAGGAAGGTGAAATTTGAGTGGAGACAAAGACAACATAGGGAATTATTTCATATTATTTAATAGCATACTTTACATACTCCTAGTTTCCTGGCTCCTGGAATAATGTTAATAATAATAAAATACATTCTAAATTATTTACAGTAATGTACAAACAACCCTCAAATTTTAAAAATATGTATCTTTGCATCATCTGGGAAACAGGAAGTACTTGGCTCTATTTTTCTTATACAAATGTCTTTGATGCCAATGGCCAAGTCACTGTATGTCACTCATAAATGACCACAATTCCACAGTGTTTCAAATGAAGGTATGACACCACTGTGCCAATCTCTCAGTTGTCCTTGACAGGATGCTCCCAACTAAAATCCGTTTTGTGATTTTATTTTTTTTGTGATCCTGATGCAGAAATTTTTTTTACAGCCAGAGCACTAGAAGTTTCTTTGTTAGTCATACCAATTCCCTCCACACTTGTATGTGCATAAGATTTAAAACATCTTGTCCCGTTCCCCCATTTAGGACCAATCAAAATACTTCATAGACATTTTTCTTACAAGAAAATTTAGAATACTTATGATCAACGCACTCATACAGACCTCTAATTTGAGTCTTATATGCTGTGACTTAAGTTGTTCCAAGGAATCATTAATCACATTCAGTTGTAACTCCATCTTTTTTAAATTTTTCAGTTCTTTATCTTTCTGTGTTTGATTTTGAATGAGAATATCATGTTGCTTCTTTTTCTCCAAGACACATTTATTTACGTTATCTTCCAGAGCTTCTCTATATAGATAGACACAGAATTTTAGAAACAGGCAAATTGAATGAGATGGGTGCAAACAGGATGGTCATTCTAATGGGTTTTGAGTACTGCACCATTATGGCTGAGCAGCAAGATATACCCATAAACTCCTGACACAAATTACCTTAAAAGGTACCATTTTTATAATTTCAATTGATGATAATATTCCTAATGTCAATGAGGTCTCACAGTCTGTTCTAAATATATTAAAATTTCCAGATAAACTATTACTTATAAAAGAAGAAAACACTTTTTTTAGTATGAGGAAATATTTATAAGTTTGTTTCATTCAAACATTTCAATTTAAAGTGCCACTATCCTTTAATACAAAACACTAAAGTCAAAAGCATTGTTGCTCAGCATATGGCTGTAATTATAATTACACATTTACCTCTGCAAAGAAGGAATTATCTGAAGCTTGCAATAAACCTAAGAGTTTATTTCACTTTCCCAAGTATATATAAACTCATAATTCAAGGGAATATTAAAGAGAGGAGTAACCAGCCCCCACTGAAATTCAGGAGTATGTGTGTGTAGAAATCTCCCATCCTCATTTGAAAATGAAAATACTGTCATATTTTTTTCTTGCTACGTTTACTTCCTATGGGTAACTCAGAATAAAAAATTTGTATTTTCAATAGAGAGAGAAGTCTTCTAAAAGATTTCCCTTTCAGAGCAAAATCCAGTTTCACTCTCCCAGGATTTTATCAAATGCTTATGCTTTTTGATGTTCCTCTTCAAGCCAGATCCTAGATTCCAGTAGTTTATACAAACATTTCTGAAGTAAAAACCAAGCCTGATAATTTCTAGTCTGCACTGGCTGCTGCATAAAACTTGAAAACATAAGCAGTACAGCAGAAAAAATAAAAATGTTTTTAAGAACAGAAAACTGTTCACTCATACTACATGGCTTACCTCTACTACTCTCACCTGTCTGATAATACTGCTGATTCCTTCTCTCTGCTAATTTCTAGTAATTTTGTCAAAGTAATGCATTCTTGTTCTTTGCTAGAAAGCAAAATTTGTTTCCCATGCAATTCCTTCATTACATCTTTTCCTTCTTGCAAGATCTCTTGAGTCCTTTTCTCAAGGGCTGTCAGAGTACCATTCAGCTCTTCTATTTGGCCATTAAGGGCTTCTTTCTTCTTCTCTGCATCGCTGTGGATATATTTTAACAAATGAATAGGGGTTAACATTTCCACATGTATATTTAAATGAGAAAATGTAAGCTGCTAGTTTTCATGGACAGACAAAATAAGTTCAACACCACAGCTGTCCAGATTATATGTTTTAAAGCAGACTACATGCAGTGAAAATCTTTAAATGCCAGTACAGCTCAATGATAAAACTGAAGATGGCCACGGGACTTCCAGCACCATGACAGTATTAGAAAGACTTCTACTAAAATGGTATTTATCCAAATTACTAGGTACATGGGTGTGACACTTCTAAATATTATTCCCAAGGCTGGAAACTCTAGTTAGTTCATTCTGGGATGCAACACAAGTAGACAGATTAATGTAAATGCTTATTAATAACAATCTACACAATGCACTAGATTTTTAAAACTGCTTCTCTGTAACACTATAGGAAAAACTTTTTATATTTATGATAGCAGAGTTGCATGGAGTAGTGAGGAAAATGTAGGAGGAAACCATCATACAAGTTCTAAAACTGAGAAATTTAACGTAGTCAAACAATTTCTATATTACAAATAGAGACTGCAAGCAGGAGACACAAAAACTTCACTGTAACCTCATGCCCAAATAGGGTACAAAGAACATCCTTCATTTGGAAGGCACTTGGATCTGAGTGACCTGGCTGAAACTGCACAGTGCTAATTAAATTTTACACATACCGAGGCAGCACATGTCAGAGGAGGAAAAAAAACAGCTGCACAAAAGGGAGAAAGAAAAAGCTGGCTACTGGCTTGCTTTTTCCATGCTGAAATGTTAGAGATGAGAATTCACAGCAGGAGCTTGCAGCGAAGCACCTCTGACTAAAAGACTGGTGCAGAAGTATCAAGGGAGATTGACCATTTAGCTCAGGCAAGGCTGTTAGCTGGGAAAGCTGCTAATTTCATCGAGGCCAACAGAGAGAAAATCATATATGGTCGCTGAGGACTAGAAACCATATATAAACCTTACCGCTAGATTAAATGGTAAAAATATTTTCCATTAAACCTCTGTTAAGTAGATCTAATATATAGTAACACAGCACAGTAAGGCAGTTAAGCAATTTTTGATCAAGCTTTGTTCTAAATTTTTCTTTGTTGTACTTAAACATGTTTCACTGCATAAACTGTATTTTCAGTAGAGTGCCTGGATTTTAAGTGCATTATTGATGCTTTATAAAATGTTGAGCCTACTTTTAATCAACAACTAGACTCAGCATTCTCTGTAACAAATGGAAGAAAAGCGGTCACACATACGCATTTACGCATATATAATTATTTATTAAAAGCCTACATTTTTTTCCGATTCATCTTCTCAGTTTCTTTTCCAAGTTGTGCTGGAACACCAAGGATCTTAACTAGCTCATCCTAGTGACAAAACAGAAAGTTTAGACCGATAGCCTCAAAATCTAGTGAGCTTTCATAGAAGTAATATTCACCTAGAACTGCTGTGAAAATGGGCTAGAAACATATTTTTGAATTACTTGATCTTGTCACAGGGAATTGTAGCTGCTAGTTTTTAAACTATTTTTTTTTGGCATTTCATTATGTCTGCAAGATAAAAATTATGCTTGAATAATACTAATACATTCGATTATGTTATCTGTACCATGGAAAGGAAAGCAGCAAAGACCTGGGTACATTTTTTAATTCTCAGCATATTATTATTAACTTGGATCTAAGAAAATGTTAGAGCAGCCTACAACACACAACATAGCAAACATGTCATTATAGAAACCACTTTTTTAATCAAAACTATGACTAGTATTATTTCCTGAAGGAGTAATAACGGATATGGCACAGCATCATGTTTCATGCTTATTGAAAAATGATGTAACATATGAGGTAATGCCATCTAATGAATTTGGAACAACAAACAACATCCAGAAGATTCAGTGTTTCCTTGAACAAATGCATGTACTCATATACACATACGTGCACACACACACACAGATATTCATATACACAATTAATTTTATGTTACTTTTAAATTAGCTTGTTTCTCCAGAAGCTTTTCTGCTTCTTTCTTGTCTGTTAACATCAGCTTTTGCTTGGCCAAAACATCTTCCTTAAGTGCATTAATTTCTGTTTTCCTTTGCATTACTTCTTTGCAGAGTTCATGGTAATTTTCTTTCAGCTGTTTAATTTTCTTATCCATTTCCTTTAAAAATGAAGTAAAAGATTGGATAATTTTTATTTTCCCTTTTACATTGTGCAGGCAGGCTTGTGATACAACAGAATCATTAACACTGAATGATGATAATATTTTCACTACAGGTATTAAACATAGTATTTTACCAGGTATGTGTTTCTTTGATCAACAGCCAGCAGGATTTAACTTCCAACAAAACCACAAGTAGCCATTAGGATTTATAACTGCAAATATATTTTCCATCCTAGAACCAAAAATTTGCAGCTACATTTACATGCAGTGTCCATTTGCTGAATGCAGTAAAGAGTAAAGAAAAGCCTGATCTTTTCTGAATCAGTTATTCACTGCTTGTCTTAGAGTTACCAAACCTGAATGATATAATATGGCCTCTTCTATAAAATCCACCTCTTGATTTTTCTATGTATTCCAGAGCTCTAGAGCTACACGCTGTGAAAATATTCATTGATGGTTTTGTGTTAGGTGGCAGAACATAAACTATGGATTTTCTCATGTTTTAAACTTACCTTTTGTTTTGGAATTCTTTCATATTCATTCTCCAGAAGCCTTTTTTCTTCTTGTAAACTACAGGAAAATCAAAATGGAGCTAAATGTATTAGTAATATGCCAAAAAAAAATTAAAACTACAGAAGTCTATCCTGTGTTAGACTAAAACGTATGGTGAATTATTATCAAGGACAATTGAAACGTGTCCAGGTTTAAAGGCAGATTGCTGACTGGTAACTGGAAGTCCTGGAAGACTGGTCATACATATGCAGGTTTTTTATACAGTGCACATCTAAACCTTTTGAACCTGATTCTTCGTCGTCTTACCACCTCCTGCAAGGATGCATTTGTGCCTCATTCACCCATCTCTAGCACTGTATAACGGGTCAGAAGCCACCCTACACCCACAGTTCCTCCCAACCTCAGAAAACAAAATTTTAATGTGGAACTGTGGCAAAAGGGAAGAGTAGGTGGTTAAAATATCCATGAACACATCATACATCAAAGAAAGTACATTTGCTAGCAAGGAACTTTCTTCTTCCTTTGAATGATTGCTCACACACACATTCACACTGTAGGCAACTGTAAGTGAAGCTCCACAAATCTGAACAGGCTCCTGTGCAAAAAAGTCCTGAAAAGTGACAGAGGATGTAGACTAAATTGATGAGGTACAGAATCATAGAATTGCCTCAAGTCCTCAAGTCCAACCACCATCCTAACACTAACCAACCCAACATTGACCTCATGATCTTAACCTGTATCCAAAACTGTGTTGCAATTTCCTTTCAGGCAACATTAGAGACAGATGCCGAAGGAGGATAGAAGGATGAAATATAAAAATGGGAAAGCTCTTAGATCTTCTGGGTGTATTTTCAGTAACGTTGCCCTGAGAAAGATGAAGGCAAGACTACAAAAGTGTAGCTGAACCAATATTGTTACAACAGGGATCTTCTTGTTGGTAAATACTGGGTAGGTAAATACTGCCAAATATATCATGATCAATCTAGTGAAGAAATACGTCAATATGTATCCAGTGCATGCACAGAACAATTCTGGGCCTATAGGAGATAAAGGGGCTACAGCAGTCTGCATGTTGTCATGAACTTAATTAAGTCCATGTGTCACTGACTGGGAACAAGGAGGCAGGTTCTTGCAATGCAATTACTGCCCATGATGACATTTCTGAGTCTCAGGCTATAAAGCTGGGGTATAGCTGAAAAAACAAATCTTTTATTCCAGATACAGCAAAGAATCAACTTCAGCACTTAAATTTGTGTTTGTAACTCCAGCTGGAGGATGTACTTGCTGGTCAGGCCTCCTTAGGATTCAGGGCAGTCTGTCAGAATAAACAGCTCTTTAAATAAGGGAAGTATTAACAGAAAGGGACAGGTCTTCATGAAATAGCTGCGTCACTCGGAGCTATAAACAGAGGCAAGGGAGTCCTGGGGCAGTCCCACCTGCCCCAAGCATCTCTTACAGTTGCGTCTGAATGTGGTTGATGCAGAAGGGAGGCAGATGATTAGTATTTCTTTTTTCTCTGAAACCTTTCAGCAACAGCCTAAGACTGTGGGGCAGTGGTTCAGAAGTGGTTCTGGTTTCAGAAGGTGGTGGTTGTGGGCCAACTTTATGGAGGATCCTGCCTGGAATCTTGTGCTTGGCTCTTTATTAATGTTGGTTTAAGGTTTGCCTCCCCCACAATAAATTGTTTCTTACATTTTGGTCCTGCAACAAAAGGAGAAAAGCTTATACTTGGAAGCTTCAAAACAGCCAAAAAAGAGAACTTGTTGGTGGTGCTGCAGTTGAAAAGAAAAGAAAAGAAAAAAAATCATGAAGAGCAGGCTCTGGCTCAGATAAAGAGCAAAGAGAAAATAAAGGCAGTAGATGTTGTTGATTTACAGCACACACATATATTTGTATGGGCAAAATAGAAGTATGCCTCTAGAGGGACTGGTAATCTAAAAGCTAATCTGAATGCCAGAGTGTTTGAACATCCATAGAGTGATTGAGGTTGCAAAACAAATCTTTCAAAGAAAAAAGTTGAATTTAGACTGCTCTTGCCCAAAAAGTTATTATTAAAAAAATTATTTAAAAAATTACGTGTATTGCAAAATATATAACTTAAGAAATTGCATACAAGAGTGAAGACACAGAGTATTTTGCAGGTGTACAGTGCAAATACTAGCAAGTAGAATCACCATAAGGTGATTTCTTCTTTGCTGCAATGGAGCTCAGGAACTACCCCCTTTATGTGCCCCTGCTTGCAGTCAATGAGGGAGAGCAAAGGGATCAAACTGCACTGGAAACTGAGTTACTTCGATTCCGTGACAGCATCTTTGCTCTGCTCCTGTGTACTGTGCCCATAAGCTACAAATGGGTACATTGTGTTAGAATGCCATGTGGGGCAAACACGATGTTTTCACTGAACAACAGGTTGCCTAAGTGTATAAATGAATTTATAAGGACAATTCATATTCCCAACACATTTTGGCAGGATTTCTTGCTGGACTCCTGGGGACTGGCATAATCAAACTAATTACAATTAGTGTCCACTCTGAACAAATACCCATAACTGTTTGACTGCCACAAAAACTGATTAAATAAGCCCTGTGCAAACTGATTAAAGAGGTACTGCATTGTTTGTCATCAGTCTGTGCTGTGCCCTCTTTAACATCATGCCAGAGGATCAAAAGAGCAATCCCAAAAATCAGGAGGGAGAGCAAAATCAACACTGTTTTTCTTTTGTCACATTCTTCACCCATGAGGACAGATTCCTGGGGGGCCATTCCACTTTCACAACAAAGACTTTTCAATCCAGTCAGTCAAAGTAAAATGATTTGAACACCTCATTTTCTGTGATATAAACAAAGGCAATGTTGAATGGCAAGCACCGAGTTAAGTTACCTCAAGAGCTGGCAGACCAACTACTTCCACACAAAACCTGTGACGGTAGGAAAAGAGAAAGGGGGTAAAAGAAAGAAGTTAAATCTCCCCCTTTCAAGACTAGTTGGTCCAGGTGCCCACATCCAAAATTTAGACAGGTACCCCTACGCTGACATCCCCAGGCATCCATACTCTCAGGGATAAAAACAGGAACTGCCAAAGGGAAGGTCATCTGACATCCTGGGTACCTGTTTTAGGAAGAAATAAATTACTGGTTAAAGATAACATATTTGTCTCTGTTGACTTCAAAGAAAGATCAGGATGATTAACTCAGACTATGAAATCAAATCAGATTCTTCAAGGATTTTACGTTTAGTCACTGATTTAATAGCTATACGGACCTAGAAGCCTATTGTAAGGTAAGCAGAGAAAATCTGGTCTTTCCATTTAGCATTTGAATCCTGGACTCTGTGATATATGGGCACCAGCCTCATGACTGCCTATAAAATACTTAGACATCAATCACAACAACAAACAAAATAACTGCAACTGGCATTAAGCATTGATATTTTCCATTGTTTTACAGCCCTTCTTTGATGAGTGTTTTTTTCAATGTCATGTGTTTTTTATTATTATATATTATACCTATAACAAGATACATAATGAAAAGAAGATGGAACTCAGATTTGAGCACTGATATTTGCAAATGTTTCTCACATTGCTTTACTTATTTTCATGAAGCTTAATAGCAATACTGTACTTGAAAAGTTATCATAGATGCAGATGTAATGAGTTAAAAAAAAAGCAGTCGGAAAATTGGACCGTTAACGAAAATACGTTCCAGACTTTTCCCTGAGAGATGTCTACAGCTGCAAACCAACACAAGTAAAAAAACTAAGTCAGAGATATTAAGTAATGTAGTGGTAGTTGTCAACAGAGGTCCATTTCAGTTCCTCAGCCTACAAAATAGACAGAACCTTGTTACCCTTATGAAACCCATTATGCTAGAAAACAAACTCCTTCAGCTACTTTGACACATAGCTGGGATTGGTGAGGAATCCACAGAAGGTGTTCAGCACCTCATGAGTAAAATCTAGTGACCACAAATAGAAGATATCACACCTGACAAGCAGCCAGCACGAGATTCCTGTAAGGGTCTTAGCTGTAATTAGTTTGTATGTACCAGAGAAAGCAGTCACAAGACTGGTTGACAACAACTTCAGTGGTAACTCAATTTACTTTACTTATGACTTGTAATTCTTCACTAGAAAAACTATGAGCAAAAGCTTAACTTTTCACTTTTTAATTATTGAGTGACTAATCCTGAAATAATTACAAGCATTGAAGTTATTTTCCATCCCTGCAATGCAACTACAAGGACAAACTCAGTTTTGCAATCCTGACTTGTGTGCAATAGCACATAGTACTTCAGCGAATAGCAATTTTACTACCTGCACAAATGACTGTAGGGGCTGTAGATTGGACCTAGGCTCTAAAATAAAATTGTTTTCAAGAATCAGGCACTTTTAACCTAACAAAATTTTGTTACAGATAAACTCATTACAAATTAATTGTTTGCTTTTAAATATATAGTTTAGATGATAAGTTAATTTAGATGATAAATTTATTTCTCAATAATAAACTGTTGTTGACACTATCTCCTGGTAAAGAAAAGCAGCTCTTGTTTATTTTGTCTCATAAACCAGGACTTTAAGCCTCACATGGGCATTAAAATGAAGTTTCCTGAAGCTAGAACGAATCCTTGCTGATTGTATTGATCTTTTCCTTGCGCTTGTGCTAACCTGTTTTTATGGTCTATATTCTTATTTACTGAGGCTTGTTCAGTCCTCTCAGTTTGTGCTGGTTTTGGCTGGGGTAGAATTCATTTTCTTCACAACAGCTAGTATGGGGCTATATTTTGGATTTGTGCTGGAAAGAGTGTTGATCAATACAGGGACGGTTTAGTAATTGCTGAGCAGTGCTTCCACAGAGTCCAGGCCTTTTCTGCCCCTCACTGCCCCACGGGCGAGTGGGCTGGGAGTGGACAAAAAGTTGGGAAGGGACATCGCTGGGACAACTGACCCCAAGTGACCAAAGGAATATTCCATACCATATGATGTCATGATCAATATATAAAGCTGGGAGAAGAAGAAGGAAGGCGGGATGTTTGGAGCGATGGTGTTTGTCTTCCCAAGTAACCATCATGTGTGATGGAGCCCTGTTTTCCTGGAGATGGCTGAACCCTTGCCTGCCCATGGGAAAAGGTGAATGAATTCCTTGCTTTGTTCTGCTTGAGTGTGTGGCTTTTGCTTTGCTTATTAAATTGTCTATCTCCAGCCACGAACTGTCTGACTTACTCTCTCCCACCGCAGGGGAGCAAGCGAGAGGAATGCACACACTGGGTCCTTCGTCGCTGGCTGGGGTTAAACCACAACGTAGTTACAGGAAGACTCTTCATGGCTCTGAACACAATTGCATCGGAACTGAATTGGGATTGCTTTTTTTCCTTTTACTTTATTACACTTGCCAAATAGCTTTGGAGCGGAAGAAAACTACTTGAGTCAGCTCTGAGTTTGGGGTAGTGGCCCAAATTTTATAACCTCAGTAACATCCTTCCAACTGTTGCTCCCCTCCTGTGCTGATCACTCAGGCAGACACACCAACAGTGAACCCAGCCTACAACGGAACAGGAACACAAACTGAGGAGCCACCACACCCATGCGGTCTCACTCAAGGTGACCTTCCTGATAGCTGAAGTGCATCAGAGCTGCTTCCGAGTACCTCATGCACCTACTGCTCAAGCTATGAAAAAAGTCACAAAATTTCTGAAAACCTCCTGATATTGCAGTGCTGAAAGTAATTTAAATTTTCTCTTGGAATGCTGAATACTCATTGGAAAAATAAGTATAACTATCATCTTCAGCTGTTGAGAAAGACATCTGATCTGGAAAAAAGCTTTTTACAGAGGCAAGTGAATGGGACATGAAATATGGAAAAGAGAACATAGAATACTAAGGGACCTTGAGACAAAAATAAATTTGCTAAGGTTATGGTATATCTGTATGACTCTTCAAAAGAAAATGTTTACTGTTAGATTTCAGTCTGAAGTGCCAGAAGGTTGCTAAGTGACCTTAGCTATCAGAGAAAGTGAATTGAGGAAGGACATAAACGTAGCAGAGAGTAGAGAGAGATTTCAGAGACAGAAAAGCTCACAGAAACAGGGAAGCAGAGGATCTGCAGATATTCTCTCTCACTTTCAGCTTGGCAGTATTTCTGAGTAGACAAGATCCAAGACCTCTAAGAAAAGGATAAAGCAATAGATAGAAGACAGGTATTTCCTTCAAAAGCTTTTCCCCTCCATGTTCCCTGCCTGCTATACATAAAAAGGTAAACAAGTAATATGTTTGTTTTCAGAATAAGCAGCCATTAGGCATAATTCCCAAAGAGAAGTTTACTTGTAAGTGCCAAGCACAGCTGGGACTGTATTAACACAGTTGGACAGCAAGGGGAACTGTGCTCCAGGGACATCAAGGGCCAAGAAAGGTTGGACCATAAGTTTGTATCCTTCTGAGAAATAAAGGAAACCAAGCAGTCACCTAATGGCAAACTTAGGCTCTCTTTGATGCAGTTTGCCCTTTGTCTGTGACACTGCCCATACACACAGATACTTGAGTAAAGTAAGTAAACTCATTGCTTTATGATTTGTATAAAACCATCAGGCATCTTCATTTTACGTTAGTGATACTATTAGATCACCTGCTACTCAACTGCTGCTTACAACTATTCTGGACATTCATTTTCACTGCCTTTGATAGGCACCAAACCCATACCTTCTTTTACAAACGTGTATTCACAGCTGTTACCTGGTTTTCTTCATAGCTCATTTCCCCACTATTATTCACTCATGTTCCCCACATAGATATGTACCAGTCCTTTTTATTCCACACTACTACAACATGAAAATCTCTCATTTCTGGAAAGCAGTATCTTCACTCCCGCTAAACAAATCCACACATAACCAAGGCACATCCTGCTCACTCTACACCTACAACACACAGAAGACCCAATGCTACCACCGGGCATGAAACATATTCCAAACAAGGAACAATTAAATAATCTGTAGCTCTTCAGTTTAGAAAGGTGAAAACTGAGGAGAGAGGAATAAAATAGAACCATAATACCAAACCATATTGCAGCAGTGAAGATGAAGAGAGGATGAAATGTGCAGTGTCTCACATACAAGAATTACTGAGCATACAATGAAGTTGATAGAAGTGAAATTCAAAAAAGAGAATATGTGGCAGTTCTTGTGTAGCTAATCTGTGGAACCTGGTTGCCTAGGCTGTTGCAACGCCAAGGAATTTATATAGTTGAGGAGGAGACAGGAGAACTTCAAGGAAGAGGGATCAACTGAGAATTCCTAAATATAGAAGAATTTGGCCATGAAATCCCTGTATCACAAATATCTGAGCCCATGAGTTTGGTCGCTGTTAGATACTGCGCCATATGGACGTCCGGTCATTCTGTACAGCTGGTTTTAATCTCATGCAATATGTAAGACCAAACAGAGGAAATTTCTTATTAAAATGAAAGAATATTTTTCACAGTGTGACTGACCAAAAAAAAAGCATTTTAAATCTGCAAAAGAGGATATTCAATTCGTATATAAGAATTAATGCAGTAAATATCCAAGGGTAATTGAAACAATATCTAAACTACATTTTGTGTAGGACAGAAATCTCCTTTTGAACAGGGGTAGAAAATAGACTATGAGTAAATATCCCCTAAACATATAAAACCCCATCATTTTTTTGGAAAAGTGATGCAAAATCAGTGGATAATGTTCATAAGATATAAGGACAAATAGGTAAAAAGAAAGATACTCTGAAGAGCTCATTTCTGGACTGTTTGGAAATTGCAGTAAATTCTGTATTTAATAAAACTTCAGGAAACTTCATGTTGCTTAGTTATCTCATAGCAAATAATTTTTTCCAGATGCTTTCCATGTTTCTTTATTTCTTCCACTCCCAATTTGCTTCTTTCTCAAGTTTCTTTCTCTCTTAAAGCAAACATTTGGCTCTAAAAAAAAAATCAAGAAAAAAGTGCCAGAAAAATCTGGTCTATGCAGTTGGTCCAGTGCCCTTGCTCTCCTTGCAGAAAAATAGCTTTAACTGCTGAGCCACTGACACTGTTTATCTGTATTTATATATACCAGCTACCCTCCAGCTGGATTGTAGACAGGTAAAAATAGAAAGCAACTCACAAAAGGAAAGTATGGATTCATTTCCATAGGTACATACTTTAAAAAATGTAATAGTACTGTTTGTAATTTTACTGTAAAAGCTTCAAGTACATCATGCAGGCAATTAAAATATATACAATATCAAGCTTATTCTGGACTTCTTTCCTTTTATGGAAATGTCAAGTATTCACTTCCTTCACAGCAAATTTCTCATTTTTTTTGACAGGAGAATATGCACGTACTTCTTCTCCTTTAAATACCTAAATAGAAAAACTTCAATAAACTGTGCTTCTGATGTAAAAAATAGCATTGGGTCTATTTATAACATTGTTTCCATAAAATCCCAGTCACTAGGTCTCTGAGACTCTGTAATAATTTGTATTAAAGGTGCCTAGACTAGAATTGTTCCTGTTAATTTTGCCTGCCTAAACATTAATCATGCATTGTAGTAAATTTTAAACAGCATTTCAAAGGACACTGTAGCACATTCTAAAGTTAAAATAATCTACAAATATCACACCAGGGTGATTTTATTCATCACTGAAAAGTTTCTGTTACTAGGAAAAGTTTGTGGCAATTTGTCTAAGAACAGTCACCAAGAAATTTGTCAATGTAAAATGGAGAGGAGATTGAATTTATGTTCTTTGTTATTAATATTCTAGATAAGCTATGATAAAATCAGCAGTGTTTGACCACTATCACCTACCATTCCACCTTGAACTGAATTTCATACTCTCTTTCTTTAATAGCATTGTATTCATTTTGGCATCTAAGAAGTTGTTGCCTTGTTAGGGAAACTTCATTGGAAGATTCTTCAGGGAACTGTTCTGCTTTTTCCAGGTCATGTTGCTGTTGTTCCAGTTCTACACTAAGACGTTTGGCTTCCTGTAACAGTTGGATCTCAGATTCCTGTAAACTACATTAAATACAAAAATTTAGAACAGGCAGTAAGAAGCGTAAGCTTTGTAGTTACACTTCTGTACCTACCTATAATATTTAATTCAAGGGTTTCAAGATGAGATGGGATTAAGTCCTGAATAGTCTGGTCTGACCTCCTAGTGGACCCTGCCTTGAACAGAAGGTTGGACCAGATAGCTCCTGAGGTCTGTTCAAACCTAAATTATCCTATGATGCCATAAAAATCTGATGAGAGGTTTTTTTTTTTTCTGCATACCTAGAGTTGGAGTGCAATTAATCTCATCTAATTCGAACCAGGTTAGTCTAATTTAATTGCCTACATCTCATAGCAACTGTGAAGAGACAGGGAATCCATTGAAGGCGAGAGCTGAAGGCTAGGCCTGAATCAGCGTGGAGACCAGTAGATTCACCAGGGAAGGATACACCAGGAAAAGGTCCAGTGTGGGCTGTATGACACCTTTAAGTTCTTATTACATACCAGGACCCTTACCTAGTGCTGTTTGCATGTTGCTATTGCTGTAGTCTAACTAGTATCTGAAGTAACTCGTTTAATGATACAGAAGCTGCAAATAAGTTTTTGGAAGCTTATTATAAGGCTTGTAGACATGATCAATTGTCTAATCTGACTTGAACAAGTCTACCTTCACAGAACAGCAAGCTGTAGTTTTCCGTCAATATAGGAGACTTGTATTCCTAATATACTGAGGAATCTATGTGGTGATAGCTGACTAGCAGATATTAAAGGCTTTTAGTAAAATACATTGGGTATTATGGAAAAGCCATACAATGCACAACATAAACATATTCTTTATGCTATAGAAATCATTGTGTAAGCCTTCTTAATATTTTTATGACTTTTGTATAATGGCATACTGAAATTAGTCACAAATGATGTGGAAGAATAAAGGATTATCACTTGTCTTTTATGAATTAAAAATATAATGCAATTTCATACTTTTTAAGCCAAAGGAATTTAGAATCTCCCATACTGAGAAACTCTATACATAAATTTTAGCTCAAAGATAACATTTATGGCTTAGCAACAAAAAGCAAAATTACATATCACACTGAAGAAGAGAGTTGAGATGGTAACTATAAAAACACAAAAAATACAACTGACTATACTGCATAAACATAGTTGAAATAGCATAGGAGAAAAAGTTCTGTTTTCTGTAACGTTTGTGCTTAGATAACCACTTCCCTTTTTAAACCAGAAAATGAGAAAACCACAGACTTCAACAGGAAACAAGAGTGTGCCTTTACCATAAACAAATAACTTCATGTGTGATGTATTTTCATACTATTTTTTCAAGGGAAAAATAAATTGACTTATTGACACAAGATCCTATATAATATTATTGTTGTTCAGCCTGGAGAGGAGAATGCTCTGGGGAGACCTTAGAGCAGCCTTTCAGTATCTGAAGAGAGCCTACAGGAAAGCAGGAGAGGGACACTTTGTCAGGGAGTGGAGTGACAGGACAAGGCATAATGGGTTAAAACTGAAAGAGGGGAGATTTGGGAGATTTAGATTAGATATCTGAAAGAAATTATTCCCTGTGAGGGTGGTGAGGCACTGGAACAGGTTGCCCAGAGAAGTTGTGGATGCCCCATCCCTGGAAGTGTTCAAGGCCAGGCTGGATGGGGCTTTGAGAAACCTGCTCTAGTGGGAGGTGTCCCTGCCTGTGGCAGGGGGGTTGGAACTCAATGATCTTTAAGGTCCCTTCCAAATCTAACCATTCTATGATTCTATGATTTGGGTCTTCTTTAAGTCCAGCAGAATGTATCCTGTTTTAGCAGAAAATGTAATTCGTTGCAGTAAAACACATTATTTAAAACATAATTCTTACATAAACCATATATTTTATATAAAAGTACATAAAACATAAGTTCTTCCATAAAACCAAATTTCTTAGCATTGATTTTTTCAAGATTGTAAAAAGATTAAAACAGAAGCAAGAACTGAGTGCTGAATCTAGAACAGATCTTGCTCCCTGTAGTAGCCAACAGTATTTTTTCATGTGAAGATTTAAATTTAATTGAAGACAGTGAAGAAATAGCTGAATATCTTCACAGTGTACCTATCTAGAATCACATGAGCACAAAAGCAGATTTGTGAAGCTGATGTGGCAGATTTTGAATTTGTGAAGTCATTAATAATTTAACACAGGCTTAAGAAGATGAGATTTCCAAACTGTTGCTGAATTATTATTACCTGACTCTCCTACAGCTTGATGTATCAGAATATTCATATTAAGTTCATAAATTGAGATTAAAAAAATAAAATTTATAATTTGGCCACATGATTGTGTGATCAAATTGCTTTTCAGAGGCCAAGTATGAGCTCAGGTATGTCAACTTTGTGTGCAGCCTCACTGCAAAGTGGATGCTGAGACAGCACTAGAATGGCCTGTTCTCAGAATTTGAGCTGTGCAGCAAACATAAATGTAAAAGCATGATACGCTTTGAAGAAGTGTCTCAAAGATGTTATCTGCCAGGTGACATCTCTCAGCTTTCCAGAATGCCAAATTGTGCAAAACTGAAGCTTATATAGTCCCTAATAAGGGACTATTTACCACTGAACAAAAGACCATGCTATAAACTTACAACTCTGTGTGCTCTAGCAGCAGCCTTGGAAATTAGCCGCACACAGACTAGTTGCATGCATCATGTTAGACAAAATTCTATTGTATATCACAGAGATCAGTTGCAATTGTTTGGCATAGCTGCTACAGGGTTCTATGCTGCTTAAGATGCATAAGGTTTTCTCCCTGAGACTTTTTTATGCAACAAAAAGAAAGAACACACACTTGAAGACCTCAACCGGCATAATTTGTTTCCATGTAGCATTGTAGCAGCACTGGGACAGATGTAGATTAATTAGGGAAGAGATTAAATTCAACTGTAATAAGTGAAAAAATAAATTCTTGATTCACAGAACCATACTGCACAAGTAACAGTGAAGACCTAAAAATTAAAAAGTGGTATTCATTCTGTGAGTGGTTCATTGCAGGAAGAGTATACATACATACTGAACCTATCATCAGGACTCTCTT
Source organism: Pedionomus torquatus (assembly GCA_013398155.1). NCBI lineage: Eukaryota > Metazoa > Chordata > Aves > Charadriiformes > Pedionomidae > Pedionomus > Pedionomus torquatus. The sequence continues at coordinate 115,503 of VZRU01000208.1, forward strand.
TATAGCCGACAGAGAAAACCAGACACTTGCAGATGTCCATATAAGGAGGAACTTTTTGGTCCCTATTTTGTTCTGTAGACCATTAAGGGACTCTAGATACTTAGTTCAGATGTGCACGTCTACTGATGTTAACACATGGGGAAGTGAATCCCACTTTTGATGTCTGAAAAGTCCTTAAAATATACTGGAGATCACAATCAATTTTTGGTACTTGATTTCCCTTGCTTTCTTTTAGCAATAAGAGAAATTTATCTGTGGAATTAAGTACTTGTTCACACATAGGCATTTTGCTTTATCTAAGTAAAGAATGTGACATGATTCTCTCTGATTGACTTTCTTACAGAAAAGTATGTCATACATTAGTATGTATTTTCTTACAGAAAAGTATGTCATTACAGTATGGCAATGTCATACTTCTATGAGAACCATGGAAAGAATGAGAGATATAATCTACTATCTCATATTTTCATGCTTTTTGTGCATGGTGCTTACAGTAGTTTTATGCGTGACAGGAAAGACAGCCGAGTCCTGTTTTTGCTCAGGCCATATGCCTCTTATTAAACATACAAATGAATTTTCTTTACATAAAAGAATGTTCTATGTAAAAGAATGCTATATAAACATATTATATAAAATAATATATGTAGTAATATGTTCATATTTTTTTTCCAATCAAAGACTGATTTCAAACTAACACTGGTTAAAGTCAAATCAAGTTCAGCAGTTACTGGATTTCTATTTCAACTCAATGAACATCAGTGTGGTGGAAGCTTTCTCAATCAATTAATCCAAAATTCACGTATGTTGAACTGTAAGGATTAAGAAAATGCTTCTTGCATTTTCTAGGGTGTTGAAGTGGTTTAGGAGTGCTGTTATTAATTTTGCTTCCCAAAGATATTTGCTATGCAGTAATCTGAACGGAGTTAGATGACTTTTACAGAGTCAAGGCCATATTCTAACTCCCCGTTTTGTTCAGATGAAACTAGAAGATTCGGCTAACCTCAAAAAAATTGTTTTCAGGATTTTGGGAACCTCTTTTCAAATCACTTTACTTTAGTTAGCACTATTCATGTTTCCAGGAGGCACACTAAATCCCACCATAACCCAAGTATGCAAGTATGACTTAAATTGGTTTGACAATCCTCAAATTAAGCCTTAGCTTCAGTGACAAGAACAGCCACGGTTCTTTTATAAGCAGAACTGCCATAAAGGGCTTCATGTGAATAGTCACAAAAATTGGGCTAAGATGTTGGTAATATGGTGGATATCATAATACGTATTACAGAAATATAACAGGAGTATCGTGACACTGATTTTACTGATAATTATGAGTATACCATACATACTATCAAAATTATTGGTCATGAGTACTAATGTAGCATTGCAGTATTTGTGGTAAGACTGCTCTGTTCTGTGACACACTGTTCACCTAGTGCAACTGTGCTATCTCATCCCACTTCATCCTTCCATTTGCTTTTCCTTCCACTCAGACATGCCCTGCTCAAACCTGACACTGGACTTTGACCATGATCTCTTCTCTTCTCTTTCCTCCAGCAAGTTCTGAAGCAGGGCAGACCCACAACTACTACATATAACTTCCAAGTTTCATGTATACTTTGAAGCTTAAGATTCTAACCTAAATCTATCAGCAGTCCTGTCTAGGTGATTGTCAATATTCTCTGACGGTAAAATTCACACCTATTCAGATATGACAGAATCTCATTTTCCTCCTTAGAAATGAGCCTTTAGCTCCTTCAGTTGCTCTCTGTGATGTTAGCTCAGCAGGTCAGAGTCTTTTCATTTGTTAACAATTCTGGCGACGCAATGTACAAATAAACCTTTATTTTAAACTTGCATATTGCCTTTTGGAGTTTCTCCTTCCCTCCATTTCCATTATTATTATAATTATATTACAAAGACATTCAAAGAAGTATTTAAATATCCCAAATTACTTTGAAGCTTCCTATTAAACAATACTGGTTTCCAGCCTTGTGTTCTTGCTTCCTCTTTATGAACAATCACTGTAAGAAAGCCTAAAATGATAATTGGGCTTCAGCATCAGCAGAAAAGTACTCTAAATATATAATGCTTTGGCTACTTAAACAAAATTCTAAAAAAGGCATATTGTACCTTAGCAGAGTCTTATGCAGCAGGGAGTACTTTTCCTTCAGATCAGCTACTCTGGTGCCTGTGATTTTTCCAGCAGAAAATAGCTGTGGAAAGGAAACAGACAGTTATGAAACCTCCTAAGCACTAATATTTTCATATTGCTGCAACTTTTCATAACTATAATTGGAATCCTTTTAGTTTATACAGTCTTTGGTAACATACCATATAAAATCAAATACACAGATGAAAAAATGCTTATTTTCGTAATAATTCAAAGCATAAATATAAGCCTATAAAAATGTGTCTGTCAGGACTACAGTGCTACTTACACCATTTCTTCTCTGATTTAATGTCTGTATTAATATTTCATGATAAGTCTTGTCTTGACTTTGAACTCAGGCTCTAAGTAACTTGTTTTCCATGTTGCTTAACTAGTTCGGTTTCGATACACACCACCTGGCCTGAGCAGGTAAAACTGAGGCTTAAAGTCTAGTTTGTGCTAAAGTGTTGTGTTCATAAGCAATATGGTTGCAAAAAAAAAGGAGGTGGGCTCATGCTAGATCATCCCCAGGCTCACAAAACATTGCCTTACATGACTGTGCAGGCCTTCAGCAAACACCAAGAGCTAATCACTCCATGCATTCAATACCAAAAAAACCGTATGTGTGTGATGCAGCGTACCCATCTCTTAGGTGATTCCTCAAGTGTCTTTCTTGATGGCAGCAATTTGGCAGTAAGCCAGCAGGGCAGTCCTTCTTAATAGAAATAGGAAATAGTACCAGGAGCCAAATTTTGCCACTGCAAAATATCACAGCAGCAATATTATGCTATCTCCTGAATTTTTCTTTAGAAAACTTTTCTCCCTCTCTTTTGGTTACAGGTAAAGAGAACTAGGTTAAATACAGGAAAAAATGTAAGGTGATCTAGCTCTATAAAACTCCACAGCTACCCTTTTGGGGTAACAAGTCAAACCTGCAACTTTCATGGGAACCTGCCAAGAAATGTGGTTGTGCAGATCTCCTGAAATAAGAAATAAAATTAGTACAGCACTAGGAAAATCCCAGAAGCCATACTTTTTGAGAAGACCTCCAGGGAAAGGCCTTTTTCTAAACTGAACTAAGGTCCATTTAAGAGATTCATATGTGGGCTATTCTGTAGAGGCCCCTTTCTTGAATATCCAGGAGAAACCATCCAGAAGCAGTCCTGGAAGAAGAACCCACGGGAACATGCCAAAGGAAGTATACATTTTGTTGATAGCTCTTAAATTTATGCATTTTTTTAAGATCTGCTGCAAAATATTTCATGGTAGCAAAGACAATCTTTGCTGTCTGCAGCCCTGAGAAGGGGAAAGCAGATCTATCTTATATTTATTTGTATGAGATAAAAGATAAGCAGCTCTCGAATATTTATTTTGGCATTCTCTATAATCCAGAGATACTGTTCACTTAAGTTCACAATACGAACTAGCTCTTCAGTGAGAAAGAAAACCCATTTATTTCTTATAATATTCTAGTATAATAATTTATATTAAATATATATTAAATAGTATATAATAATATATATTTCTTGTATTCTTCATACGTATCTATAGTTTTCCTCACTATTGTCCTTTCTCCATGCGCATCTGATCTATATCTGTGAGTTGCAGTTACTTAGTGCTCAGTCTCTCACTGCAGACCTAGGCCATGTTTGACATTTCCGCAGAAATAAGCTTACTTGCCCCTGAAGGCTAAATCCTCTGCTTTATATCCAAGCTTTTTACATATTTTATACTTAATTTTCTCAGTTCAGTTCAGAGCTAAGAGATCCTTGATAATAAGGCTGGTCCTACAGAATGTGAAGACACATATCTTTGAGGACTGTGTAAGACAGACTGCATGGACAGCATAACCAGCATGTCAAAGCAGGTGAGATGCCTTTGAAAAGTATCCTCACTGGATAGTTTCCATTACCACAGTGACATCAGAGAGTCAGCAGTGGGCTGATCTCAGGCTGATCAATCCTGATCTCAGCATTTGCTATTAAAGCCCAGCACACTGCTTTCTCCAAGATCCTTGGGAAAGTAGAAGGGAAATAAAGGAGAGAGGCAACAGCTTGAGAGGAAGAAATAGTCAGCTGTGCGAAAAGGGACCAAAAGCATAAGCCTATCTTAGAAAAATTGTATTATTTGTGTTCATAAAACCAGATGAGGGATGAGGCCCCTTATATACAAATAAATATAGCTCTCAAGGCTGCCTTTCCCAGATATGTGATAGCTGGTGAAGTATAAATGAAGTGAACCTCAGAAGCTCTGTTAACTGAATCAATGGATGCTCCCAGAAATTCACTGAACATCTAGAACAGGGCTAGTAATTGTTTCCCTTATATGTTTCCATCATGTTGAGGAACTTCATATTTCCAGTCCCTGCATGCATTGCCTTTTGATAACAAAAGTTAGGGATAGGACTACAATGACAGGAGGTACCCACTTGGACCTGGAAAAATGGTTGTGCAGAGTCAGCAGAGGATGAGTAACAGCTTTTTGGAAAAGATACTGAAAAAAGGTAGGAAAAACATTATTTTAGAGCCACAACTCAGTGGACAGTATAAAGGACAGAGTCTGTCTTGTTTGCCATCAGGTGGGCTGAGAGGTAAACAGTTTTCCAGCTGGGATGATTTGGTTCCTACTAATATCTAGAATGGAATTAGAGCCAAGAAATTGATTGTGTTTCCATCTTTTGAAATGGCTATTCACAGTCCTGAAGCAAACTGCTTCTTGTGGCCATAGACATCCTTCAGTTCAATGGCAAATCACAATAACTCTTACAAGAATTTTTCCTGCAGTTTGTCCTCAGAATATTTTATGCTTTATTCCACTGCATGAGAATAAAGCATATCTGACCTTCTTGGCTTGTAATCACTAACTTTGCCTATCCCCTATCTTTGAAGACTTGCTTTTGCCTCTGACATTCCATTCCAGATCATCTCCTCACATATTTTTATATATTTAGTTTACAAGGAGAAATATCTTTTGATGGAGAACAATATTAGCTATTATTTTTCCCCTTAGCTATACAAAGAACATTTGGAAAACTGTAATTAAGCAATTATCCCTTGTGCTATCACTACACTTCCTGACAAAGAGTCCCTCTCCAGCTCTCAAATATTTCTAATATTTCTAATATGATTTCTATATTTCTAATATGATCTATAAAGCACTATAGTGTATTATAATAATTATTGCTAAGTAAGAAGACTTACACTGTTTTAAATAGTAAAACATATCCAGGAACATTAAACCCATATATTGAATTTCTGGGTGCCAGTTGCCTCTCTAAACGACAGGTTTTGCATTTAGCTCTCAGATTAAACAGAGAAGTATATAAATATTCTTGTAACTAGGTACATTCAAATAAAGCATTCACATAGAAAAAATAGCATTCACATTAGTCAAGTTCAGTATTAGATTTCTTTCTTTAAATACCACAAGCTAAACTGGAACTGGAATTCGTAAATACTTCTTTTTACCTTGGCTTCTGAATGTTCACAATAGATGAGTCACATTTTCCTTTGAGATTCTGTCTAATTTGAATTAAGTTCACCTTTGTCTTTACTATCATAAAAAGCCCATTTTAACATAGAATAAGTAACAAATTAAGTCTTAAATTGCACTAGAAACAAAGGTTAATAATTTTATTCCTCTATAGCTAGATGATGTTGGCTATGTGCATAGATATTGCTCTTTCCTAGCCATGTCATGGTAAAAATTACAGGCTACTAACATATGTAAAGTCCAAAAATACATATAAATTCTGAGTATTTGCACACTATTTCATAAGCTTGAAAGTACAGACAGATTCTAAAGGTCTAAAATAGACAGGTCTAAACTACAGACAGATTCTAAATAACATACAGAGAGCATTAATATCTTGTATAAAGGTCCGTAAAGTTCTATGAAGTCTAGTGCCAAGAGTTTTGCAATGATTACTCAAAAAAAAACCCTGAAAAACTAAAACCAAATCTCAAAATGGCCCATCTTGCACATTCCACATTGTAACACAAGATTCCATTGATTAATTTGAATTACTCTAATTCCTAATAATTGCAACATGGTCATTCAGTGTAAGAAACAGATAATATTCCTGACTTGTTTTAAGAGTCTGCTAGAGACCACACAACCAGGATGAAGAGACAGATGAAACATTCTATAAGCAGCTAGGAAAATTCGCACAATTCCTATCTCTTGTTCTCATGAGGGACTTCCACTTACCAGATGCCTGATGGAAATACAGTACAGCAGAGAGGAAATAGTATAGGAAGTTCCTGGGGTGTGTAGAAAATAACTTGCTGACATAGATGGTGACAAAGCCAACTAGAGAAGGCACCCCACTGGACCTGCTGTTTGTGAACAGAGAAGCTGTGGTCAATGTAATGGTTGGAGTCTGACTTGGGCACAGTGATCGTGAATTGATAGGTTTTGATTCTCGGATAAGTAAGAAGGGACATCAGCAGAAGTGCCACCTTGGACTTCCAGAGAACACACTTCAGCCTGTTTAGGAGACTGGTTGATAGAGTCCTGTGAGAGGCAGTCCTGAAAGGCAAAGTTGTCCAGGAAGACTGGACAGTCTTCAAGGAGGAAAACCTAAAGGTACAGGACAAGGCCTATGTGCCAAAAGACAAGCCAGTGGGGAAGAAGACTGGTCTGGCTGAACAGAGACCTTTGGCTGGAACTCAGGGGAAAAAGACAGTTTATAACCTTTGGAAGAAGAGGCAGGCAACTCAGAAGGACTATGCAGATATTGTGAGGCTATGCAGGGAGAAAATTAGAAGGGCCAAAGCTAGAATTTAACCTAGCTACTGCCATAAAAGACAATAAAAAATGTTTGTATAAATACATTAGCAACAAAAGGATGGCTAAGGAGAATCTCCATTCTGTACTGGATGTGGAGGAAACATAGTGATAAAGGATGAGAAAGAGGCCTTTAATGCCTTCTTAGCAACAGTCTTTAATAGTAAGAGCAGTTGTTCTTGAGGAACCCAGTCCTCTGAGCTGGAAGATGGGGACAGAGAGCAGAATGAAGCTCTCATAATCCAAGGGCTGATGATGAGTGACCTGCTACACCACTTAGACATGCACAAGTCTATGTGGACAGATAGGATCCATGCAGGGTACTGAGGAACCTGGTGGAAGTGCTTACCAAGCCCCTTTCCATCATTTATCAGCAGTCCTGGCTAACTGGGAGAGGTCTTTGTTGACTGGAGGTTAGAAAATGTGATGCCCATCTACAAGAAAGACTGGAATGAGGATCCAGGGAACTATAGGCCTGTCAGTCAGACCTCAGTTTCAAAGAAGGTTATGGAGCAGATAATCTTAAGTAACATCAGGTGGCACAAACAGGACAACCAGGTGATCAGGCCCAGTCAGCATGGGTTTATGAAAGGCAAGTCCTGCTTGACTAACCTAATCTCCTTTTATGACAAGGTGACATGCCTAAGAGGTGAGGGAAAGGCTGTGGATGTTGTCTACCTAAATTTTAGTAAAGCTTTTGACACCATTTCCCACAGCATTCTCCTGGACAAACTAGGTGCTCATGGTTTTCACAGGCATACTCTTTAATGAATGAAAAACTGGCTGAAGTGCCAGGCCCAGAGAGTGGAGGTGAATGGAGTTAAATTCAGTAGGCAGCCAGTCACGAGTGGTGTCCCCCAGAGTTCTGTATTGGGGGCAGTTCTTTTTAATATCTTAATTGATGACCTGGACAAGGGAATTGAGTGCACCCTCAGTAAGTTTGCAGATGACACCAAGCTGGGAGGGAATGTTGACTGGCTTGAGGGCAGAAAGGCATGGCAGAGGCATCTGGACAGGCTGGAGAGATGGGCAGAGGCCAATGGGATGAAGTTCAACAAGGCCAAGTGCCAGGTCCTGTTCTTGGGTGATGACAACTCCATGCAGCATTACAGATTTGGGGAAGCTCTGGAGAGCTGCCTGGCAAAAAAGGATCTGGGAGTGTTGGTCAACAGCCAGATGAGTATGAGCCAGCAGTGTGCCCAGGTGGCCAAGAAGGCCAACAGCACCCTGACCTGTATCAGGAACAGCGTGGCAGGACAAGGCAAGTGTTTGTCACCCTGTCCTTGGCACTGGTGAGGCCTCACCTCAAATACTGTGTGCAGTTTTGGGCCCTTCACTGCAGGAAAGATATTGAAGGGCTGGAGCAGGTCCAAAGAAGAGTAACAAAGCTGCTGAGGGGTCTGGAGAAGAAGCCTTATGAGGAGTGGATAAGGGAACTGGGGTTCTTTAGTCTGGAGAAAAGGTGGCTGAGGTGAGACCGTATTGCGCTCTACAACTACCTGAAAGGAGGTTGCAGACAGGTGGGGGTCAGTTGCTTCTCCCAGGTAACAGGCAATAGGACAAGAGGAAATGGCCTTAAATTGCTCCAGGAGAGGTTTAGGATGGATATTAGGAAAAATTTCTTCACAGAAGGGGTTGTCAAGCAGGCTGCCCAGGGAACTGGTGAAATCACCATCCCTGGAGGTATTTAAAAGTTGTGTAGATGCAGCACTTAAGGACGTGACTTAGTGGTGGACTTGGCAGTGTTAGATTTACAGTTGGACTTGACGATCTTAATGGTCTTTTCCATCCTAAATAATTCTACGCTTATTGGTAAAAATACTCAAGTTTAAGCACCATATGTTTGAATAAGCTCTGGGTTTATTCAAACCCTAGTATACTTAGGCAGCGGTGACTGTAATGATTATCAGAGCTTCCAGATGTCAACTTTAGGGAAGTAAGCTTGCAAGTTAGTTCAAAAAAAGTCACATTCAAGAGCACACAAATCAAACAACTTAAGATAAAATAGCCAACAGTATTTACATGTGTACATCCAACATACAAACATAAGATTTCTAAATGAATATTTTTCATTATTTTCTTCTGGCCTTTTTGCCATGTTTCTATAAAAAAGAAAAAGAAAAGCTCTGTACAAGAGCAATATCCCAATATTTAAAAGAAGTTACATTTCAATCCTTCCTCTTCCTTCCAGGATGCACACACAGTTCATTTTATTGCTTGCAAGGTTTCACATTCCTGGGGTAAGTAAAACTGCTGGTTGTCCTTAGTTTAACTACTTATGTTGCTGCACTGAAAAGGAAAAGAATGTGTAAGAAGACAGAGTAGTAAGGAAAAAAAAGATTGGCAACTGAGGACATGTCTTTTCAGTCCTGTGTTAACCTTAATGCCCTGGAAAGAATGGAGATCATTTTGTTATACTTGTGTCTAAATCTGGACTTTGGAATATAGTTGGATAAACAGGAAATATTCTTAAACTGTTGAGTCTTCCAGTCCCTTTCTATGTCAGTTGTACTTAACTGTATTTTGCTTTTCTCAGCTTTTCTTTCTTGTTATACAACAAACTGGGACCCCATACATTTTTACACACACCCAAAATTCATAGATCATGTAAATAAACTAAAATATTTTTTTCTTATCTAAATGGAGAATTTAGTGGAAAGTTGGATGAAGATTTGGCTGCTAACGGATGGTTGCCTGGCAACTTTTTGCTTTCTTTTTCCCTGTACTCCCATAAATGTAATTACATAAGAAGTATGGAGGTATGTATCTTGTTACTGGATTTACTTGTATCTTTCCCTTTTAATTTAAATTTTCTGTTATGTTTATTTTATCCTATTAAGTTACCCTTTTTTTACTTTACACTCACCTTCAACTGATTAACATGAGTGTGATTTTCTAACTTTGTTACATTTTTTCATGTTAACTCGTTATCCAAAACTTGGCTATTCTACCAGAAAAACAAAATATAACAAAACAAACCCCAAACCAAATTCCAAAACAAATTTGTTTCCTTCCTTCAGCAAATAGTCCCATAAAATAACAGTACAGGCTAATCCTGTCCTATGACAAAGACTATGGAGGAAGATTTTGCTGAAAAGGGGAAGTGGAATGGCATAGCCTTCATATTTTTCTAGCAAGGAAAGGTGGATTCTCTCATTCTGGGCAGAAACCCTTAAAATATAGAAATCCATGAGGAAAACAGAAAAATACTTATACTCAGCTGGTATAACCTGCGTAACTCTTCTCTGTATCTGTACCTGTAAGAAGTTCATTATTTGCTTGTTACTAACAGCTCACCATCAGGCTCTCTTCAAAATGTCTTGAAGAAAATTCCCAGGAAAAGTGAGCACAACCTGAGGTTACAAACAATCTTTGCAGAATCTGAGGGAGCTCTTGTACACCCTTACAGCTTGACTTCAGATCCGCTAGTCCCTGGATGTGGGACTACAGAAATTTCTCTGAAGCTGGAAGGTAGATGTTGATGAGATGTTGGTAGGAAAGAGAAGATGTCAGAATATGAATGGGAATTAAAATCATAGAAGGGAGAGGACCAACCACATAAATAAGTTATGCTTCTGTGTAAGCAAAACTGAGGTCCCATGCCTGAAGTGTTCAAGGCCAGGTTGGATGGGGCTTTGAGCAACCTGAGTTAGTGGGAGGTGTCCCTGCCCGGGGCAGGGGGTTTGGAACTACATGAGCTTTAATATCCCTTTCAACATAAACCTTCCTATAATTCTATGAAATCTGGCTCCAACTACATCAACACTTCTTCATCCCCACACTAAGTGCAGTAGGCTTTTATATTCTGCATTTTAACATGTTACATTCAATTCTTTCTGATAGTCAGCTCCAAGCAACAGATCAAGGAACTCATCTGGAATTTCAAAACAAGTTTTCTGTAACTCAAATGTGATATAAATAAAAACTCTAAGAACTTTGATATTCCCCATTTTGAACTTAAAGTATTTTTAAGCTTCTTATGGAGTCTCCATAAATTAATAAAACTAAGCCAAATTTTAAAATTAAATTGATGACGCAACTTGAATGTCTAACTTCTTGCACTCTTTTGACAAAAAGCATCAAGAAAAGCACAAAGATAAATATAGCAAATACCAAGAAAATACTAACTTAGATTACTCAAGCTTTATGAAAGTGAAACAAGTGAAGGATTCCTAGGAAAGATTTAATTTTAACAGCCCTTAGCAAGAATCTCTGCATTTCAGAGAAATGATGCAGCTAACATGTTTCTAATTATGCTTGCAGATACTGCAAAATAACTAAAATGTATCATAAGCTTCAATGGAATAGTAACACTTTCCATCACTCCATCCTAAACTGTAGGTTTTATAATTATAACAAGACCTTGTGGCTATACTTAGTGTTATTTTAACACAGATTAATTCAATATTCTACATTAATTTTGTTGATTTCAAACATCTGAAAGGTCTCGTCAAACAACTCTTTTGCCTTATAATAGGAGAGAAAAGTATCAAGGGATTAATGTACTTTATAGTTTGTATATACATAGGATTTCAGTATAGTATTAGCTACTTGGCAAATGATTCTGGCTAGTCTGTTATACGAGGTTTGGAATTTTCTCTCTGTGGTGTTTATTTGAAGAGCTTTTCTTACCTCTTTTGGATAACATTGAAATGCTTCAACATTCAGGGAAGAAAAAGGATAAACGCTAACCTTCAAATAGAAAGCGCTGTATTCTGTGTCAAAACAAACATTGAATCCACACTTTTTAAATGCCTGCCACACAGCTCAAGTAGCTGGGGAGAAGGCAACGCCATCTCCCACTGACTTTTCAGGGGTTATTCCTATACTGCAAGGGTGCAACAGGCATAAGCATGCTGAACCCACGCTATGGCTCTTGTACTTGTATTCATATTGCCTACTATCAGTTTCCACAGAATCCATTTCATCCTTTAGAAGACATGAGCCAAGGTTTTTTGCTGGTGTTCGGCTTGCCTGTGCCTGATAGCTTCAGTTCCCCTAGTACGTTACAATGGGTCCAAGATTTTGTCTAGATAATTCAAAGGTTTCTCCTCGAGTTCAGTCCATTGCTCAGATCAAGTTTGTAACTGAGCTTGTGCTAGAACAGTGCAGAAGGGAACTCAGCTTGAACTTGCACCACTGTCTATACAGAAATGGAAAACAAGAGGCATCTGTTCCAGGTCCTTAGCATCACTGTCGCCAACAACCAGAACTGAGTGATATGCTAACAATAAAATGAAGAAAAATACTTCTAAATGGCTAAATATAGGAGTTTACATTGTTCTCAGTTTCTGACAACTTCTATGACTTCTCATTACTTCTGAAGATCATGTCATGGCTACATCAATATGGGGCACCCAAAAATGAAGGAACAACAATTTTAAACATGTAAAACTATTATTTTTAATCAGTGTAGCAATTGATTTATCTTGGGGGAGGGGAGGGAATCTGCTCTAAAACCTACCAGTCCTCATGCCTGAGAAATTAATGGTTGTAAAAGGCTTCTTCTGTGGCAATTTAATCTGATTTCCCAACAACATACATGGCAGTTTTTGCCTTCTTCACCACTTTTGCCACAGGATTTGAAGTATGCACTTAAATACTTAGAACACAGAACTCATTATTGGAATCAACCCGTAAGAAAACTCCCACAGATTTTGGAATAGGGATGAGTCCTAATGCAGAGCCAAAATCACCTAACCCGAAGTGCTGTTGACAAATAAGTTAATGTAATTATTTTGTGGTTTTCTAGATTAAAAAATAGATTAAAAACCAACTCAAATTGTTCCAATTAAGCTTTCTAAGCTTTTAAAGTTCAATTTAGGAAAATGGTTAAAAGCCAGTGTAGATTAGATTAGGTAACATTTTACAGCAATTAAATTTTGTCCAGTTTAGGAAGAGTGAAAATTTTCCTGAGCATCTATAATGAAATCTGTTTCCTTTCAGCTAACATAGGGTTTCTCCCTCAAATACTCCTTTGCGATACAAGTTCACAACATCAAAGTCTTTTCAAATCAGACCACATTAGAAAAGTTTTTGGGGAAAGTATATAGTGTAACAGGCCACTTCACCACATAGCATATGTTTTTTCTACATGGACTCCACGTCACTTTTAAGTTTAAATGGAGAAGAATGAAAGCAATTTCTTCAGTCTTTTTATTTTGTTTGTATTTTCTGAACTCTGAAGATCCCCTTCATATTAACATTAAAGTAATTGTTTGAATTTTCCAAAATATTTTGTTTACATCACTTTTATTACAATATAGAGGAACCAAAAAATAAACTTCATTTAATGCAAGAGAGGAGTAGAATCAGAAAAACTGAAGATGGAAGGGACCTCTGGATGCCATTTAGTGTAACCTCCTGCTCAAAGCAGAGCTAGTTTCTGTTGTGTTTTGGTCTGGGTTAGCCAATGACAAGATGACAGATGTTCTCCTCCACCTCTCACTCCAAGGAGAAGAAAAGAGAGAGAGAAGTTTATGAGTTTAGAAAAAAACTAACCTAATGAAATATGAACAATGAAATAAAAGGAAATAATGAAATAAATATATACAAAACCTCATCAAGCTCTGGGAGATGTCACCAGCAAGCACTACAAAAGTTCCAAACTGGTCTCAGTGACTAGAAACTGGATTCCAGAACACACTGATGGAGATCAAAGGTAGACAAACGGATAGTCTTCCTCCAGCATCAATCATTGAAGAAAGAGCACCATCAAAGAAGCTAAACCATTGAAAAGCCCTTGAGGAAAAGCCAACCTAACACCTTTGACCCCTCAACTTTTAGACTAAGCATGGCAGCTGGGATGGAATACCCCGTTTGCCAGTTTGGGTCACCTGACCTGTCTAGTCCTCCACAGGTGCAACACCTCCATGGGCTTAACAACCATCTCAGCTGACCCTGGTTGCCACAAGCAACAAGGAGAAGCAAGAGCCTCTTTCACTGAACAGGAAGTTTGCTCTGCTCCACCCCAAACCAAGACAGCTTCAAAGTTAGATCAGGTTACCACATGGCTCTGTGTTGTAAAATTTTGAAAATGCAGTGACTGAATAAGAATGCAATGGCTGAATAAATATTGCACCAGTTATAAGAGAATCTCTGTGTTCTGCCGATGTACTAGCATCTCTCTCTACTTTTTATCCAAAGGAAGATACTGACTTGTCCTGAAGTACATGGAGTCTAAACACTGACTATCTTACTTTGTCTCATTTGCATATTTTTCCAAACCATGCAGTTGAAAACTGGAATGTATTGCCTTGAGACTCTAGGAAGCATAAGAAAGGCATAAAGAGATAGTGGGATAATGGATAATAATAATATATTTAAGATTTTGATTATTTTTAATAATCAAATTTAACCCATTAAATTATTTCAGACGACTTTCCAGCATTTATAAGAAACAAGAAACACCCTCAGTGAGGCTCTTACTTGACTTTGACAATAGAGGGAGCCAAAGATGACTAACTAGCTCAGACTATGCACCAGAAGTTTAGGTGACCTGAACTCCGGTTTTAATGCAGTGTTACATCCTAATTTATATTCGCCCGGTAAATATTATCATTACACTTTTTATTCAGTGATTTACACCATTCATTTTTCAATATGTCTCCAATATTCATACAGAGTGATAGAAGACTAACACTTCTAACATCACCTAGAATTTCTCTACACAACAGTATTTCATGCTTCAGCACATATTTCAAAGTATTTTAAGACAAGAACATAAAAATCACTGAAGTAATACTCGAAATACTTAGTTACACCATAATTTGTAGTTATCAGTATTTCAATGCAATTCTGCATTCCCTTTTTTAGATTGGGAAACATTTAAAGTACAGATAGGAATAGCTACACTGCAGATATTTTGGGAAGGATATGCCTTGTTTAAGTAATCAAACATTATTCCAGAGAAAGGTTATGATGGTAGAAGGTAAAGAAAAATGTTGTGTGATTTTTAAATTAATGCTGTCATTAGAGTTAAAAATTAAGGTAGAATCCCCCTCATCTATAATTACACAAACACTGACAGTCAATACCTTTTGTAGAATAAGTATGGGAAGTCCCCAGGAAAAGCCTATTTCCTAGCCTTTTAAGTAGAATAAGATATTTCACTGAGTTTTCTCAGCATTTCCTTTAAGTGACAAACAACGATACCTGAAGCTATTAGTTGCACATCTGAAACATCTGGCCTGTATCAGGAACAGCATGGTGAGTAGGACATGGAAGGTGATCGTCCCGCTCTGCTCAGCACTGGTGAGGCCCCATCTTGAGTACTGTGTCCAGTTTTGGGCCCCTGACCACAAAAAAGACATTGAGGTGCTGGAGTGGGTCCAGAGAAAGGCAACAAAGCTGGTGAGGAGTCTGGAGAGTAAACCTTATGAGGAGAGGCTGAGGGAGCTGGGGTTGTTCAGCCTGGAGAAAAGGGGGCTGAGGGGAGGCCTTATGGCTCTCTACAACTACCTGAAAGGAGATTGCAGAGAGGTGAGGGTCAGTTGCTTCTCCCAGGTCACAGACAAGAGGAAATGGCCTGAAGTTGCTCAAGGGGAGGTTTAGAATGGATACTAGGAAAAATTCTTACACTGAAAGTGTTATTATTCATTGGAATGGGCTGCCCAGGAAAGCGGTTGAGGCACCATCCCTGGAGGTATTTAAAAGATGCCTTGACAAAGTGCTCAGTGCCATGGTTTAGTGATGGGTTGGTTTTTATCAGAGTTAGGTTGATGGTTGGACTAGATGATCTCAAAGGTCCTTTCCAACCTAGACAATTCTATGAGTCTATGATTTCAAACTACATTTCTGTTCTCTGCTCATGTTTGCGATGAGCAAAATTATAAAAAAGTAACAAGTACATTTGTATAATATCAAACTTATATGTAAACCTGCTTTCCCTTAAAAGTGATATTTTCACAGGAAAAAAAATATCATTTTTCTAAGCCATTTGTCTTTCTTATATTTCAAGATGATTTCTTATATTTCATGAAGTGCATCACAAATTATTTTGCCCTCTTTACTGTTCCAATGAAACCATAAATGTAATTAATAAGAAGAGAGCATGCACTTTTTAAATATAGCACATAATTATTTCACAAAGTGAGGGCATAAGATTTATAATTCCTTGAACTTTGTTGTCTGAAGGAGAGTGACTCGGTTGCATTGGTTCCACATACAACAAGCCAGTAACTGACAACAAAGAAGTCAGTCAACTAAAAAAATGAGTTTGAGAAATTATTAATATCTACTCACTTAATTTTGACATGGTCTTAGATAATGATATGCCTAGAAAGACTCATAGTCTACTACAAATTACTTCATATAAAAAAGCAATATGTGGATGATGCTACATAAACAAAACTGAGAGTGTAGGTAAAATAAAGACATAGATGAAAAACATTAATATACCTACTTACGGTAGATCTAGCACTGTATTGCCTTACACAGAATTTCTATGATTTTACTTTTTTTATTAAAGCTGGATCAGCCAGGCACCCTTTAATGAAAAATAAACTGCTGAAAATCTTTCTAAAACTAATAACAACTAGGAAAAATAGTATTATGAATTCTTTCCCAAGGCATAGTTTATAACAGTAGTTTTGTCCCTCAGTTAATGGGAAAAAGCATTTCCTACATGGAAAATATCAGCCACCATTAAGATGATATAATGGGTGAGAAAATACTGTGTCCAGTGGCCAATTGTATCTTGCATGGCTTGGAAAAAACAGGGATAAGAGACTGGGAAGACAGGCATCTCAGGAAAGGAGATAGCTTTCCCGCTATCATCTGTTTGATCATGAATCTCAAAAGGGGGATACTGAGTATCCAGTACAGTCTTTCACCACTTGGTTTTATTGGAGCAGCGTTTGCAGGAACCAAAAGGAATTATCCCAAAAAGACATGTCAGGGAGACGCTTTTGTATTTGTTATGTCATCATTCTTAAAAGTGCATTCTGGTTTATTTTCTTCATATACTTGGTGAAATGCAGGGTCTTCTGTGGCTACATATAAAGGAAATATTCGGTATAAATTATAGATTTTAGGCAGGCAGATTTTCAGAAGTCATGGCAGAAACAGAATGAGTAGGAACTTAGGTTCACAGATCTCTTTCTTTACAAATATGGTCCTTGCTGTAATAGGGAGTGATATTCTTTGACACGTGAATTTTATAGTATGTATTAAATGTATATTTATAATATGTATTAAATTTAATGTTTATATAAATATGTGATGTACCGCTTCATGTGCTCTATGTCAATGTTGCCTTTCAGCCTGTTGCCAGAATTTATCAATAAAGCAAAGACCAACTTAAACAGAGGGAAGCCACATGGCTACTAGTTATATGTAATCAGTTATATGTAATATGTAATAGTTACAGTTATATGTAATCTGTATCTCTGTAAGAACATTAACAATTAAAATCAAATGGACTAGGACCACCTTACTTTTTCATGCTCTGCTATGTTCTCACAGCCAGATGAGGAAATTGAACAGGCAGTCCCATGATCCAGTGAACAACATGAAGACCGCTTACATGAAGAAAGACTACTGAATTAAAAAAGAAAGCAATTCAATTAATCAAAAAGAATCCTAAATCAGAATTTGTTTCTTATATGGACTTTTGGTATACAATTCACATTGTGGGAAAAACCTAAGATGAATCTAATTACTTTTCAGCCTCGTTCTCATCCAAAGTGTCACTAAATTATACAAAAATATCAAAAATATTACTGGAGCAGATGAATCTTAATGGAGACCACCTCTGCCACCAAAATGTTTTATATAAATGAGCCTAGACTTGCTTCAGGTTTGTTCATACCAGTCATTTGAACTACTTACACAAACCTGGATGTTTGGCAGCAACTCTGCTGCAGATGTTAACTTGTAGCACAAAGCCAGAAATCAAGGAGATGGCAAGCTGTGTGTTTTAAATTGCCATAGTCACTAGTTAAATTAACATCTGCCTACAGTTTTAACTTTGTTTTCTGTTTGACTTACATTCCGTTATCTGCCAGGAAAAGACCAAAAACACTTATTCTAAAAAATCATGGGAAATGGTCCATGTGGCTTTTGATGAACTTTGAATAAACAGTCCTAAGACAAACCTCTTAACCCAAAATATATTACTTATTTAACTTTCCAGCCACTCTGGGAACAGAAAATCTTCAGTAGAAGTTAAGAATATCATGAACATTCATTCATTATTGTTAGGAAGAAACCTCTGTAAGGTTAGGGTATCTCTTCAGTCCACAGGAGGAAAAATAAATTCCTAAAAAGAAGACTAAAAGAGATGAAAAGCTACAAAACAGTGACATTTAACCAAACAAAAGACTTTGGTAGGAAATTCTCAGTTATGGCCATAAGCTGTTATTCAGTTAGATCCTTTCACAGTTCAAAAATATTGGCTTTTGGATTTTGTGATTGTTTAACTAACTACTTCAAAGTTTTAAGTACAGAGCACTCTAGGGATCTAGAAAAGCCCCGCCTGGGAAGAAACTTTGTTTATAAACAAACTGCAGTTCTCAATTTTTACATAGTCCAACATTTCTGCTATTGGTTAAGTTGCATCAGCATCTTACAGTGTAATTTGCTCGATGCCTTTTCTATGTGCAAAGACTTGTGAAAAACTCAGTTTTGAAAGTTTCCCTCATTTATCCCAAGGAAGAGGCATGAAACACAAAAAAAAGCTTTGTAGCACACTACTTTGAGTTTCCGATGAAAGAACAGAGACCTCACAAATTGTTGGGAATGGGCATTCCCTAACTGAAAGAGAAGAAAGACCAGTCCTCAATTGCAAGACTTCTCCAGGCAGGAGAAGCATACAGATATCTGATGAAGAAATGGGTCTTTGGTTAGCAGCAGACCATCAACTAATAACAAAATCAGGAGGATAGCAGAGCCTCTCAAGATTACAGAAATCTCATCCAAATGTGGAAGTAAATATCCAAAAATGAAGACATATAAGGGACCAAGGAATAGTCTCTTTGTCTCAGGACAAAGATGTTTGAAAAGTTCAGATGCCTCACATTTCTGTCAGAACTTTCTTTTCTTTCACTAGAAATTTCTGCCCTTCTTGAAGTCACTCAGTTCTAATAATATTTTAGGCTTTCAATGCAGCACAACAGTCATAAAATATAAAATATTTGGTATGCATTTAAACATTTCAAGGCAATTCATGTCGTCTACCAAGGATAGTTATTATTAATTTTACAGATACAGAATAATTTGTCCAATCCAAAGTCACACAGCAGATAGCAGAGTCCATTATAAACTAAACACACAGTGTGGGGGAATGTGGCTTCCCAAATAACAAGGATGTAGGAATTCTATTGTATTTCTAAAATCCGTCAAAATTGGCAGGTATAGTTTTCCTTGTTTTGACAGTTGCAGCTGTACAGAAGAATAATACCTGATTTTAGACTGTTAAAAAAAAATTAGGATCCTATCAATCAAATAAAAAAATTTAAAATTTTACTCACAAATTAAATTCATACATTTCACCTGCTGTTACAAACTTTTCCGTTTTGATGCATTTTTAACAAAAGCAGAGTAATATCGATATCTTCCACTCAAATTGCAGTTCATGGAAGGATCTTGTGCCTCATTGCTGGGGAACTTCCATGATGTGAAAGGGAGAGATAGAAAGTTTTGCCGTGTAACAAAAAGTAACATGGCAGGATCTGGGATGCTCATTTAGAATATGGGAAAATTAGATTCAAAGTCCATTTCCCAAGGAAGTGCCCAGACCATTGTCCTATGTGGGAATCTGAAGGAATTGTTGTAGCAGGTTAGACAAGTAGCAATTTTTTTACCAAACCTCCCTCCTGTACTATCAATGTAAGTCTGTAGTCTCTATAAAAGCAAGTAACATTCCAGAGATCATGAACTTAAGGAGTATGTGTGTGACTAATGTCTGTTTAATGTTTAATCTGTATTATGAGTAATTTCAAATAGGGTTTAGGGAAACAAATTGTTCGGATTGGACAAGAACTGCTATAAAAATTCTTAACTCATGCAAGTTATTTGGCACTTGACCGAGCTATGAATGCACAAAGACATGTCCATGTGGCTTTGCTTTGGGGCACAAGGAAAATGACACAGATCATTAAAACTGCATAGGTACCACATGAGAATGGCAAAGGTGGCTGTAGAATTAAAATGAGGAAGTACATGGCAATTGTCACCTATGGTTAGCATATTCCATTTGGTGTGAGTAGTCATGCAAAGTACATGATTAACTCTTAAATCTGATACAAGCAGAAAAAAAGAAAAAAAGAAAAGCAGAAACCAAAAATCAGGAACACGGAAAAATATACCCCAAACTGATGGGTTCATGGGAGCTCCTTCTCTAGCTCCTTGCTTTCCTTTTAATTTAGAATTCAGGACATTATGCAGAATACCAGGATTGGCTTTGAGTTTTCCAGGCAGTAAATCCAACAGCTAGGATCCCACACATCAAAGGTGGGGAGGTCTTCAGTTCCCCGCCCTTCACTTACAAAGGTTAAATAAGAAGTTCTCAGTGAATATAATATATGTGAATATAATTCACATAACAGTGAATTTTTACTCTGATATCACATACAAATCATTAATATTCCAGATATCTATTCTAAGCAGTGCTAGTAAAATAGGAAGAAGAAAGTGCTGCTCATCCATCTTAGTTTGTGACTTTACCCTGAAAAATGTTTGGAACCAAAACTACATGTGTGTTTCAACATGCTTTGGGATTTAAGTAATTTTAATGAAGACATTATTCAGTTAAAAAAGTTTTAGGAAGAAGGGGTTTCAGTATCAGTGAAGCTATTGCTGTGATAAACTGGGAAAGGGACTGTTTTTCACCATTTTCACCTGCTGTAGTAAAACTACAGCCTAGTTTTGAAAAGCAATTTTAGAAGACGTTAAGAAACAGATGTTGGAAGATTATTGTGACACAGCTAAGTGATTCTTCACCCCCCCCCC
>VZRU01000208.1:136449-149933 GCA_013398155.1 Pedionomus torquatus
AAAAAAAAAAAATCTATGTACAGCAAGGAATGAAATTAAACTGCATAGGTGCACACGTGCAGTTCATCATTTTGCTTGCATACACTGAGTCAGGAATACTCACTGAAACACGCTACTCTTGCAAGCACTACCTACTTTGCTCTGCTATTAATCACTCATGATGCAAGCACTCCCACCCATTTCTAAGAACAGCGTAGGCAGTCTGATAACTCACAGGCTTCAAGCTGCGCTTATAAAGTTGTTCCACTTTTGCATACTTCCTCATGCTGTTAGTTTCTCTGCAAAGATGAAGCTGCTCATTTACTTTGTCTTGTTGAAGACAGCTCTCCTTGCTTTAACAAGTGTCTTTGCAGTTGTTTTAGAAGATGAAGAGGAGGTTACAGAAGGAAAAACTACTGAGACTTGTCCTATAAAACTCAAAACTAATCGGAAATGTGATGAAGGAGAGGATTGTCCGTATCAGATAAATCTGCCTCCGATGACCATGCAGTTACCCAAAGAATTCAGGCTGCTTGAGAAGACTCTTAAAGAGGTACAGTCTCTTAAAGAAGCCGTAAACAAGCTGAAGAAATGCTGCCAAGACTGCAAGCTGCAGGCAGATGACAACCAAGAAAGAGAGAGCAGTAATGAATTCCTGCTACCTAATACAGAAACTCTAGCAGAAACCTCCAAAATCCAAGATAACAGAGTAAGGGAACTGCAAAGCAAAGTTAACAGAATGGCAACCAGCTTAAAAAATGCAAAGAAAGAGATTCAGACACTGAACGGTCGTTTAGAGAAGATGAGCCTCATAAATATGAACAACGTAGAACATTATGTTGACAGCAAAGTTGCTAATTTGACGTTTGCTGTGAACAGCCTTGATAACAAATGTTCTTCTAAATGTCCAGCAATGCAACCAAGACCTGGTATGTAACCTGTTAATTCTTACTGCCTGTGTAAGCTTTCTGTGCACTTTACAGATATTAGGTGAACAATTTAAAATATACTTTGACTAAATAGCTGTGCTATTAACTTCACTAGTTAAGTACTTGCTCTTTCAGTGTTTATTTATACTCCTGCAAAACATTTCACCTGCCGCTAGAGGGTTACTGAGAGCTGCAGGTGTTCAGTCTGTTTCTCCTAGCATCAGAGTTTCTTATTGGATTTAAAACATTTTCAAAGGACTTTATTTTTGCAATTAAATTAGTAAACGCTTAGAAAAATTGCCTTATTATTTTGCACCCTACTGCCCTTCATTATGGATATAAATGTCAGTGAACTACACCCATTTTCTCCTTGGATGACAAGGGGTAAATTTTCTGCAGGTGTGTTTTTTCCAATATGAAACTGCAACTATTCTGAAACGGTCTGCAAGTCATTATATTAAACATCAAGTGAATCTAGTAAAACTTTTAAACAGAGGGATAATAAATGGGTATTTCTTCCATCACAGGGAATATCTGAAAGGCTTGGCTAAAAAAGCTTATTAACGGTACTTATCAACAGGGTAATGTATGTACTACCATTTTAATACAAAACTCCTAGTACAAATCTAATATCTAAGTAATAGAAAACAGGTGTTATCCCTGACAAACATTTTTTTCAATTTCTTTTTACATGTCCTAGTTAAAATTAAGAAATAGAACTAGTGATTTCTTTCTAATTTTGACAGTTATTAAAGGAATATTTTTTTAGGTCATAAAGTTTTCATATCACATATAAGAGTCTTTGAAAATAAGAAATATTCACAGGATTGTCAGTGTAGTCTATCAATCAGAAATCGTACCTATGAAGATCAGATATCATACCTATGAAGATAGGTCTCTCTAGAAATAAAGAAAAAAAAGATCAGACTGCTTTGCATTTTTTAAGTCTCTGTTACTTAGCATTCAAATTTAAAATTGTTCTTCTGCCCACCCATATGGGATATTGAAGGATCTGCAGATGGTACGGTGTATGTACAACTGAAATTCTTTTTCAGTTGTGTGAAGAAGAGCAAATGTGTGGAAAAAAAGTGTGAAAAGAGCAAATGAATAACCATAAAGGTAATGGTTTTACTGTATCAACAAACAGCTTAAATCAGCTATATATCAGTATAAATAAATCACTTTAATTCAGATATAAAACATCCACAAAAAGAATGACTAATGTTGGTATATCGATAATGGGTAATGAATCAAATTCAAGTACAACACTTCATAACAATAAATTAATTTTAGATATTTCTCACTTACTGAATAGTTGGGTGCTGTTCATAGCATTTGATCATGTAGATATTCCTTACGTTTTACAGTAACTGACGCTAAAAGTGTTTGTAGTAGCAATACATATGTTATGAAAACTAGCAAAGATAACAGCTACACCCATTTCCTGTAGAGGAACTTTTCCTGCTTCCACTGAAAGTTATAGCAAAATTTTATTCAAATAGGAGTTGGATTATAAAAGTATTTTAGCTGAAATGTACATTCTCAGTCAATGTCTGTTCTGAAACAGTCCACCAAAGATCTTACACAAATTTCAGTGATATAAAGGAGAATATCTTGAAGATTTAGATTTGGCTTTTAAGCTTTAGATTCCTACACTCCATGGTTTCATAGATGTCCAGTTTTCTCTGCTGGCAAACAAGTAGTCCTGACTCTTATCTCCTGCCTAAGAACACTCTTCCCTTCCAAGAAGCAGTTCAATTGTTTAAATTTTTCTAGGAAAATTATGCAATTCAAGCTTGCAAATGAACATCCCCATACATTCAAATCTGCAATGAACATTATAGTTTTGACTTTTAACTCGAACTTCCGAGAGCTCTCTTTCATTTATGTACATGGAATTATAATACCATGCTGTTGAACACCATGTCATGATTGGATGACATTATGGATCAAAAATGGATTTTCACTCTGCAGGAAAAACCTAGGGGTATTTTTCTTCTGAATACAATGTATCATCCATTGGTGGGAAAAAGCTGTGTTAATGATAGATGCTGAAACTTTTCCTTACTGTAAAGCCAGCAACAGCACATACACAGGAAAGCTTAATTGCTTTCCTAGCTTAATCTTTCTAGGAATCCCAGCATTACTACAATAGATGAGACAAATTTATTACTTTTTCCCCCCCTTCCTAAAGGAAAGCCAACATTACCACAAAAAACATCCTTAATGATGTTATGTCCTGTATCGAATGATGTCAACTGAACAATAGCCAGGTTAAAGTCATTCCCATATGGACAAAGTTTTTTCTCTGACATAGTGCCAGATGAAGATTTAAATTATAGGCAGGGTATGATGGTATACATTTAAATACAAAAAGCAGCAAGCATGTAAACACAAAATATTAGAAATATGGACTGAAGAAATTAGGCTGAATTTACAGGATAAAGAGAAGGGTAGCAAAAAAAGAGACAAGGGAAAGCAGACAATCAAAATGCTCCTATATTAGCCAGTTTTGATAAAAAAAGTCATTTAAATAGGGGTTTTTTTTTTGACAGCTATCTGATGCAGAGATCTGAGGTGGCATATATTACAGAGTAAACCTGATTGATGGAAAACAACTGTTCCTCCTTAGAAATGAAATTACTGTAACACTGTTTCCTATGTAGAAGTCTCTCCAATCCAAGTTCTGTGCGTCACATCAGTCTGGGTAAAAATGTAGTTTATTTTGAAATTATGTTTATTCTAACTCTATCTGTTCTTCCACCAGTTATACAAATAATGCAGAGAGACTGTGCTGATCATTACACAGCAGGCAGAAGGAACAACGGAATCTACAGGATTAGTCCTGACCCCAGAAATGACAGCTTTGAAGTTTACTGTGACATGCAAACACATGGAGGTGGCTGGACAGTGCTGCAACGGCGTCAGGATGGTAGCACTGACTTTAACAGAACCTGGAATGACTACAAAAATGGCTTTGGAAACCTCAGCCGTGAGTTTTGGCTGGGGAATGACAAGATTCATCTCCTAACAAAGAGCCAGGAAATGCAACTGAGGATTGAACTTGAAGATTTCAATGGTATCAGAGAGTACGCAAAATACGAACACTTCTATGTGGCCAACGAATACCTAAAGTACCGTCTAAGTGTTCACGGCTATAGTGGCACAGCAGGAGATGCCCTTCACTACAGCAAGCATTACAACCATGATCAAAAGTTCTTTACAACGCCAGACAAGGACAATGATAGGTATCTATCAGGAAACTGTGGAGCATACTATAGCTCCGGCTGGTGGTTTGATGCATGCTTGTCTGCCAACCTCAATGGCAAGTACTACCACAAGAAATACAAAGGTGTTCGCAATGGCATTTTCTGGGGTACATGGCATGGTGTTTCTGATGATATTCCCAGTGGATATAGGCAAGCCTTCAAATCAGTAAAAATCATGATCAGACCCAAAAGTTTTGCACAGTAATTCTGCACCTTTCTCTTAACTTGTTTGCATTGGATGGCACTCAAAAATCATAGTTACTCAGTATTATACTCAGAATTCAAGTATTCAGTTATGTTTGGCATAAAATAGTTCTAGACAAAACAGCATACTTCCACATAAATTTTTAGAAATGGATTGACCCATATAATGTACTAAAACCAGCATGAACATTTCCGAATAGTTATTGCTAAAACTTAGCAAAGGTTGAGTCTTGGTATTATTATGTAAATATCCTAAACATTGCTTTTGGTGCTTTTACTGACTGTGATATACCACATTTTATGATTTAAAATTTGAAACAGCCTTCCATAAATTCTGTCTGAATGAACACCTATATTTTAACCAGAAAATTATTCCAAGGTGTAACTGGTAAAATATAAATCTGTCAACACTTAGAATGAAAATTAGTCTCTCTGAAAGAGTCTGATGTTTTGTATCCTCTGTCCTTCACCACTGCAAGGTATATCATGGCAATACCAATATAAAAAATAGGAAAAGTACTACACATTATTATCTTTAAAGGACTAGGAAACAGAGGGCCACAGGTTAGCCCAAAGACACAAAACATCCTTGAAGGAAACTCAGAAACTGAAGATGCTTCCTCAAATTCCTCCCCCTCTACTTTGCACTCGTGAGAACCCCACCTGGAGTACTGTGTCCAGCTCTGGAGTCCTCAACATACAAATGACACGGACCTGTTGGAATGGGTCCAGTGGAGGGCCACAAAGATGATTAGAGGGATGGAGCACCTCTCCTATGAGGACAGGCTGAGAGAGCTGAGGCTGTTCAACCTGGAGAAGAGAAGGCTCTGAGGAGACCTTCTAGCAGCCGTCCAGTATCTGAAGGGAGCCTACAGGAGAGCAGGAGAGGGACTCTTTGTCAGGAAGTATAGTGACAGGATAAGGGGTAAAGGTTTTAAATTGGAAGAGGGGAGATTTAGATTAGGTATCAGGAAGAAATTCTTTACTGTGAGAGCGATGAGGCACTGGAACAGGTTGCCCAGAGAAGTTGTGGATGCCCCATCCCTGGAAGTGTTCAAAGCCAGGCTGGATGGGGCTTTGAGCAACCTGCTCTAGTGGGAGGTGTCCCTGTCCATGGCAGGCAGGTTGGAACTCTTTAAGGTCCCTTCCAACCCTAATGATTCTATGATTCTATGAAATGCTATCGTCTTTATAAAAGATTATTCAAAGAAGTTGGTGAAATAATTGAATAAACGTAAGTGGAAATAATGTAGTGAGTATGTAATGGAAGACAGCAATTCTTGCTTATTTTGGTTCCTCCGTTCAAGCTCAAGGTCCTATTTGCTGTTTGTGGGATAAAGGAGACATTATTCAGCTTTATATAGGGAGGTAGGAGGAAGACACATCCAGAAGAATCCATGCCTTTGCATTAATGCCTCTAAATACATAAAAAAGTTTCCAGTGTCATTTTGCTTTCTCCTGAATCTTTTAGGAATGCCAATTGTTACAACATGACTCTTGTAGAGACTCAAGCTCTCATTGAAGTACTTATCACTGTAGGTACCACTAGGCCTTAAAATTATAAGAAAGATTATAAATATTTTGTAAGATATGAAAAGATTGTGTTCTCCCCATTTTCTGAGTACCCCACTACACAGAATCACAGAATGATACGAAGTTGGAAGTGACTTCTGGATATCATCTAGTCCAACCCCCCTGCCAAAGCAGGTCCTCCTAGAGCAGCTTGCACAGGAATTTGTCCAGGTTGGTTTAGAATGTCTCCAGAGACAGAGACTCCACCACCACTCTGGGCAGCCCATCCTAGTGCTCTGACACCATAACAGGCTGCCAAGACAGGTGGTGGAGTCTCCGTCTCTGCCACATGAACATTTCTAGCAATATGAACAGAAACATGAACAAGCTATTTGCAATTATAAACAGAAAAAAGTGTGAAAGACTTTTTTCTTTTAAAATTCCAAATGAAACGATCAAATTTTCAAATACGTCAGGAAGTGCAAATTAGAGATACTATTTATAAGGCTTATGTTTTAGATAGTAAGCACAAGTTCGACTACACATATCTATTGCCTACCCTAGAAAACACGTCTCTACTTACAGTGACTAACACTGAGTGGAGATGCAATTTTCCTTAGCAAGAGGCTATTTTGCTGTATTCCTTAAGCCAATCATGAGATGCAGATAAACCACACTAAGACTGTAATTCTTTACTAGTCAAAGGCTTTTTTTTTAAAAGAGACAGACCTACTACTTTACAAATAATGACCTTTACTGTTTTTTTAGATGATAACAAGAACTATTATGGTTACAAGTTATTCAAATCAGCAACAGTGGTAATTGCTAAATTGTAAAATATAAAAATATATGTATTTTTAAGGAAGTAAATACTTTGAAGGATATTTCAGTGTGAAGTGCAATTTGGTTTATTATGTTTAAATTTTAAAGAGTAATGTAAAATTTTGCACAATTTGCTCCTATTAATGATATGGTAAATAGCTAAGTATGACTTACCATATGTATAAGCTTCTACTTGAAAATGTCTTTTTCCTGCTAAGTTGTTAGAAGTAAAACTGTCTTCTTTTTTTTTCAAAGGCATCTTTGTAAAACACAGAAATTTTAACAGAATAAGCAAATGTGGTGTGACTAATATCGCTCACAAAATCCTTGTCTGATGTCTTAAAAAAAAAAAAAGGAAAAAAAAAAGAAAAAGAAACTAAAAAATGAAAAAGAAAGTATAATGTTTTTACAAGTATCTGAATATTACCTGCCTGGAACTGTTGTAGCTGGATCTTCATCAATGTGTACTAGTTTTAAAGCGTAACTGCATCTACTTGTTGCAAGCATTATATTTGTTTTTCCTTTGTGTAATAAAATTAAGTCACATTGCTAAAGCTGTACCACTGTCATAGATATTTACGGGAACTATCAAAAAAATTCTTAGAAATTGTTTTATCTGTTTTTTGTAAAAATTGAAAATTGAAGCAATACTAAAATGTAGGTAACTTTGATGACTAACAAAGACGACTATGTGACGTGCCATGGGAGTAATTTCTAGTAACAATAGTTCTTAAGAGGTACATTTTATGACACTTCAGCTGCCAGATAATACCAAAGGCTTAGACTTCAGACATCTTTTTTAAATTATTCCTGTTTTGGAAGAGAAAAAAGTAATTGCCCAATTAAGAGTTTACACAACTTGTATCTTTAACATGAAAGAGGAACAGCAAACACATCTGTTTTGTATATAACACACAACCTTTCAGATCACATGCAAGTATTATCAAAGCATGTGAACAGAAAAAATACCCCCCCCCCCAAACTACCCCCAAATGTTTTATAAAAATAAAAGCACTTGATCTCTGCTTAAGGTTTAATAATTCAAATCATGCTTTTTACTTCATGGAAAACATCTATCTAACATTGATTATCATAAGAAAACACTTGTGGTTTTAGCTTGCTAATATTTAAATTGGGAATTTTAGTGAAGTAGATTACTAACAGTGGGTTTGCTAGCAAAATTTCCATAGGCTGTTTCCAAAAAATAAAGGCATAAACTCATCTGTTCAATGTGATCAGCCAAGCAGACTGTAATGTCTTCACTTTCTATGTATTGCTTAAACAAACAAACAAAAAAACAGAAAAAAAACCCAGAAGAAATTAAAAGAAGGTCTTAAAGCAGTGATTTTTTTTTTTTTTAATGCAAATATCTGTTTCCTTAATGGTGTTTTTTGGGAAACACTGCAATCAAACTCAGAGGTTGAGTTGTGAACACATAGTTTGACAATTTGGTGGAAAATATCCTTACATTTATTTTCAAAGCAAATTAAGAAGGTTCTCAATCCATGCCTAAAATACAGTGTTTATAACTTAAACCAAAATCAAACAAAAAAAAATGCCAAACTTACTTAGCTTCTCTGACTTACATGTCATAGAAAACTCAAAACAGGAAGGATGTGACATTAAGCCTTCACAGAGAAAAGAGGTAAGAACTGAATACTGACCTAGCAAGAAAGAGACTTGAAATATATTTTTTAAATGTGTTTTGTGTTCTTTATTTTTTCCCAGGAGATTAAAGGAAAATTAAATGGTATATACGGGCCTGAAGACATTGACATAAGTCTTAAAGAAAAATGGCTGAGTAATACCATCAATATAGGCACTGCTAATGCAACTATTCCACTTACTAAACTGATCTCTTTCATTCATGGCTTTAATACCATTTAATTTAGTTACGATACCTCTGACAGAAGTCAATTTGGCCATCACCCTCAACAGTAACCAGTAACAGAAAACAATGTTTTAAGACGATGGGTCAAATCCAACCCTCACACAAGTAATGAGAACTGGGTATGAATCAATATTATTTTTTAAGTCCTTATTCATCAATTTTCCCTTTCTCAGTAAAAAAAAGAATCTGTTTGGAAAATAATAACTGGAAAATATATCCCCAATTAACTAATTATGTTCAAATAATCAAGACAAACTGTAAGTCTAATTAATATTATACTTCTAGTGAAACAGTACACCAATATTTGGAATTACACAGTAGAAAATAATAAGTATGTTTTACATACTTATTTTCAAGCATACGTGGATTCAATTATTTTTATGGAAAAGTAGGATCCACTTTGAAATTCTCATTTCTTTCTTCAGACAGAATATAAAAGCCCCTTTGCTTAAGTCTGCAGCTCAGCCCCTAGATGCTAAACCCAAAGATGACTCTTTCTCTTGCAAATAACTTCAAGGTTCTGTTCATTAAGGAGTATTTGTACACAGGTTTTTTCAATAAGGAAACCAGAAATCACCTTTTAAACATTTAAAGTAACCCAACCTATGTAACAGATGATTCTCCACTGCTGGACATTTTTATCAAATGTACATTGGCTAGCAGCTTCGGAACATAAGACAGTGATACACTTGTCTTTTTAAGTCTAATGGGTCTCAGAAATTGTTGAGAAAAGGCCAAAATGCAAGAAAATGCAGCAGTTAAAAGTTATTCCTTCTCCGCACCTAGCAGCTTTAGGAGGCTGTGGCATGAAATCTGCACTTGGTAACAGCATAGAGAAATAACACATTATAAATTCTTTCAATCGTGCTTTTCAGAAATGAACAGAAATACCACCTGCTTTGTGATAATATAAATATGTGCAACAGCTTCCTGGCCTTATTTCCTCACAACATCACTTGCAAGTGGTAAAAAAAATCTCTCAATTATGCTGGCTCTGTTCCCACCCCTGCTGTTTAAAGGCATCTGTAAATTCATCCTTCTCCTCCACAGCTTTTTATAGGAGTTACCACCAATTGGAACAATCAACTTACTGATTGCACCCAGTGATGGGTTTAATGTTCACTATGAAAACTGTTGCTTGCTTGCTGAAAGCTGTTCCGAAAAACCACAGGTTCTAGCTTACAGACATATTATCATCCCTAGCTGACTCCTCAAGTGACCATGTCAACAAAGTTTAAATAAGGTTTATTTAATTAGCACTCGGATTCCTGTGGGTGGAGGTGGAGGCAACATGTGCCTCTGCTGTCTGTTCCAACATATTTATACAGCTTTTTTGTTGTGCCAGGAGGCTTTGGAGCATGTAATGGGGAGCATGCCAGGATCAGCTTAAGTTTGAAAACATTGCTTGCATTCAACAGCTGTGTTAAGATTTTTACATCTTTGATAGAGCACATACGTGTTTGGAGAGTACTGAAACAAATTATCCACTGCTATGGTTACCATGCAAAAAATATAGAGATGATCATAATTTATAAGACTAGAAAGCACATGACAGTATGTGTAAGTGAACAGAAATTAAATTGGTGCTCCTATAAAAAGAATAAAATTTATATCTTTTTCTACCAAGATAGCTTTTCTAGGAAATGTTTAATTTTAAGTTGTATTGACTTTAAAAAAAAATAAAAAGTAAAGATGTTTACACCTACCAGTTAACTGAAGTTAGAAAAGGATTTTAAAAATTGCTAGAAATTGCAAAAGGCTCTATTTTCTAGAGTGGTGGCGTTAGGTGTTGGAATGCCAGTGAAGAAATATATGAAGTATTGATCCTCAGTACTTCTATTTGAAAGCTGTAGCCAACCTTTATGTGACTTTCACTTCTTTCTTTCAGCACAAACAAGAAAAAAGAGAACAAAATGAAAAGTACCTTTGTTCCCTTACATTCAAACACTGAACATATGCACCATTACATGACTTTAAAGCTCTTCCTGCTAAACAGACCCACATGAATCAACATCAGATCAGCAGAAGTGAAACTTTTTTTGCTATCAGGGGTGAGGAGTTCATTAATCTCAGAAAGTCTCCAAGTTTCAAAATAGTCATGAAAAATATTAATGAAAAGTTATTTCTGCTTCCTGATGAATGACAGTGATAGGATGTTTGCACACCAGCAAAAAGTAATGTAGCATGATAGTTGCAATTTCCATCAAAAAAAAAGGCCGAGCTATTGAAAGACTCGCTGCTTTTATCAGTTAGGGGGCACAGTCCATTTTATCTTAAGAGGATACCAAATGCAACAGACTGCATTAGATCGATCGGAGAAATCTCCCATAGGAGATTTCTTCACATTTAGATTTGGCACTTTAATGGATGATGTTTATTAGCAGAAAGGTATTATTGCAGTACCTTCCAAAAAAGGTACCCACTTACTGAATCTCGCAAGTAGTAAAGAACTTTGCACTCACAAGTACACTATGAATAACTCCCTCGTAGCATCCACTACAAGGACATGCAAGATAAATGCTGCAGAATCTTTTTTCTGGTATTGTTTTAAAAACAGATGTATACATTTGAATGAACTAACAACTATCTTTCTAACTCAAGAACACAACAACAAAAGGAAGAGAAAGAAAATGCACAGCATAGATAAGCTCAGTGAGCACTCTTGAGTAAAGCTTAACAAGAACTGCTAATATAACACTAACTGAAAAAAGACTGCAAACTGGGAGAAGCTACCTTACCTTACCACCATTTAATTTCTCTTTTTTTTTTTTTTTTTGGTTTTTCCCAGAAAAAGAGGAGCTTGTACCTAATTAATAAATAAACACAATTAACTAAACAGTATTCAAAGATACTAGGCTCCATGACAGATTTCTCATTCTAACTGAAAGAACCTGAAGAATACTAGTCTCTTAAATCAAAAAAAAAAAAAAAAGAACCAGTAGGTTTTGTGAGCAATTCATCAGCTTTATTAAATCTTTGAAATTTTGCAAAGATAAAGTGGATGTAAAACTGCTCCTGAAATGCAGCATTCAATGATTCAGTAACAAATCAGAAAGATGTATGGAGTAAGGATCTTTTTTATGGCTGGGACTAAAGGTGATTTGGGCAACAAAACAAAATATTCAGCAACAGAAAAGTATTTGAAGACTGTAATAGATTACAAACTAAACATCAACAATATCATGACAACTGATTTTTATTTATTTATGTTTCCATTTAAAATAGGAAAGCCTGGATCAGGTGGAGGAAAGGGAAGAAAAACTTGAGTGTCCGGGGGGGAAAAATACTAATATACAGTGCCTGGAAAGGCAACAATTATAAGAGTAGGCAGGAGGCAGTTTGTTAATCAATCTTTTTTACTTTCATTCTGCTTAATCTTGTCTTTTCAAGCATTTAATCCAGTTTCATGTCAAGTTGTGTTGTTTTTTCTATTTGAATGGCAATAATAGTATTGTTGTAACAAGGATGATATAAGGATAAAGGTAGAGTAAAATGTATTGTATTACCATCTATTGCACAAAAGTCATAAATTTGCATGCAAAGATGAGTATTAATTCAGAGCATTTTCCTGAAGTTAGCTCTTGAAGTTTAGACAACATACATGACAAAATTCAGTACTTTTTTTTGCTGCCTTTTAAGAATCAAATTATATATACATGGTCTATAATGCACTAAATGAAAAATGAAAACAAAATAATTTATTGCATCTTAATGTAAGGTTCATTCAAGTAGTACATGTACTAGTCTATGTAGTTTTCCATTCCAGTGTACACTAGAAGAAAACAGGATAGGAGGAAAGATTCACAAGTCAAGAGATTCAATTAGAAGTGTTAGAGCAAAGGTGTTTATTTCAAGGACATGACAACAAAGGCTAAAAGAAGTGGAAAGTTCATTTAGTGAGTGTATGACAACCCTCTAACCAACAGCAGTGGAAGTACTGAGTTAGGCTGATGTCAACTTGGTAATAAATGCAAACACTTGGTGAAAAGCAGCAAGTCATGATGGACTGAGTGGCTTTTGTTCAAACCTCTGGCCAGATTTTAACCCAACCCACAAGGCTAAACAATGTTGTTATGTATTATTAAAAAGCAAGGACACAGACTGTGGATGTTTAACTTCTTGCTCTTCATACGTTTGACTATCTGATATTTACATGAGAAAAACAAGACTGACTTCACTGAAAGTTTGGTGCTATAGAAGGGATGTATCTGTTTGCATATAAATCTTATAATATCCAAAGGTGCCCCTTCTGTTAAGTATTTGCTGCTGTGCAGGCAAAATGACTAGCCAGTAAACAAGAGTTATGATACAATTCTGCTTCTGTGGAAAAATTCTGAAAGCTCTTCCAAGAAGCTGAAGCCAGTGACTGAGGTCCTATATTTATCTCTGAATTATTTATAAAGTTCAACAAAGGAAAACAAACATGTCAGTTGAAGAGATGTAAGTGATGAAAAGCCAAATTGACCCATAAAGCACAAGTATGAACTGTTAAAAATTATGGTAAGAATAAATGAGTCATAGCTCCCTCTTAAAAATTGACAAAATGACTTTGTTATGAAATTTTATGCAAATTGCTTACTTCAGTTTCCACTGCATGCATTTTCTCTGAGCTGGGAACAACTTCTAATATTAAGGTTACCATATATTTCCCATTAATAGCTTATGATGTTGTCAGAGGTAAACAAGTTGGCCTTAAATTTCAGATGCAGAATAACCACCTTGGAAAGATTTTTTGGGGGGTAAAAAAAAAACCATCAAAACCAGCCAAACAATGTGACCATTTTCTAGAATAAGGTTAGAAAAATCTGGCTTCCCCATTATTAAAAATAAGCTGAGGGGGGAACCCATAAGTGTAGAATATCTATAGAATAGATAGAA
>VZRU01000208.1:172041-185933 GCA_013398155.1 Pedionomus torquatus
TGTTATTCCAGCATTCATGCTAGTGAACTACTGCAAAAGAGCTTTGCTGTTGAGATCTATAGACTTCTTAAAGTCAGATTTGTTGAAGTTGCAGTTTATGAATACATTTATGTTATTTAAATCTGATTTTTAATTTTTTTATTATTATTTACTTTATTTTTTACTTGAAACACAGTGGAAAAACTTGAGATTGCAGTGCAGATGTATGCAAAATACCTAATTTAAATTAGAATCTGGTTGGAATGAAGCATTGTAGGATCTGGTTCTACTTGCAGGCCTAAGGTTTGTACTGGTGTGCATCCATAGAAGTTTATGGCTGTATATGCTACTCTAAGCATGAGTAGCTCTCTAGTGTGTGTGTATATATACATATATATGATTATCTTGCAGACTACTGTGATGCTGTGGATTCCAGGTCACTGGAAGGCTCCAGTCTGCAAGTTCTTTTCTCTCTGCCAGCTCATGTTTCTCATCTGCTGCAGTACTAGGTATATGCATACTTTGGTTTCTGGATGGAGTATTAATGAAAGACACAGTTCCCTCTTTCTTCCTCCGCTGCTTATTTTATGTTCTGAGTGAATGATTTTCTAGTTAAACAAAATTAAAACCTCCACATCTACTGGGAATAAAGGCTTCCTCAGCATCATTTTTTCCCTTGTTTATCTGGTTACAAAGAAAAGTGACTTGTTGGGAGATTGACTCCACTAGAAACAGCACATTTGGTGGTTGCTTGAGAGGAAGCCTTCGCAGTAAAATGGAAGTTTGTGATCCAAGCTGGCTATTGTGGTACAGCTTGGAAAAACAAGATAACTTGTTCTAATTGCAGTTATCCTAACCATGTTATTTTTTTACTTTTTTTTAGAGCCATAAAATTGATATAAGGACAAATGGCGGCAAAGTAATTGGCCTTGGAACGCTTTATGGAAATACAGATATTCGTGCAACAGAGAACGGTGTAAGTAAGAAGTAAAACTTTCTCTTCAATGTCTTATTCAGCTTATCTGTTGCAAAATGGCTAAATTTTGAAGAATGTGCTGAAGAATATTTAATGACCATCACTGGTTCATTGTTATTTTACTGTTAACTTAAATTTACCTATTTAATTATACTAACTTATGCTTGGTTCAGCTTAGTAAACGTGCTCCTCAGAGCAGTAGTAAGCATATGATCATTCCATCAGCACAGCTGTTGTGCCAGTTAACTAGAGATGAGTTATATCATTTAGACCTTCACACAACACTTAAAGTTCTTACTTGTCTGAGATGTAGGCACCTGGGTTCTGCAATAGGCCCATGAGTTTTAGTGTCTCGTGAAAAGTGGCTTGATATTTGAACATGCTTTACGCTTCCAGCATTATGTGGTTCAAAGAATGGAAGAGTAGAAGTTCCTGTATATTTTTTTGCAGCTGAGGAAATATAGTCACATGTAATCTTGTTATGACCTGCAGTGAGAAAGAAATGTCAAGTTTCATAGAGAAGTAGCTTACTTTTTTCAGCAGATGGCAGTAGGAGACAAACCTTGTACTACTCTAATCTGGTTCTGTTTCTTGCCATAAGTAGTCAATTCTCCATGTTTTAAAATAATGTAGAGCTAGGCTCCCTTACATGATACTAGTACAGTTACTGCACCAAGCCTGGGTTTTAGGCTCAACTTGAATGCTTACATACATAATGTCTATGAAACTGGTTGTGTTAGGATTCATTAGATCTGAAGCATTGCTAGATGAACACGTGGAGCCAAGATAAGCCTTAAGTAGCTTGGATGCATGCATTACTCTGTCAGAATCAATAGGTAGCCTTCATACCAGCAGCACTGGGAAGAATCAGAAAGAGCACAGCTAGCTCTCCCTAGCCAAGGACAGAATAGAGACCAAGCTATTATTATAGGAATCTGAAACCATCTGTTGTATCCATTGTAAACTGGGTTTCAAGATCATGTATTCACTTATGTAGAGCCAACTGTGAGCTGTTCTTAATGTTGTGCTATAAACTAAGCAACTTGTCATTGATTTTCCAAAAACTGCCAACATAAAATTGCCTGCATTTTTAAAAAGTCTAGCCTGCCTTTTAAGAGCCCAGAGGCTGCTGTAGCTGTACTGTTGTTGGGGGTTCTTTAGTTCTTGAATAAGAAAAACATCTGAATAGTGTCAAAACTTGCATATCATAATACAGTTATAGCTTTTTCAGCTTTTCTTTTCCTGTGCATGAATGTCAGAAGGCACCCAAACTATGCAGGTATTTTTACTTTATCCGCCTCACCACCTTAGAGGATGCTGTGTTCTACTCTCATTTTGCTGATAGCAGTGATGGCCCTGCTAAAACTTGAAATGTTCCTTGCAAGTCATTTAGCTCTCTTCAAAACATGTTTAGATCATGGAGCCTAAAATGACAGTGGCTTTTTGTTTTCCTTGTTGCTTTGGCCATGTGCCACAGCAAGTTTACACTTGCCATTGTGGGTAAGGGAGTAGCAGAGTATTCTGTTGGAAACATTCCTAGGACAAGGGCAATGTAAACTTATGTTTGTTAAGGTCTCTGCTTGTTAGAAGCATTGAAAGATTTAAAAGCTGAATTGCTGTCGGTTCCAATAGTGACAAATTATGCTTTAATATCTTTGATTTTGTTTATTGTTGATGCTTAGATTCTGTATCAGTTCTCAGCAGCATCACTGTTGGAGACAATAGATATTGACTGTCACAATATCTCTAGTTCTTGCACAGCTCTTTGCCCAGGTTTTCTTGAAGGTAGCTTGTTCCATCTTTGGAAATACACTTTGTATGCTAGCATCATGTAAGTAAGCATTAAGACAATAGTCCATTCTGTAATCTTATAACTTAAGTTGTAAAGATGGCATAAAGCTGAATATGTATGTATTGGTAAGGTTATGGTATCATTTGGCTGCCATGAAGTCCATATTAAGCTGGCCTCTTTAGCTGACTTCTTGGGACACAATAGAGTATGGAGCTCACAGAATGCTAGGTGTTGTTTGTCAGAATACCTCTTACTTCATCTGTATCTTATTCTTTATGTAATATAATACTGGAAGGGTCAGCAGACACCATTTTTTCTATGAAGTGGATTTAAAGATAGTTTGACATAGGGCACAGTTTGATCTAGAAGGCCATAGATCATTTCATGTAATGAATGAGGATTTTGTGTGCATAATCTGCATAAGAAAAATAAAAGCAAATTGAGTGAGAGTTAAGTATGAACTGTTGCATGACTACACCATAAATCAAGTTTAACTGAAGAAAAATAGAATTAAACTCATATGGTATTTGCACAAGCCAGTAATCTGTTCTGTTCAGATAGGTGTAGGTTGTGTCACATAACCAGTTACTTGGTGATAGATGAGATTATCTATGTACTTTTATTTCCCAAAGGTATCCACAGGGCAACTTTTCGTATCTTACTCTTTCTCTCAATTTGTGTTGACAAGAAGTACAAATAGGGATCTTATCCCTCATTTTTCAAGTTTTTTTTATAGCTTGAGGCTTAAGTCCAGGAACAGAGGCCTGAGTGACCAAGCTGAAGTGAACAATTATACTGAGAAAAAGAGCAGCTGTGGCTTTTTTGCACATCTTCACCAAAGCTATGTCTAAAAAGTCAACCAGTTAAAAAACTGTGTAGACTGCTGAATGCCACAAATGCAGTGGATGTTTCAATATGTTGTGGCAGAAAACTGATTACCAGTGCTTTAATTGTCAAAATACTGTATGAGCATTGAGCATTTATTAAACCTAATCCTTCTTTTACTTTTCAAAACTAACTTTTGCTTTTTAGTCAAGGGTTGGTGGTTGTTTTTTTTTTTTTCCATCTGTTTGTGACTATTTGGGGTCTTGACCTGTATGATGGATGAATGTGTAAAGAATCATTAATTTGTTGGTCAGAGCTCTTGGATGAAAAGGGGTTTTGTTTCACTTCATGTAGCTTTTAACTAAGAACTTGATTCTGCTTGTTCTGCACCAACAACTGCTTTCCATTTGTTTTGCCTCTAATACTGTTACTTCCCTCTGCCATTTCAAACTGTGATGACAAGTTTTCCGTTATGTTTATTTCTTTTAGAGTGTGAATATAGAGAAGCTGCAGGGGACATCCATTAACATATCTACTGAAGATGGGCTGCTGAAAACTAAGTATCTGTATGCAGAATCATCATCTCTGTCTTCAGTAGCTGGTGATATTCTGCTGGGAAGTATTCATGGTAAGAAGGAAATGCTGGTACATGGTTGGGGAAATTGTGTTACGAATTTAGCTGCTTTGAGGGCATTCAGAATGATCACGGTAACAAATGGACTAATGCTATAGGTTATCCCTGAATCAACTGTGCACAGTATATGAACAAAAGAGTTCTGTATTTGTCAGAGACTGAATTGGTGCTCAAGGATATGGCTTAGTGTTGGGTGGTGTGTTGTTTATGGTTGTTGGCTTTTTTGTGGGTTTTTTTTGTGTGTTTTTTTTCTTTTTTTTTTTTTCCCCCCATTGGTTGGACTAGATGATCTTAAAAGATCCCTTCCAACCTAGTTGATTCTGTGATTCTGTGAATTAATGAGAATTTCTTTACCACATAGCATACTGTATTTACTTTTTAAAACAATTTTATAAGCACCTCATGAAATAGCAGTGTGTATTATAGGAAGGAAGTAGATCACACATACTAAGGATTTCAAAGTATTTTAAAATTCAGCAATGAAAATTGTGCTAAAACTAGTAAAGGAGCTTTTCTTCCCTTCTCTCCACCCTTTCTCTTCATAGGAGAAGTAATTTTTACAGCATCTACTAAGTATTATGGTGGAACTCGGTTGTATTGCTAATTTTTTAGCAGAAATGGTCTGTGTTTGCTAGGACCTTAAACTAATAGAGTGGTGACAGTTTATGTTCTTTGACTGGAGTGAAAAACATCTCTAATCATCCAGCCTTTGCTGTCCTTTGCCTAGGACTAAGACTAATTAACTTGGGTGTCCTTTATATAAGCAGCAGTCGGGGTAGGAATCTGGTGTGGTTTTCTAATTTAATAAAATTCCCTCTGAATTCTGAGTATGCTGTAACGTGTTTGTGGTGATTTGGCATGAAGTGAAATTCAAAGATATACAAAGAGGGAAAATTCCTTAGGTCAGTTAGAGTTCCAGACTTCCAGCTATATACATTATAATCAAATTGCTGCAATTTTTTAGCCGTTTTGTCTTGTCATCCTGCTTCAGAAATGACTCTTGGTTCTTAGTTAAAAGAACAACTCCTTTGTTCATTTAGAGTAAATTTAAGGCTGATTTCTAACCTGGTTTGGTAAAGTTCACTTTAGGATGCATAGCCAGAAATAAGACTTCAACTTTATTTTCTTCTTGTTGTTACATTTTTCTAGCATGTAGACTGTATTGTTACTAGTATTTCTGTATAAACTGTTTTGTTTTGGGGTTTTCTAACTTCAAAGCCATATATAATGATACTGTGGAACGATCAGTTGTGGGCATGTTCATGCCTCTATGCACATCCAAGTTTATTTTTCTTTTTTTGATGCAAAACTGAAATAACTGCTGTAGTTAGTGACTTGCTTCCTTAGTAATGCCTCCTTGTCCTTTAGCTGAGAAAGTGTGCAAAAAGATAGAAATGTATCCAAGTTATACAGACATTTCTTAAGTTTCTTCAGGGTTATTTTCATGAGCTGTCTGCTAAATGGGTCTGGAACACCTAATGTTAATCTATCTGTCTCTTGAAAATAATTGCTCCTTGACATTTGCTTGTTACTTCTATTTTTTCACAAAAATATTTTCTGTGAAACATCATGCTGCTTCATTGTGTTTTAATAGTAAGAGTAAAGATTTTTAAAGTGTTTAAAGTTATTATATAGCATATATATACATGCATGCACACATGCATATTAGCAGAAAAAATAAACTCCTATCCTTATTTCATGTTAAGAGAAAAATTATCACTTATTTTTAATCTTTGCTA
Organism: Pedionomus torquatus; assembly: GCA_013398155.1. Classification (NCBI taxonomy): domain Eukaryota; kingdom Metazoa; phylum Chordata; class Aves; order Charadriiformes; family Pedionomidae; genus Pedionomus; species Pedionomus torquatus. Next base: position 177,987 of record VZRU01000208.1, read on the forward strand.
ATGAGGTAGCTAAACACTTGAACAGATTGTTCCTCAGACAATTAAAGCCCATTATTTCCCTTTAGCTGACAATATCCTGATATTATACTTGGCATAAAATCAGCACATCTGTGCACAAAACTGAGGTAGTTGTCATTGCTTTTAAGCGGAGAACTTTGAGATTGGGGTGACACAAACTTTACAAACCTGCCGGAGACCCATTTTATAGTTGAAACTCAGACTGTGCGATTCCAACACTGTTAGACTGAGTGCAAACTTGGCTCAGGAAGGGTCTGAAGGGAATTAAAATTACTGAAAGACTAAAACTGACTCTATGTAGGAACATTAATGATTCTGTATTGCAGTCCTTATACAGTCCTGTAACAGTGACACTGTCTTCATTCTTGCTGTCCAGTGCCTCAGATCGTGCAGGTGTGAGCATATCATCAAAAGTTAATTTTTGGTTTTGCTGTCACACAAAAAAAAAAAAAAAAAAAAAAAANCTCCACCAGTGTGATATTAGCAAATGACAAGCAAAACATTGTCAGAGCCTTTTATTTTTAAAGTGAGCATGCAATGTGTGCATTGTCTAGTTAACATTGTTGAAAACAGTATTTTTGTTATAGAACAAAAAAAAACAGGTTTTCTTGTTATAGTCATGTTTTTCTATAGAATGGTTGTGTCACTGTTAGCAGGATGATTACAAGTGGCAGTTTGAACATTTGACTTTAGGTCACTTTGTTCTAGATTTCACTCATCGCAGTGCATAATTGTTAGGTTTGTACTGTAGTAGTAATGTAAAATCTTAATAGAATTTAAGTTTTTGCTTAAGAGTATCTTTCTTACTTGTTTCACTATTAAAATTGCTATCTCTGAAATGGTTTATGTTATACACTGCAAAGATTTTGAGAAATACTGTCTCAAAATAACAAAACTTGTATATTGCAGGCACCTTATAATGTAAAACCTAAGTAATTCATATACCCAATAAGAAAGCTAAATTGAGGTGTCCGGAAATGGACTGTTCCCAGCAGATGTCTCAGTTCTGAAGTCACTAAAATATTTAAGATGCCCTTAGAATGGGGGATTAAGAAATCTATTGAAATACCAGTGAGTATACACAGCTTCTTCTGGAGTCCAACCCACAAGTGAAGGATGGAGGATAAATGGTCTCTATTGAATCTAATCAGTCTTGCCAAGAAAAAAAAAAAAGTAAAGGTAATAGAATATGCATGTAGGCATTTTTAATCGTTATTTCACATGATTCATACTTTAGAGCAAATTAATAATGCACTATTTTGAAGAAACTGGTTTTGATAATTTTGATCAGTTCCTGTAACAGGTGTTACAGATGTCAGATGCCATTGAGCTTTCTAGTTGACAATTAAAAAACAAAAGGACAACAGCTTTGAGACTGAGAAATACCCTACTTATCCAAGTAGCAAACACATTCTAGTGAAACCTCCCCACACATAGGGGGACACAAGAGAAAAACGAAGCCTTTCTTTGCAACTGTTTCAAAGTTTTGGATTGAGTTGTGTCAATTATTAATTTATTTTATTCACAAAATAGTTTAGTTTGGAGAGGAATTTGCCATCCAGTCCAAACCAATGCTTAAAGTGAGCTCAATTAGAACAAACTTGCTCGTGGTCTTGTCTGGTTGAGCTTCGAATATTTTCAAGGACAGAGCTTACATGACCTTTCTCAGTAACTTGTTCCAGTTCTGAATCTTCCTTCTGGTGGGAAAAATAACTTTTTTTTTTAATAATAATTTCCATTATGACAATTTATAACTGCTATCCTTTCTTTTTACTGCATTGCCATGAGAAAAATCTGTTTCTTTTCTCTATATCATCCCATTGGGTAGTTGAAGACCACAACAAAATTCTTCCTCGGTCTTCTCTTTTTAAAGCAAAGCAAACCCAGGTCTCTTGAGTTTGTAGTTTGCTTCTTTGCAGTTAGCACTCAAGTCAAGCCTGTGAGGCATATGCAGGACTTTATACTTGCTTCTGACCTTTTCTGTCATAGTCTAGTGGCTATTTCATTATGTGAGAGAATCATGCTGAAAAACATGGTTACTTTATATATTTACACACTAATAAATATGTAGGAAAAGGTGAATAAGAATGGCTGCCTTCTTCAGGTCACTGACAGGATAAGACAAAGTAAAAATCTGTTATGTTTCAAAGGTAGTTTGCTTGAGTTTAGTACTCTATAATCCCTTCTGGAAAGAATCTCATGTACCAATGGTATGTTCCATAAATTCCAGTTATTTTCCTGGATTTCACTATATAATCAATTTTATTTTTGTTCCTTTGTAGACATGTCTCTGCTTTAGTCTGCAGATTTAAAATGCAGAGTCAGAGTGGTAAAAAGCTGCATGGTGGCTTATTTGCTTTTTCTGTACATCAAAATAACTCTGATACCTTGAGAGCCTTCAAAAACAGTCAAAGGAATGGAAATTAAACAATGTAAAGTGATACCTTTACTTGAATCCCCAAGCCATTTCTTGCCCCTAGTCCTATACTGATCCCAACTAGCAATACTGTAGTTTAAAGTTGTGTCTATGGAGAAGCAAAGATTCCACAAGATAGAAAAGATTGTTTCTTCAGAAGCAATAAAAACACTAGGCAACTGTCATCAATATTCTACTAAAACGATTAGATTTTGGACTTTATAGCATTGCAACTACAAAGCTGAGTCAGTTGGATGTAATAGTCTAACTACCTTTACCTTTGGTCAGGTCTGTCTCTGTTAGCCCTTGATGTGTTCAAAAAATTATTTGGTACCCTAAAAATTGTTACTCAAGGGTTGGTCTTCATGGAACAATTACAAAAGCAAGAGTACACTTCTGTGCACTGTAGACACTGCAGGTCCCAAGGCAGCAGAACATTCCTATAGGCTTTCAAAGCAGCTTTTGTTGTAGCTGGATGTTTGAGGTGAGCCTATCGCACAATGTTTACATTGCGCAACATTAGTTGTATCTGCCATCTAAGATTGCAGTTAATAGGAGCTCGATTCTCAAATGCTTCATATTTTTCAAGGACCTGCTTATCAAAACAGGAAAAAAAAATCCTGGGAAAACAAACAATAAACCAGCCAATCCGCAAGTCCCAGTGGCTGTATTCAAACAGAATATAATCTAGCTTCAGCCCTGTGGGAGTTGCTAGCTGACAAAAGCCTAGGCTGTTTGTGGGCTGTACAAAAATAAGTACTAGTTATGATAAAATGGGGAAAAGGGTGGGATAATTATAGCGTACCTTTTAAAAACAGTAAACAGCAAAGCCAAACATCTTTGAAATTCATTAAAATATGGTTTTGTTTTGACTCTGATTTTTCAGAACCCCTAAATATTTTGTAGAGTGTATGCTTGAAATGATGAATTAAAGGCTATTGATGACAGACTGCTTTTCTAGCTTTCAGTCCACAGACCATTAAGAAAAACACTACAGGTCATATACAGTAGAATTCATTCCACCCTGATGGCCATTTACTACTGCGTAATTACAGAAGATGGGAGCAGAGCTTGATTATTTTTATTTTTTTTTAAACTTTAAAGGCCTCTTCCAAAAAATCTGAAAATCATTGTATTTCTAAATTGGACATGTTGCAGTTTAGTTTTTAATTTAGAGAGGGTTTTTAGCAATTAAATATGAAACATACATGCAACTATGGAAATATTTACCAACTTCATTAGACTGCTAGTATTCTAGATGGCAGTTCTGTTACAAGGTAGGTCTGTCCTGTTTCCAGATTCTCTGGATGCCGTAGGTAAAGGGGAAGAGTAGTATTTTGAGACTTTGATGTTGAAACACCAATGCCTGTTCAAAGTGTCACAAGTTCAGTAGGAGACCATTCTACATTTTATGGCTTATGCACTCACTTGTTTGACATTCTCCAGTTTGTCCAACACTCAGATCTCACTGAAGTCACTAGCAAGAGGTGTCATGCACATAAGAATAAGTTTAGAGGTCATAGATAATGTTCAGTGAGTCCCAGAAGGAGCCTCTGAGGATAAGCAAAAAATCCTCTCACGTTGGGCAGGACATACATGTGCGTATATAACAGAGGAATATAGAAACCGCTTGTGCTAGTCATGCTATTAAAATACTTAAATCATCCTTAGTGGTGGTGTGGGTATCAAGGCAATTTAAAAAAAAAAAATAAAATAAGAAATATTGTGCTTTAGCATCACAATGCCTCTCTTTTTTTCCCTCATATCCAGTCTGTGTCTTTAAGCTTTACTTGGTGTTTTTGTTGTCTGGAATCACTTCGTTGTTACCCACATGTTGAGATTTTTGTTTGTAAAGCAGTAACACTTAAGCAATGTTTATTAATAATACTTAAGGTTTATGCTAGCTTGCTTTTATATGCAAATTGGATATAATACTACAACTATAATGCCCTAGTATAGGATCACATTACTTAGCCTTTATTGTAATGTCAGATATCAGTTAAATAATGTGCTTTTAACATTTTTCCCCCCTTTTTCTCTTCCTAATAGGTAACACCAACCTTCAGACCAAAACAGGGAGTATCACAGTAGGTAGGTTCTGCTGTCCCTTTGAGATATCTCTTTAGAACTCTTCCCTTCTCCTTCCTAAAAGCTAAATACTCCTAGGGAAAGTATTGAGGAGGTGATTCCTCCTGGATGTTTTTGCACTCTGTTTTTTGTTGTTTTTTTTTTTTTTCCTCCAGAGTAGCAGTTGTTGTTGTGTAGCTGAAGGAGATCCTTTTCAGATGTGACTCAGCCCTTTTCCAGTTGGGCAAGGCACACCGCTTTTGATACCGAAATCCCCCCTGGGCTTTGCAAGTTAGACTTGAGTCTAGGTGTCATACTTTGGGTTATGTTGGGGTAAAAGGACACAAGAAAACACTAAATGTACATCAAATGCAATCATTTTGTCTTTAACCAAGTTCTCTTACATTTGTTGATATCAATGATTAGCTATGGTTAATTTTTGTATCGCGAAGCATTAATCATTGATGTATTACATATCTGGGGGGAAGGCTTGCAATAATTTAAACAACATTTCCAAACTATTACACTGATCATAATTTTCTCTTCAGAAACAAAAATGGCTCATACTTGCTTTCAGGAAATTGAGTTTGTGTGCAATGGGGTAACTCGGAGTTATCAGTTATGATATATATGAGTTGCATTTTGTAGTACATCAACATAAAAGTGAGAAACTCAAATTCTGGTTATATCTATGGCAGAAAATTGTAGTAACAGAATCATAGATGAGGCTCAGTGTCCCTTGAATGTACGTAGAAGGACTTTTCCCTCCTGTGAATAAATTTGGTTATAGCCCCAAATCTCAAAGACTTCTGCTAATGGTAGTAACCATAGCCACTCATTAAGCGTTGTTCAGGGACGATCTGTACTGTTACAACTCCTATGTTTCTAAGCAATCTGTATTAACATTCCTGGAAAATAAATGCAAGACACATTCTTATGAGTTAGTCATTAAACCACAGGCTTAAATTAAGCTTGCTAGTCTGTTTTTCTTTCTGTTAAATAAACTCATAGAGTATGAAGAGTGTTTAAATAAAGGGCTTGTAATACAGGAGGTAGGTTTTTTCCATCAACAGATGATGATTATTTTCCTTAATTAACCAGGTTCAGCTTAAACATTAAGACAAATTTTACAGTTGAGTAAGCTTTTTCAGATTTCAGTACTGAAAGCAGTAGTTAGGCTTAATCTCTTCCTGAAGTGCATTAAACATCCTTGAGCCTTTGGGGGTTTTTAATGAATTTTTCCAAAGGCAAAAAACTTTTAAAATCGAGGGGTTTAACTCTAAGAACTTGAGAAAGAGAATGTAAAGTTTTAAGTGAAAAGGTTTTTTGTATGAGAAATTTATGCCACCAGATTGCTTGTTGGATCTGACAAGGATTTGCTGATAGAAACAGAAGAACAACTTGGATCTTCCTTAGCTGGGTTTTCATTGGGATGTAATTACTTATTTCATTGGAGGCAGAATTTCATCAATTAACTGACAAAAAAATGTACTCACCTCTAGATTTTGAGGATGTATCCTTTCCTTTTGAGAGATTTATTTACAAGTCAAACTTGAGTGCTGAATCATTTTTCAAAATATTTTGGGGAAGGTGCAAGTGACTGTATTGACAGTTTCTTATTCTTGCATAATTCTGCCTTAAAACAGGAAACCAGTGCTGTTGTCTGTCTTGTTAATTCTGTCCTCTTTTTATTTATTGAATAGTTTTATTGGTTGGGATTTGTTCTATTATGATATTACTTGTTTGTATAAATTGATATTTTTATTTTTTGAAGACTACCCAAAATTCAGGCTGATTTTTGTTTTTTTTTTTTAATGCATCTGGCATAGAATCACAGAATGGTTAGAGTTGGAAGGGATGTTGAAGATCATTAAGTTCCAACCCCCCTGCCATGGGCAGGGACACCTCCCACTAGAGCAGGTTGCTCAAAGCCCCATCCAGCCTGGCCTTCAACACTTCCAGGGATGGCGCAGCCACAACTTCTCTGGGAAACCTGTTCCAGTGTCTCACCACCCTCACAGTAAAGAATTTTTTTCTAATATCCAATCTAAATCTCCCCTCTTCCAGTTTATGGTAGTGTTTCACATGACATTGTTAAAATATTTTTCTATACTGTGAGCTTTGTTAGTCACTGACAAATTGTTTTCCAGTCCTATACTAGAAGCGTCCTATTTCTAACAAATGTTCTGTGAGGTTTTCAATGACTTCTTAATTGAAAATAACCAGACTTATTTTTACTTCTAGTTTAAATTACTAATAAAAATTGTAATTAGAAATCTAAATTACTGTACAAAAAGTGATGGACTGCTTTGGGTTTTTTAGAACTAGCTTAATCTTTTCAATTTTTATTTGGTAAATTCATAGGAAAACTCAAGTTGGAAGAGACTTCAGGAAGTTGCAGAAGTGTGGAATGGTTGAGGTTGGAAGGGGCTTCTGGAGGTCTTTTTGTCCAGATCCCTGCTTAAGCAGTCTCTAGTTGTGAACCTCCTGCCATAAGCCATGCCAGCTGTGAGGTTGCTCAGGGCTTTATGCTGTACACTTGAAAGCCTCTGAGGATGCAGACTACATCTTTGTGCAATCTGTTCTACTGTTTGACTGTCCTCAGGGTGAAAAAGATTTTTCCTTCTATACAGATTGAAACACCCTTGTTTCAGCTAATGTCTGTTGTCTCTCATCATACACCGCTCTGAGAAGCCTGGCTTTGTCTTCTTGGTCATCTCCTTGCAGAAACTGGGAGGCTGCTGTCATGTTCCGAAGCAGTCCATTCTCCAGGCTGAGCGAGCCCTCATCCCTCAGCCTCTCCTGATGGGGAAAGTGCTCCATGCCCTGTTTTGGTGCTTCTCTGCTGAATTCACTCCAGTGAACTGCTGTCTCCCTTCTCTTGGGAGCCCCAGTGCTGTGTTCCAGGTGTGGTCTAATGAGTGCTGGGGGGGGTAATCCCTTCCCTTGGTACACTGGCTGTGCTCCAGTTCATACTGCCAAGGATACTGTTGGGCTTCTATTTCTGCCAGGCCATACTGCTGGCTCGTGTTCAGTCCTGCTAGAACGAGCTTATTTCTCAATGTTATTGGTATGGCCTCTGATTATTATATATTCTCTGCTGCCAAGCCAAGTTTTCCCCTTCCAGCTCAAAAAAAAAAAAAATTGTTTTTCCTTACCAGATTACTCATGTTTAACCTAATTATATATTGAAGTAATGAATCTTCATTTAGTATAGTCAGAAATTATAAAACTTGTGGTGGTTGTGTTATGTCAGAGGTGAAGAAACAACCTTAGCCAACTCACGGGCAGCAGGGACTTACTCTAGCAAGGAAAACTGTATATTGATATCCAAGAAACTAATTCATATATCTTTAAATGTGCTGGTGTCAGTTGGCCTTATTCTGCGAATTCATTCTTCAGTAACCCATGCTAGATTACTTAAAGGCTTCAGTGATGTGAATGTG
>VZRU01000209.1:6925-21626 GCA_013398155.1 Pedionomus torquatus
GGGAGGGACTCAGTGCTGTCCGGGGAGGGCGGAATCCTGGGGAGGAGGGCCCGGGCGGGGGCCAAGACCGGCTCTGGGGTGGAGGAGAGGCCGTGGGGCTGGCCCTGGAGTTGGCCGAGCTGTGGAGAGGGGATGAGGTCCTAGGCAAGGGCTAGGGATTTGCAGGGACGGGGTGGGGTGACAGGGGCCAGCAGTGTTGGTGACGAGGACAGCTGGCTTTGGATGACTGTCTTGCTCTTCCTGCAGAGCGCCTGAACATCCAGATCGTATCGGCCCAGAGCCGCACTGGCCTTCTCACGGCCCAGGAGGCCCAGCATGTCCGGCAGCTGCATGAGGAGAACCGACAGTTCCTGCGCATCCCACGGAGGTGAGTTCTGTAGGCCAGGCATGGATCCCCTTCTGCCGAGGGGGCTTATCCCCTTGGTAGCTGCAAGCCTGGGGACAGCCCTCTGCCGTGTCAATATCCTGTTTTGGGGAAGCCACCACCTGGCCTGCACAAGCTTGGTGTAACCCGTGGTACAGGTGCCTGTCTACCTTGTGCATCCTGCCAGCCCCAGCCCATCTGTCCTGATTGTGTAGGTTTCCTGGTCAAAGCCTTGCTGCTGCTGGAGCTGGTGCATCCAGGAAATGCAGTAAGCCTTTCCAGAAAGCCAGGAAGCCTAGTAAGACTTTCCAGAGCTCTGTGCAAGGTGGACAGAGGGATGAGCTCCCCTTCTTAAATGTCATACAAATCTTAGCTTGAAAAAACAGCTTTGTGAGATCTAGTGTGCATAGAATAGCATCTTCCCAGCTAGCAAACTTTACACCTTTTATCCTTGTTCCTTATAATTAAAAGCTGCTGAAAACAGGTGCACACACATCTGAACTATAACTATCTCAGTGTCGCTGAATGTGTGGTGCCTGTGTTGTTTATGGATGTTTATTGCAGTAATGTAACCAGTCCAACTGCTGCTTCTGACCACTCACTCCAAAATGTGCTTGTGACAGGCCACGCTGGGACAGGACGACCAGTGCGGAGGACTTAAAACAAGCTGAGAGGGAGAGCTTTCTTGAATGGAGGCGCCAGCTTGCCCAGTGAGTATGCCACTTGTGTCTGGATAAGTAGCAGGTGGCATCTGGAGATGCAGGAAGCAGTGTGTTGTATTTATCCTTGCTGGACCTATAAAAGTAACGTCTTGGCAGAGGCTCTCTGAACTTTTTCTGGGAGACTGGACAGCTCATCCACAGTCCAGGTTTTTTTGGCTTTTTTTTTTTTGTGAGCTCTGCTTAGCTGTCTTGTGTGTGCACATCCTCTTGTACTTATTGCAGCTAAAAGTTTTCGGGATGGAGTGTGGTATTCTGCTCTTGCCTGTGAAGTGGAGGAGTGGTGAACGTGCCTTCCAAGAGCAGCAGCGCTGCTCTGAACAGAGAGCAGTGCCACCAGCCTGCCCACAGCAGCTTGTGCTGGTCCTGCACTGCATCTATTGGTCTGGAGAGCTAGGTGGTATCTGCTTACCCTCTGTGAACCCACACTTGCCCTGACCAAAGTCTGTCAGGTGCTGGTAACAGTGAGTCCAGGGTTGTATAGAACTGTGTCAGGTATCATCCTCAAATTCGTTATGTTTTCCAGGTTGTACTTATTTTGAGTAATAGCTACTGGCATTTGGGGTAATGTCTGAGGTTTATTATTGTGGCTCTGAAATTTCACAGGCAGACTTGATGAGTTTCTACTCTTTCTGTCATTACCAGTTCTCCATTAGCATGGTCAGGAGCCATTGTGTCACTGCTGAACCAGTGCCACTGACGCTGGTTTACCTGGATGCAAAACTAGCAGAAATAGTACCTGCTACATGAGTCTGATTTGATAGCTGTCTCTGAAACTAAAGCTTGCTGGATTGAAGGAAAAAGCGATGGTGTTCTTATTGCCCGAAATGGGTCAAATAGGATCTCTTCTCTGTTTTGCCTCAGCCTTGAAGAAGAGAAAAAGTTAATTCTAACCCCATTTGAACGAAACTTGGAATTTTGGCGTCAGCTTTGGAGAGTCATTGAAAGAAGGTAAAGAATATCATTTTCTGTTTTTTAAAAGCAATGTTTAATGTGTTTTCCTGAATTGAAGCCTTTGAGTCAAGCTTTAAGTGCCTGAGCACAGCAAAACCCATTACATTTAGTAATGTTTTATTATCAGCACTGAAGTGGTTTGGTTTTGAAGTGATGTGTGATGTGGAGGAGGGCAGCTGACAGTTTGCTGAGGGTCTGATGATTTCTTCCAATGGTGCTGCTTTTGGCCTTTTCCAGTAACTCTGTGTGGGAGGCCTCTTTTGAGAATGTGTGTCTGAGGTCTTTTGCTGAGATTAACCTTTTCTCCTCTTTCTTAACTGCACAGTCACAGCCTGATGTTCAGGGGCAGGAGGCAAGGGAGAAAACTAAGTAACGCTGGGGAAGAAAGAGCTTCTTGGTCCTTGGCCTTTTGCTACGCAGAGAAATTGCAGCAGCACACAAAAGACAACAGCTTGTCATATCACAGAAATAGCTTTGTTTGCTCTGCTGAGTTGTAATACAATAGGAGTGCTATCTGCTACCTTAATCTAACTGGGGCATTTAATTTCAGTAGTAATTAAGTTTGAGATCATCTCGTCTGATTTTCCTAAAATTGAAAAATACTTCACCGGTGAGGTCATGATATGAGCTGGTCCTTTCACAGAAGTGGCTTTGTACTGGGTACTGCTGGCTCTTTGGCTGGGAGAGAGCTGGGCTGTTAGCATCTACTATAGGGTATCATGATGGGCAGTGTGAGTGTATTATATGTTTTGAGGTGGCTGGAGTGTGTTATTAATGCCTTTCTGCTCTTTTTGGAGCTTTTTATTTCATGTAGAGTCAGGATGCTGTCTCAGAATTGAATGGGAAAGTCCTCCAGTCTCTTACTTTGGCAGATAATTTGATCTGTTGTAAACCTTTTCTTGTGTTTGCTTCAGACTAGCTCCCAGCAATGTGATTTAGTAATTTCTCTCTGTCCCTTCCAAGTACCGTGGTGTCAGCTTTCTCTCATATTGATCTTTGAATTGCTGTAACTGTTCAGTACCTCTGTACCCGTGTGGCCTGTTAAATGACTCCCTTGGGGGGGTTTATTGATTTTTCTTCTTTTTTTTTTTTTTTAATACGTAACCAGCTGCCTAGTGAGGCTTGAAATTCTTCCATTTCAGCCTGTGGTGTTCTGAAGCTGTCTCTCAGCAGTCCCCTCTTTTAACAGAAATCCCCGTCAAACTAATAGAATCAATATCTAGCAACCAGTATTTTTAAATAACCTGCCTGCAGAAGTTCTAGTGGAAGAGGGTGTAGCTAATTTTTCCCCTTCGTTTTGAAGAAAGGAACATGGGTGCCTCTGGTATTTGAAGCCAGTGCATTTAATTTGCAACCTCATGTCTGGATTTGGAAGACGTTTCGTAAAAGCACACGTGCAAGCCTTCACTTGCATGGAGGACCAACGTGTTTTACAGGAGTCTAATTCTTTCATTGTTCTGTGCTTTGTGTGACAAGAACTCAAAGTAAATTTTGAAGATGCCTGACAGCAAACTCTTGTTATCTGTGTCATTTGTGGGAGACTTAGTACATTTTGCTCTATACAAAGGGGACAACAATGTTCCAGAATATCTCAGTATGTAGGAAAACCACCTCTTCCTTTCTGTAGCTGCTCTGCTGCACTTTCAGGATGAGAACAGACAGAAATAAAGTTATCACAGCTTTTAGTAATGTTCTAAAGGATAGAACACCACTACTCTGGTTCTTGCCTGCTGGGTGTTTCTGAAGGGTAGGTGGATTGGGCAAACGCAAGCCTGTTTTCCCCTTTGCTGGCTGTGCAGGAGAGTGTGGCAAGTGAGGCACAAGTACTGCACAGCAGGACTGGTGTGTGGCACTTGTGTGGCTCTGTTGGGACATGTGGGATGCTGAGATAACTGAGATTCAATAAAGGTACTAAGTAGGGTAATACAGTGAAGACCACTAAAATTCCAAGCAAAACCTAAAAGCAAATAATGTGCTGTGCCTTGCTGCTTTCTTTGAGACAAGGTAAGAAAGCGTACTTTATGGGGCTTTTTTTTATTTTTGCAGTGATATTGTAGTCCAGATTGTAGATGCTAGAAACCCCCTTCTGTTTAGATGCCAAGATCTGGTAAGTAAACCACTTCCTTGAACATTGTCTTCAATTTATTTCTTAGAGTTTATGTTGTGTATTTTTTTTTAACATATTCAGCTACATTGAAGCTGTTCTGCTGTTGTGCTGAACTGGATGTCTTAGTTATGCAGGCATTCTGTCATCAGATTCTTTTTCTCCAATGTTTTTTTGATATTGCACATAGCGTCAATTTAGAGGCAGTTCTGTAGACGTTATATTGCAGTTATTACATTGCTCATCGTTACCCACTAGAAGTGTCTGCACTTAAAGGAATCATTCTGTTTAAAAGCAAAGTGGAATAAAAATGGGTGAGGATTAGTACACTGAAAGTGAAGGATCAAGAATTATTGAAGTGACAATTTTGTAATGATAGACTGCACCTGTGAGATACGAAATTACTGGAATAGTTGGTCTTAGGAGTTCTGCTGTGGGGTGCTGATTAATGTCTTGACATAGCTCTAAGCAGACAAGGTGTTTGCACGTTGAAACAACCTGTATTGCAGTAGTTGCATGTTCCAGTTTGTTCGTGTAGCTGTCTGCTAAACACCAGTTCCATCTAGCCCAGGGGATGGTGAATTTAGCTACAGTTATGTGGAGCTGGATGGGATAACTTGTCTTGCCGCTCTTGTACCTCCTTGGGGGGAGGAGGAGCCTAAACCAGAGGACAAACTGATCCTTCTCTTGTTTTCTTTAGGAAAGTTATGTTAAGGAAGTCAGCAACGATAAGGAGAACATGATCCTGATAAACAAAGCAGATTTGCTGAGTGAGGAGCAGCGGTCTGCTTGGGCACGGTTCTTTGAGAAAGAGGGTGTTAAGGTGGTGTTCTGGTCGGCTTTGGCGGAGTGCAGACGGCTGTCCGGAGAAGAAAAGGTACTGTAGATGACCAGTTCCAACCAGCTGTGTGCTGGCTGCCTCTGATAACTTGCTTTGCAATTATACTAGTGATATACCTGAGCACCTTTCTAGGAAAGGCACCATCCTTTTCTCAGGAAAGGGTTACTCTAAGGCTGTAGAACAGAGACAAAAGTGAGGAGAGTAAAATGGTGAACAAAATGGTACACTCTTCAGTACTGTTTGTGGTGCTTGCAGTTTCTCTTTCAATGTTAATGACTCGATAAATAAAACTAAACTGGAATGTAAATTTGTTCCTTGAGTCTGCTGATGAATAGCTACAGAAAAAGCCCTCGTAGATCTGTTCACAGACTCTTAACTTGTTGAAAGAATTGGTATCTTTTCCAAGAGGGATGCTGTGAGGATCATGGGTATCCATACAGAGGATTTTTCTGTCCCATTCTGCTCAGTGGAATAAAGTGTGCTTCCTTAAGTTACACGTTATCAGTAAGCCCCATTTCCATGTTTTACTGGCTTTATCTGTTAAAGCCATCACTATTCAGCTATGGAATATCCCACACCTCTTTTCAAAAATATCCATTCAGTTGATTCACACGTTTTGGGTAAAATGTTTTTACAGATTGATTTAAAAATGAGACTGGAAGTGTTAGGTCCATTTTCTTTTTTGGAAAGAAAATTCAAGATATTGTTTTTATGAAAAGGTCTTTTTTACATTCATTCCTGTTAATAGGAACACTTGATAACTTAAATATTTCCTGGGCTCTGCTGCTGCTGTGTGTAAGGATGTTGTGGATGTGTTCACAGTTGTGCTTTTGGAGAGAAACCTCTAACAACTTCATAATGAAGCTAACAATCCCTCTTGATACTTTTGTCATTCTCCTAAAACAGGCTAGTTGTTTCTACCTTGTACGTAAGACCCCTAAAATACTCTTTGGGATATAAGGAGGGAATTGTCAGTCCTTGGGATCTGGCTAATGAAAAGATTAGTGACTACGCTGCAGCAGCTGCAGTCAGCAGCAAAACTTACTGTTGCTGTCTTTGTGTTTCACCTGTGAAATAACTGTTCATGCAGGAGTCAGACACTGAAGATGTAGCAGAGGATCCGAGTCATTCTGAGGATGAAAGCTCCAGCCAAGAAGAAGATGATGATGACACGGTACAAGATAGTGCAGAAAGCACATCCATGGGCAATGCTTCGGAAACTGTAAGCCAAGTTCTGGTTAGTGATGATGACAGTAATGATGAATATGAAGACTGTGAAGATGATGAAGAGGAGGAGGCCTGGCAAACATGTTCTGAAGATGAAGGTGGGGACAAAGTAAATGCTGTTGCCCCAGAGAGGGTGGAAAGCAGGACTGATAGTGCTGCAGTGCAGCATGCTGTGCAGGAGCAGGACAGGAACGTCAAGAACTTCAGCCATCTGGTACAGAGAAATGAACTGCTGCAGATATTCAAAACCATGCACAGTGGACCAAGGGTGAAGGATGGGGAAGTAAATGTGGGGCTGGTGAGTTGGACTTTGTTCTTAAATAGAACTTGCTTAATTTAGATTTTTAATCCCATGTTTTCCATAGGAAAAATTCGTCATATAGCCTGGCTTCCTGTAAGAGTTTAAAAAAACAACTAGCAAGCACACATCACTGAGGATTTTATGTGGAAATTAATTCTGAACTTCCTGGAGCTTGCTGTTCCCCTACTGCTTGCCTTATTTTTTTTAGTACATCATATTAAAGTTCTTCTGTGTCTGAGCTCTGCCAGTCATCTGGCATCGTCCTGCCTGATATCACTGTCACCATTCCATTTCCTTGTCACCTAGGTGGGTTACCCTAATGTTGGCAAAAGTTCGACCATCAACACAATCCTTGGAAATAAGAAGGTGTCAGTGTCCGCTACACCAGGGCGTACAAAACACTTCCAGGTATTGCTAACTAAGAGTGTTGATCTTTTTATTATCTTTTTTTTCCCCCCACCTAGTGGAGAGGTGCTCCACTATGAACTGGTTGCAGCCATGTGGACTCAGAGGACTCTGTTTGCCAACCTGAACTGTGCCCTGCAGAGTAGGTTGGAGGGGGTGGGCTTTTTATACCTATATAATTTTGGAACTTTAGTTCTTGCTCCCAAACTCATGCTGCAGTTTGAGAGTCACTCGTGAGAGCTGTGCAATGGGAGATATTTTCCATCTGCCAGTTTTAAGTAGCTTGGCCCTTTCTTCAACACCGTTCACGAGGAGAAAACCTCTGAAAAGTGAGTGCTCCTCTGAATAGCTTAAGCTCAAGCTTTCAAACCATCCTTCTTGTCCACAGTCATTGCTGTGAAGAAGTCCAGTTACACTGCTATTTTCAGATTGGTCAAACTCTTAATTTTGAGGTACTGAGCATTGTAGAATTTGTACTTGTGCAATCTCCTACTTATTTCAAAAGGTCCAACACAGTTAAAGGTTTCTGGAGTGACTTCTCTCCCATCGTATTGGAGAGCTGAAGATCTTGCTGCCCCCATCTGGACACCTTATTTATGAACTTTAGAAGTGCTGGGTGTCTTCCACGTCAGATTTCCTTAGTTCATTGGCTGAGGCCAGCAGGGCAGATGACTGTGTTAGTAGAATTTCTACTTATTCTCATTTGCATCCTTGTTTCGTCTGTGCATTTGATTTTTGTTTCCTTTTCTTCCGTGGATGCTGACTTGCCTTGATTTACTCATTGGTTATTTATTGTGTAGACCCTGTATGTGGAGCCTGGCCTGTGCCTCTGTGATTGTCCTGGTCTGGTGATGCCATCTTTCATCTCTACCAAGGCAGAAATGATTTGTTCTGGAATTTTGCCTATAGACCAGATGAGGGACCATGTCCCACCCATTTCTCTAATATCCTTTACCTGGGGTTTGTGAGAGTGTCTGCAAGCACTGGATCTGGAGTATGCGGTGTAGCTTGTTCCAGCCTTGCTAGGGGCATGCGTGCTCACACATTGAGGGCGGTGGGGATGCACACTGGATGAAGTAGCTCTACTGTGTTGATCCTGCCCCATCTCATTTCAAGTTTACATCGTTGTCAGTCTTGTATCATTTTTTTGGTTTTCAAAAAATGCAAAAGTCATTTTTAATGTGGGGTCTTGGAGTGATGAGTGCAAGATTACTTGTGCAGCTGAAAATCACCAGGTGGTTTCCTTCACTAGCTTACGTTTGCCAGCACATCCCACGAAACATTTTGGAGTCAAGCTATGGAATAAATATCATAAGGCCAAGGGAAGATGAGGATCCGGATCGAACGCCAACAGCTGAAGAGCTGCTAACAGCATATGGAAGTGAGTGGTGATCCCTTTAAAACCTATTGCCTAAGCTGTGTGCATGGTCCTGAATCTGGCTTTAGGAGGACTTTTTGAAGTTAGGCCCAACTCAGGTTTGTCATGCGTTGAACCTCCCTGTTAGGACTTGTCCTCCTTGCAGGAAGGGCCTTTGGGTATAACTAATTTTGCGTGTGTTGCAGTGGTGCCTTGCCAGTTTCATCCCACAGATGTAGTGATTGTGTTGAGGATGTTGGTGAAATGCCCTGCCAATCAATGTAGTGTGGTGTGCTGCTCTTGTCCTTCCACATAACCTCCCATCAGCTGTGTCTTGAATTAAATTTTTGACGGATGCACTGACGGTTCATCTCTCTTGTCTAATTCTCTTATGCAGTTAATCTTCTCTGGCCTTAAAACAGAAATTAAAAACCTGCAGGTTTTCTGGTGGTAGGGAAATGTCAGCTCTCGTAACTCCTTTCAGGTTAGGATGCTTCTGCAGGCCCCCTGCACCAGTGTTCCCCTTTCCTCCCTGCTTTCTTCAACCAAACCCTCTTTCTAAGGGAGTCTTTGTGGAGAAAGGATATAAATGTGCAATTAGTCAGCAGTGAAGAACATGTTAATGCTCTTGTACTGAAAGAGAATGTACTTTGGATTTGTCTTCCAGATATGAGGGGTTTTATGACATCTCATGGACAGCCAGACCAGCCCAGATCAGCTCGATATGTGTTAAAAGACTATGTCAGCGTAAGTGCTTCCTCCATCTGGGTTTTATTGTCTGCTGGAAGGGGAATTGAAAGTTTCACTGGAGCAGGAAGGAGGACAATAAAATAATTCTATTTCTCTGCATAAAATGAGCATATATTAAAATACACTAAGTTGGGTTGGTTTTATGCTTTAAAGGAATAAATTAAACTCCTCCTGCTGCTTAATCTTAAAAAGATGATTGCTTAAAACAAAGGTATTAGCTTAACAGATTAGCATATGTCTAAAACATGCAGCAGATATTCAAGAAACAAACCCATTTTGTTTAGTTGGATCTGTAGTTGGTGCTAAGGACTGCAGTTATGAGCACTGTAATACTGCACGCTTCTACAGCACCCCTCTGCAACTTACTGTTGAGTACTTCTTGGTGGGATCCTGGAGTACTCCTGAGAGTTTTGCACTATATTGTTTGCAGCTGGAAATGGTGCTTTGAAGTAGAGATACAATAGTGCTTTAAAATCAAACCAATTGCTGCCTGGGGGGAGAAATAATAATACTAATAGTTTTTCTGCCTGTGTGAGCCCCTGGGCTTTCGGGGCCCTTCTTTAGCATTGAGTTGTTTTCTTTCCTCTTTGGGTCTCAATTTTATTTTTTTTTTTTGAGTGAAAACTGTATCCCTTTGCTTTCACAGGGGAAGCTGTTATATTGCCACCCACCTCCTGGCATTGACCCAGTTGATTTTCAGCACCAGCATCAAAGATGTCCAAAGAGCAGAACCATGCAGGCCAGCGGACAGGTGAAGCCTGAGAAGAATACCAAAGCAAAACAAATTGAAAATGTGGTGGACAAAACATTTTTCCACCAGGTAAATTCTCAGGGAGAATTATTCTGGGACTTTTTACAGTAGCACTGGTGTGTCATAGTTACTGGCAAAAATAGATTTGGGGATGGAGAGGTGCTGGGTTGAGTTACTGGTGTTAGATGCCATTGGAATCTGCACATAATTTCTACCCTAGAGTGCTCTGTTCTTTTTATTACCTCCTAAATCATTGGGAATGTCTTGGATGACTG
The DNA here is from genome assembly GCA_013398155.1 of Pedionomus torquatus. Taxonomy (NCBI): domain Eukaryota; kingdom Metazoa; phylum Chordata; class Aves; order Charadriiformes; family Pedionomidae; genus Pedionomus; species Pedionomus torquatus. The sequence continues at coordinate 16,974 of VZRU01000209.1, forward strand.
AGGGATAGCCAATGAGGTGCACTTAGTTGATTTTCAGAAGGTCAGTGGGGTGACCCTCATCATCATGGACCTAACATCAATCTTGAGCAAACAGGGGAGTGATTGGGAAGAAAGACAAGGAAGGAGGGTGGTGTGACACAGCAACCAACTAAGAATACAGTCTTAGTTCAGAAGGAACAGATCCTTCAAACTGACTTTCCTTTCTTGGGATGACATGTTTAGGGGTCATGATAAGCTTCTTTAAGACAGTTGATTTAGTGTTACGTGGTTGTTTTGACTCAGAACGTGAAGGTTCCAATGAAATCAGGTGAAAAGCACGCAAACTGATTTAAATTCTAGTTGAGAAATTTCAAAATTAAGTGGAAAATGGGAGTTTTTCTGAACTTGTATGCTTCTTTTTAAGTCCTACAGAGATCTGTTTTGTCCAGATTCTACTGAAAAAAATTATTAGTGACTAATAACAAAATAATCGGTAACTGATTTACTCTGCACACCTGACAAAGATCAGAACAAGGTGTTTACTGTGAAGAGGATAGGTCATAGACAGCATGATCCATTCTGCATGCTTAGCTGGGTATGAGCAGTATTTGTTTTAGCACAGCTATAGATAATCACACATTTTGAAAACAAGAATTCAGGCTCTTTTCAATGAGCTGTTTTGGAAAACTGATGTGAAAAGAATTTTTGGGATTACCAGACTTCCTCTGGCTGCCCGAAGTGCTGGCATGAGCTGTGAGTCCCAGCAGTGCTACCCACGATCCAGACTTGAGCAAGTTATTTTAGTCTCTGGCTTTCACAGATGCCAGATTTATTTGCAAAGACAATTAGTTGTGCGCACAGCAGAGCCTGTGGGAATCAATCCTAGCGCTGTAGCTAATGTCTGGCGAGGCTCAGTGTCTCGTCCATGCCTCTGCTTGCAGTGGCAGACCTGGCACAGCGGAGCATGACTGCAGACACAACCGGGGTGTGCTGGTAGGCTTTGACTCTGCTGTGGGGTGTGGTGTGACCTTTGCTGCAGCTCTGGAGTTGGGGGCTGAGTGGGTCTCGATGGGTTTGAGCTTGCCTGTGTCTGGTTTTGTTGACATACCAAGGTTCCTTCTTGTTAAATATCTTTTCGTTGGTCACTGGTGATCATGTCTTCTCTTCCAGGAGAATGTTCGTGCCCTGGTGAAAGGGGTCCGGGCTGCAATGGGATACCGGCCTGGCAGTGGTCTTGTGCCTATGACTACTCCCAATCCTGGGAATGTGGTAGGAAAGCCTTGGAAAAAACATGGGAACAGGAACAAGAAGGAGAAAATTCGCAGGATCACTAAGCACCTGGAGGCTTAGCTGTGGCAGCAGTATCTGGCCTTCCCAGGGCAGGGACCGCACCGTCCCGCAGGCCTCAACTGAGAGAGGGTAAAAAGGATAACTGAGAGAGGGTAACAAGGATAACTGGGCATCACTCTCTCACCTGGGAGCTCCGTGCTATGGATTGGCCTGTGCAGGGGGTGAAAGTGGACTCTGATAGTTGGAGCTCATTCCTTCTGAGAATAAGAGACCTGGCCATTCCTGTTATCTGGAAGCCAGCCCAGATGTTTGACTGCTGCTGAAATCTGCTTTCAATGGGAGCAGATGGAGACATGCAGGAATGGTTTTTCCTTCCATAAAGGATGCATTTTATAGCTGTTCGGATCAAAGCAGCCCTGTAAAACTGACTAAAAATCTTTAAACAGTTGATCAATGAGTGATGTTTGTTACTTTTTTGAGATGCTATTGCTCACCTCCTTTTTGTTTTTATTAAAAAAAAAAAATTAGTTGATTTGACAGAACACTGTAGTGTGATTAAAATGAGGTGAAAGGATCTTTATTGACCTCTTCCTTCTCTGCTGTACACTCCCTGTTCGATAGAACCAGTATTGAAATCGCACATCTTCCCAGCTGAAGCCAGAATGCAGGAAGGAAAGCTGCACACGGTGCAAGGAAAATGCTGCTTTTATGTTCTTCCCACTGAGCTGGTATCAGTTGTTTTTCTATGCAACCTCCTATTGGTATTTTAAAACATTAGCTCCATGTGACTGGCCAAATTTCTGGTGCTACTTTGTCCTTAAATATACTTGAGTTTTTACTTCCTACATGGTGTCATGTTCTGCCTCGCTGACCTGTTAGCCATTGACCTAGTTGCAGAAGTGCCATAATAGCAGATGTTAATGTGTACATTAATATTTGATGGTAAAAAGACTGTACTTATGTGGCGTCAGACTTAAGTGAGATTTATTCCTTGGTTGCCTGATTGAGAAAATGCGCACTTGGTCAGTGCTCTTCATTCCTAATATAGCACAGGGAGTAATGATAGGACTGGAAAGACAAACTGTGCTTTGTTTTTAGGTGGTGAAGCAGAGTAGCAGAGGATGCTGGCCTCTGATACTAAAAAAGGGATTGCTGTCTTGTAATTTTGTACTTTCCAGGCCTTGAGTGTGGATGGAGAGATGAAAGCAACTGCTGAGCAAAACTTCAGCAGAGGGGGGGCAGGCAGCCAAGCTGATTTTGCCTCTGACTCTTTGATTGTCCTGTACAGGCAATTTACACTGTGGATGCAGAGAGTCCCCTGACAGCAGAGCTCTCGGCTCCTGCTTCCCTTGGACTCCCTGCTCTCAAGTTCTTGATTGTATCACTGGAGGGAAGATATTTCCCTGCCACTTAAAAAATTAAAGCATAATTGTACTGAACGAATATGATCAATGGTATTTTAAGTCACAGTACCATAGTGGAAAGTAGATTCTCAGGAGATACTATTTAATCTGGTTCTCTTGGAAAAGATGATTTTTGCCTTTGTTTCCTGAAGAGGCCGTGCCCGAGCCAAATCTGTCTCTGATCAGATTTTCCCACCATCCTTGGAGAGGGATAGTTTCTGCTTTTGTCCCTTACAATATTTCAGGGACCCGATTGCTCAGAAATACCCATTTCTTTTTGCACTGTCTTGTTTGAAGCTCTTATCTCTCAAATTACCTGTGAAATTGAAGTTGAAGGTGTGCTCTATTGAAGTTTTAAAGTTTTTTTTTTTTTAATTCTGTTTCTCTCTTTTCAAAGTGTTTTGACTTATTAGTTCTTGTTGCATGTACCTGAGTTTTCTTTTGCATTCTCAGTCCTTTCCTGCCAGCTGGGTCTCCAGGAACCTCCTTGCTGGACAGGCTGTCTTCTGGAGTAGACTCATCCAAACCTGGTGAATGACAGCAATCCTAAGGCTTGGGATGACTCTGCTTGTTGCTCACAGGAACCTTTGGCCACAAGACCTGCCAAACCACTTGCAGTGTTTGCGTGAGTGAATGGAGGATAATGTAAATATCACGGACCAAACAGTGTTTGCTCAGGTTTATTAAATGTGACCTACTCCTTGCTGTGCTAAAGGACTCTTGCCTTGATAAAAGGAGGACCATAAAAGGAGAGCTGTGGACTCAAAGACTTGTTAATATTTTATGCTACTACTGAGCAGTGGACAAACTGAGTAATGGGGAAGGACCGTGGTTAAATTAATGCTTTCCTGCGGTGGTTTGATCTGTTGAACTGCATCTACCCTGCCCTGCCCCAGCTGGGCTATGCTGGCTGGTCTCTCTGCAGCACACAGGAACAGCTGGCAGGCGTGGGACAACACTGGGGACTGCGCTGCTCCAGAAGCTGGCACAAAGGAGACCTTGTGCTCTGCCCTGGCCACCTGCTGAGTGAGCCTCTTGGCTGCTCTGATCGCTTTCCACAGAAGGCAACTTTCCATTCCTGAGAGCTGTTTTCTTAAAGAGCCTTGTGTGTGTAGAGGGAGCGGGTGGGCTGCAGCTGGCTCCAGTCTGTTCCTTGGGATCCGCGGCACTTCCAGCACCCCAGTGGCTCGTCTCTCCTCTTAGGGGGCTGTTTCCCTTTTCAGGGGGCTTTGCTTTATAATGCAAGCAGTTCATTTTTCCTGGCTGATGTTACCTGCTGCACTGATTCCTGCAGCAGAAATGCAGAGCCAATTTGGGAATGTGGTTTGAAGCTGAACTTCCCTTTTACCACATCATGTGCTTGCATCATGAAATACAATTCTCCCTGCAGGGCAGGAGCTGGAGCTGCCAGGACTCTTTTGCCTAGGTTAGGGAGCCCTACTCTAGCCTGGAGTCCACTCCCAGCCTTCTATGGTGCCTTCTACTCCCAGGGAGCTGCTCTACTGTGGGTGGAGGTGGTGCTGGGTGCCACACCTGTGGAGTGGGTGGTGGTATTCCCTGCCCAGGGATGCTTGGAGCCAGCTGTGCTGGGGACGCTAGCCACAGGGCACAGTGGCTCTGCTGCCTGGCTAGTGGCTTGCTGGGCTGGAGAGCCAGGCTGTGTGTCCTGCGGGCTCTGGATACTGGCTGTGCTGTTGGGTCACCACCTGCTCCCTGTAACTGCCCAGGGCTGGGCTGCGGCAAGCTGTGGAGCTGCTCTTCTCTGGCATCCTGCAGTGCCCAACGTGGCTGAATCAGCTTGTCCTTCTACCCTGTGGCTGTCCTGTGGGTGCTTAGGGCAGGGCCACTGGCAAGCATCCCTCCTCTGCCTCCTGTACAGCTTCCTGGGCCATGTCTGCAGCGCAGCTGGAGCACTGCTGCCCAGCCAGCTTGGCATCCAGGTGGGCAAGGCTCTTTTTTTTTTTTTTTTTTTTTTTTTTGG
>VZRU01000209.1:21656-40063 GCA_013398155.1 Pedionomus torquatus
TGTTGTTTTTTTTTTTTTTTTTTCCTGGTAACCTGGCTGAAGAGAGCATAAAAATGCAGCCCTTCACCTGAGTACCTGTAAGCTGCTGCCCAAGGGTTTGCATTTTAAGGTTCAGATATGTCACTCACCAGAACCTCACAGGTGCCTACGTGGCCATGGCTGACATCATCTGCTTCCTGCTCACCGCCTTTCCCCTGTTCCCCCCCTGAGTCCCAGAAAACAGCAGATTGATGTAGGGAATGCCATCAGAACACCATCACCTTGCCATCAGAACAGGTTGGCAGCAGCCTGCTCTGAGCTGAGGGCTTGGGAGAGCAACACAGCATGGGCACCTTGGGGGCAGCAGCACCTAGGGTAGCAGCGTGGCACCCTGGGTGAGCCAGGGGATGGCTGGGTGGCCCCCAGGTCCACTGTGGAGGAGGCAGCAGTGGCTGTGGAATGGTCTGCTCACTCTTGCCCTGTCCTTGTCTGTGGGTGCTGGCAGGTCTCTGCTATACCCCAGCCCTGGCGGCTGGAGGGAGCCTGGTGGAGGCTGCTCAGGGCAATGTTGAAGGTGAGATGCCCCCTCTTTGTCCCCCAAGGGCCGGGTGGGCAGCAGACAGAGCCTGGGCAAGCAAAGACTGCTGCTGGGCTCTGAGCACCAGTGGGTTCTGGTCTGTTACATTTTCCCCTTTACCACTCTTGGCAGCACCCAAGCTGTTGTCTTCGTTTGTGTCCCTGGGGTGCCTGAGGCTGGTCCTGGGGTGCTCATTGGTCCCCTAGTTGTTGGGGTCAGTTGAGGCAGCCCCTGGCATGCTCATGGAACTTCTGGGCAGGCTGAAGTCCCTGAGATCATCAGGGGAGCTGGAGCAGCTGGTGGGTGCAGTGGGGACAGGGCTCCTGTTGGGAGGTATGCACTGGGCTCTCTCCAGACGCCTTCCCTGGGCAGGTTGGGATGGAGGTGTTCCCCTACCTCCCCTGTTTCTTCTCCCTCCCTCAGGACAACAGGGAAGCGCTGGGCTTTGTCCTCTCACCACAGCATCATGTGTGTTTTCGTGCTGTGCTGGCCTGGGAGCAGTTTGGCACTGGTGTGCAGCTTGTACATGCTCCCCCAGCCCCAGTGCAAAGGGGGAGGCTGGTGGTGGTCCCTTGTCCCTCTGCTTCCTCTAGGTGAAGACGGCCTGGCTGCAGGATCCAGACATGTCAGCTCAGCACCATCCTCCACCCACCCGAATCCCCAGTTCATGGTGTGGCTGGAGCAATGCTGCTGTTGGATTGGGAGGGGTGCTGTGCCCCTTGGTGTGGGATGTGGTGTAGGTGCAGCTCTCCTGGTTGTAGCCAACACAGCTCACTCTCCTTTGCAGGCTGCAAACTGGGCCTTGCTTCACTTGTTTCCAAAACCTAGGTTTGGGCCCAGGATGGTGGTCACCAGCCACCCCTTGGACCTAGTGATTAGGCTGGTGCAGCAGGTGAGAGGCTGCCAGACTAGGGCAGGATCCGGGGGGGCTCGGGATGCTCTTGCCCCTCTGGCAGGGGATGGGCTCTGCAGATGGCTGTGGGCTATGTGCCCAGATTTGCACTGGCCACTCCTGAAAAAGCTGGAGCCAGGTTTCCAGGCTTTCCCAGGCTTGCTCAAAGGTCTTTATAGTCTGAGTTGTAGCTGATGTGGTGCTGCAGAGAGGCTGCTGTGAAATGAGAGACTTTTGCAGGGCTCCTCTTGGTGGTATTATTGGCCCTTCTCTTCTTGACTGCCTATTAGTGGAGTTTTATTATCAGGGTCAAGACTTGTGCCTTTTCAGAACTTATCTGGTAGTCTTGCTTAGTTTCTCCTAGGGGCCTTTTCCACCCAGGCTACTGCTGTTGGCTGCAAGAGGGTTTCAGTACAGGTCACCCTGGTGTAACACTGGCCCCAGTTCTGCCTTGGAGGTCCAGAAGTCTGGGGCTATACTTCATACACAGGACTGCTATTGCATGTCAGAGCTGCTGCCTAGCCCATCCACCTACTGGAAAAACATGCTTTGCAGAGCCTGTTTGGAGGGAGAGTGGCATTTTTTTACTCTATCCCTGAAAACAGAAACATCACAGGTGAACATGGTGGGTGTCTGATCTCTTCCTGTCCTCTCAGCCCAAGGATGGGTGGGATGATGACTTTGGCACTGGGAAGTCCTGGGGCAAGGGTCTTCCATGTGAGTATCTTGCTAGCGTTCTGCAGTCACTGTCTGGTCCTCAACTGCTTCATTATGTCTCTGGAAGAGGCTGAAATCCTTCTCTCCTGCCGTTAGGGGCCGGCCTTTCCAAGGCAGAGGGAGAGCAGCCCTAGCCCCACAGGCAGGGGTCCCCAGTGCAGCAGTAAGGTGGTCCAGAGGACCACGGTGGGAAAACTGGCTTTTGCCCTGGCAAGTGAGGAGCTGGGTCCAGGTCCAATCAGGCTGTTTCTACTCAAGTTAATTAGCTCTATCCTGGTTGTCCTGAGACACCATTGCTTTAAAGTAAGAAGAAGGGGGTTTTTTTTTTTTTTTTGTTTGTTTTGTTTTTGTGTTTTTTTTTTTTTGTTGTTGTTGTTTGTTTTTTTTCTCTCCTCTGCTCACAGGTCCTTCCCTGCTCCCCTGAGCTTTATTTCATTGCCTGGCCCTCCAGCAGGTTCCTCTACCTGTCATGTCTGTGAGGGACAGTGTTGTGCTCTGTCACTCCTATTCCATGGTGGCTCTAGTCCAGCTTTTTTCCCAAGTTTGTGGTTTGTTTTTTTTTGTGTGTGGGTTGTTTTTTTTTTTTTGTTGTTGTTGGTTTTTGTTTTTTGGTTTTTTTTTTTTTTTTGTGTTTTTTTTTTTTTTTTTCCTTTATTCTCACTTTGCTATGCAACTGTGTTTCTTGGTAATCAACTGATAAGCAAGCAATCTAGAAGAAATCAGTAGATAAAACTGNAGAGGTGCAGGGAGCAGCTCCCCAGGCCACCTCAGAGAGCAGTCTCTCAGGGCTAAATGCCTGAGCTACCCGAAGAGAGGTCATGGTGAGGACAAGAGGAAAAGAAAGGGCTCCTGAGTCAGAGGCACTCTGCCCCAGAGTTCTTTCTTGATGTAGCTGTGGGAAAAGGGTCTGTCTCTTCTGGGTGGTGTCAGGGAGGGAGGGCTGCACTTGCTGGGTGGAGCAGACTTGGGTTTGCACTCCTGGAAATGTCCCACTGATTCCCAGCCTCTTGTCACTTGGGAGTCGTAGCAGTTGAGGCAAATGAATAGAAACTTCATCATGTCCCTGATGGGAAGTTCCCACAGTCCAGCCAGGTTTTGCTGCCTGCACAGAGCAAAGGGAAGATGGAAGCCTCCGCAGAGCCCCTTTGTGTTGGCCGCCTGAGCTTCATCTGGGGCTTCACAGGGTTTTTAGCAAGAGCTGTCTTTGTTGGTGGCTCTCAGAACTAGCCATGCTCATGACAGGGAAATGCTTGGGAATTGTTGCTGTGAGTTTCCCAGGAAAAAAAGGTTCTCCCTCTCTTGACACACACCACTCAGCCACCCCCCTGTGCGCTCCTGAGCCTTCTCCTCTTGTCCTGGCTAAGGAGGGAAGCACATGAGAAAAAAGTAAACCAGTGTTGTTCTGCTTTGAGCTTTGTTTGCATTGCTGTGGGGAAAGAGAAAACCAAATACTTTCAATTTTCCAGCATAGCCTATTTGCCTCTTAGGAGGTAGTGCATCCCCTGTGCTGCCTGTGGGGAGTGGTGCAGCCCAGGGCTCCCTCCCAGCCGGCTGTGGCACTGAATGCTCCTTTCTCTTCACAGTGGGATTTTGAAGACTTGACAATGCAGTGGAGCCGGCCCAGCCCTGCTGCTCAGCCTTGCTCCATGGTGCGCCCAGGCACCTTCAGACAACCTGCAGTCCCTCTGACATGCCCCAAACACCCGCCCCCTCCCCTGCCCGGCAAGCAGTAACCAGCAGAAGGTGCTTCCTGGGGCTCCCTTGGTAGAGGTGATAAGCTCTGGGGTACTATCACAGGCTGCCATGTCATGCTGTGCCTGGAGCACTGCCCGGCTGGACTGGTGACAGCTTCCAGCATCTCTCTTCATCCTTGTCTTGCTGCAAAGGGGTGAAGGGGTCCCCCTTCTCCACCATAGTTGGCTACGTTCCCTGGAATTGGGGCTGGGGGAGCTGTGCAGCCTCACAGCTGGGTTTAAAACCATTAATCTCCTTTCTTGGTTGGGCTGGTGTTTTCTCCAGCACTGGTGTTACAAGCCCTGCCCAAACATGCTCTGCAGACTCTGGAGCTGAAGCCTCCTGATCAACCCAATGAGGCAAGAGATAGGGACAGTCCCCACCATGGCTTCCTGCTGGTGGCTGCCGTGCTTCCCGGTCATCTCTGACTGCTGAGCGTTAGCACTGCGAGCCAGGGACCAGCAAGACACAAACTCATCTAGAAGGTTATATATGTCTTAAGTGCTATATATGGGGGACTGACCTATTGCTTATGGTCTGCCTGACAGGTGTCAATTTGTGCAACTGGGAGGTGAGTTTCTTGCCCTGGGATGATTTTTGTGCCTCAAAATGTGTGGAAGCTGCAAAAACATAGGAGCCCATGCAAAAGTCAGGAGCCACTTTGCATCCACAGTGCTGCGTGCCTCCAAGTGTCTTGGTTCACGTGTGCACTGGTGAGGCTGCAGCTGCAGTGTGAGGATCCCCGGGACCCCATAGCCCCCACTGATGGATTTGTTGCATGTGAGGCTGGAGTAAGGGCATCCAGAGTGGGGACTTAGGGACCTACCTGGCTGCTTTCCTGCTCCTCTCTGTTAGAGTACAGAGGAGAAGAGCTTCCCACACAGAAGAGCGGTGGAGAGCACAAATTGGATCAGTTTGCTCCCTGCAGCTGGAGGCCAGCTTTTTGCCCCAGGTTGGGTGATGGTGGCTCCTACAAGGAGCACATCAGGGAAAGAGCCTTTGCTATAGCCTTAGTCTGACACTGTCTTCCATGGGCTTTTCTGAGGTCCTGGTTCCTGCTTCCCAGTGACGTGTGTTCTACTCTGGCAAAATAAACTGGAAGGGAAAAAGAAATGTAAGACTATGGAGTTTCCTTGGTCAAATCTCATCAAGCCATTCTGCCTGGCATTGCCAAATCTCTGGGTGAATGGCTGAGCTGGCACCTGCTTCAGGCAGTGGAAAATGCCCAGGATGAAGTTTGGCAGGGTGAGGATGGGGCCCTAGGGTGCACAGACCTGGCCTGGTTTGCCTGCAGCAGCAGAAGAAGCCTCTGCAGAGCTCCTGCTGATAAGAAGCGGCTGTGTTCATGTTTCCAAAGGCCGGAGCAAATTGCTGAGTGGCAAGGCTCAGAAATCCAGACGCCAGACAATGGAAAGGCTGGAAACATAAAGGAAAGGAAATTCTTCTGCTGTATTGCCTTTCCTATGGCGATAAGATAACCCAAAGTGAAACAAAAGTCACCGCTGCAGACGGTGGGGTGGGCACCTAGGCTGCTTTCTAAAGCGCAGGAGGATGTCTGTGTGAGCTGGGATCCATCGAGCTGAGCTGGCAGGGCGCAGGGAGTGTGAGTGGCTGTGGCACGGGCAGCCCCATTTGCAGTGCTTTGCAATGAGTCTTGGGGTAACCAGGCCTGCCCCGGCTCCATCCCATGAGACCATCTGTGTCCTTCATTTACACACTGGCAAATCTTTCTTCAAAAGCTCTAGAAGAGCTGAGAAAAGCAAGCCACAATGCTTGCTAGCGATATATAATTTTCTGGTGTATGGACATCCCAAAACCAGTGGCAGAATGTATTGAAAGGGTCTAGCACTGCTGAGTGTCTGGGGTACAGAGTGATGGGCTAGATTACATATCAGAGCGGTGGGGACAGGGACAGAAAATGTGTCCACCTGGCAGGGCTGGGAGCAGGATTAGCTGCTGCTGTAGGGGAGGCTGGTCACGAGAGTCCAGTGCGGTGTGGGAGGTGCTGGGCAAGGGCTGCAGGTGGATCTGTGCTGTGCTGGTGTGTGTGTGCGGGCCTGAGCATCTCTCAAAGTGCCCAGAGCTGTGTAGGGCAAGGGTGGCATCTGAGCAAGGATAGAGCTGGGTATCTGAAGAGGTGACCTATCCCAAAAAGGAGATGTGATGGTGTGGGTACTATCAGGGCAGCAGAGTAAAGGAGAGGATGAATGCCTCTGCTGTGTCTCAGAGCACAGGGAACAGGGTGGTCTGAAATGAAGCTGGCCAGAGACAAGTTCAGATTACAGCCTGCAGGCTCAGAGAAAGCCTGAATTAACTGCAGAAACCATTGTGGGCTATTTTGGGCAGTGAGTAGGGGATGAGTGATGAGTCCAGGGCTGCCCCTCTGACTCAGGAAGTCCCCCGGGTTGTGGCTTCTGGGAGAGGCAGGGTGGGCTGCAGGAGGTCACCCTGTGCTGCCCTGCTCCACTCTGGCCCCAGAGATGAGCCTCTGCTCTGCCCCAAGGGCTGCTTTGGTGCCCTGTCACTAACAGCTGAACTTGAGACAACAGCAGGATGGGTGCTGTGCCCAGGGGGACAGCACCTGCTCCCTTCTCCTGGGGGGTCCAGGGGTGGGAGCTGTGAAGGGGCATGATGGGTGTTTGCTCAGGCTGTGGGAAGGGATGTCGCAGGCTGCTGGGACCCAGACAAAAGGAAGAGCTGTGCAGGAGGGTGGTGAGGCTTGGGCACAGCACATGTTACTGTGGTTTGCAGTTCTGCTCACTCTCTACCCTGGGGTGCAGTGATGAGTAATCGGTGGTCTTGGCCTTTTCAGATCTTGTATTCAGTGTGCTGGGTGTTTTGTCTTTTAGTGTTATGTTGACAGTCCAGCTCTGGAAAGTGGAGGGCTGAGCTGTAGGCACAGGTAAACATGCAGGAATCAGGACAGCAGCAGTTTTGGTTGGATGGCTGTGATTCTTGCAGTGCCTGGCTGTCCCTTCCATGAGAAGCAGGACCCAGCAGGAGAACATCAAAGGGCACAGAGCACCGTAACACCAAGCAGGATTGCACATCCGTGCAGTGTGGTGTGCTGTAACCTCTCTGCCTGCTCCCTGTAGCCCTCAGCAGCTGCTTCTGCTGGGAAGAGCCGTTCCCAGTGCAGAACACACTGCAGCATTCCCAGCCTGGCTACAGCTCCACATTGCACAAGACGTTGCTCAATGGTGTTGGCTGCATCTCCCTGCTCTGCCAGGGGACGTGGTTTGTTTGGTATCTAGGCCCCCTCAAGAGGCTGTTTTGGTACTCTCAGCTCTGCCAGGGCAGGCCCCTGGATAGCCTCACAGCAGCAACGAGTGGAGAGACAGCAGAAGTGACCGGCTCTCCTCCCTGCAGGAATGCTCTGCAGGCAGGGATGGGAGCATAGGCTGTTCTTGGGCTTTCCAGTGAGATGAAATAAACTCTTCAGGTGATGATCCTCTTTGCCCTGGGATGGGGAATAACGTGCCTCCTATTGCAAGGGGTGTTTCAGAGACTGAGCTGTCCCTGGGGTCAGGCTTAGCACCATGTGGGCAGGATGGCTGCCGGCCATGCTGGGTCCCCTGGGCTGTGGCAGCACAAAGCTGAGTGCCTTTGTAGGGCTATACACTGCTCTTGGATAGCATCAGAGCAGCCATTGTGCAAAGCAAAATAACGCTTCCTATCGTGTCAGCAGCTCAGGGGGTGGCTCTACTTCCAGCTGCTGGGCTGGAGAGTGCCAGAGCACTCAGCAGCATTGCCAGAGCCTGATGATAACCATCTCCCTTTGCAGAAGAGTTCAAGTCCCTACTCCCCAGAGGGTGATGTCACTTTATCAGCACTTGAAGGCTCATGATAAGGGGATCAAACCAACTCTGTGTCCCCACCAGGGCTGTGAACACAATGTACGGGGCACAGCCAAAGCCAGCATAGCCAGGGCCCCACATGCTCTTTTGCTTTCAAGAGGGTCGTGGCTGCCCAGACCCTGCATGATGCAGCACCGGGGATGGGAACAATAGTGGCCGTGGCATTGCTGCGGCCAGGGTGGGTGATTACCGAAAATCATGTGCTTACCCCGGCTGCAACAGAGGCAATTTGTCAAAGTCTCATTTTCCCTTCCCTGATAAGATAGGACTCATGGACTACAATAATGCTTTCCTGAGATACAATTGTAGCTCTTCTACCCAGCACACACGCAGGGGAGGCTAATTTTGGCCTTGCTGGGCTGGCAGAGAGAGAGAGGACACCTCTGCCTGTGCCAGGGCCACAGTCCAAGGGGCAGAGCAGCTCTTTGAGCCCTGAGGACCAGGACAGCCCCGGGTGCAGCAGGGTCACGCTGGCTCCCGTGGGCTAGCACGCTCCCTGCTGGTGCTCCTGGAAGACACCATAGCTGCAGAAAGAGTTGTGGCCTCTGGTTTTGTGATAAAGAGCTGATGTGATGCAGCACGGTGTTGCAGTCCTGTCAGCGTCCAGTAAACCCTGCCTGAAACTGGGGCAGCCGGGTTCATCAGTACTCCCCCTTACCTGTGAAGGCACTGAATGCATGTAGCTGCATCCTCAAACCCTTCTCCCTCCCGTGCCTTGAATGTTATCCCATCCCAAGGCAGCACCATGATGCCAGGCCAATGTTCATGACCTGGCCAAGGAAAGCTGCCCATTCCCAGATGTCTGCACCGTGGCTCTCTGGCCAAACACAGGCACGAAAGCAATCTCAGCTACCTGCTGCAAGTCGCTCCCTCCAAAGGCAGCTCCAGTGCCACCACAATCTCAAGAAGAAAGCAGTAAATGGCACCACTGACAAAGCCAGACCTTATGAAATCCCCAGCTTCCCTGGGAACCAGACCTTTTTAATAATGCATAAAATATTTGTAGGTGCTGGATCTGGCCTGCCTTGGGAGGGTAATGAGCAGCACACCCCTCCGGCAGAGCCAATGTTTCCATTTCGGCATATTGCTTGGGATGCACTTTCTGCACAGTTTGAAATACGAGCATAATACTATCTTCATGAACCACATTCACCAGTCTGATAATGTCACCCAACAAAAGGTCAATGGAAAAGTTAATATAATTTATTGGCTGATTTAAAAAAAAATCTAATCATCTGTTTTTCCTTTTTCCTGACCCCCCACCCGCACCCAGCGCCCTGCTGACATTTTCCAGCCATTCCCAAAACAATGGCCAGGGTGGGAATGCTCTGAGCGGGCGCAGCTTTGGAGAAGACTTTTCCTGAGGGGCTGCAGCTGCATCTGTCTGCTTGGCTCCCCATCCCTGAGAAGTACACAGGGGATGCTGTGGTCACCAGTGTGGCCAGGAACAGGGCTGGCACCATGTCAGGTTTTGGCAGACACAGCAGTATCAGCATGTTTGCTGGGTGTCCTCTGCTCTGCAGGATGACTAAAACTCACCTGCTTTAGGCCTGAAGGGAGACATTCATCTCTGCTAGTTTTCTAGCTGTGGACAGGAGGGAAGGAGGGTCCAGCCAGGTCCCTGGGTGTCAGGCACAACTGCTGGAACAATGTGGCCAGGTGTCCTGGATGACACATCAAGGACCCCAAGAACATCCTCTCCGTGGACACAGCCCTTTGGGGAGTCTCCATCAGCATATGCTATGCTGCCTTTTGATAGCACACTGGTGTTTTTAGTTATTGCTAAACCCTCAAGGTCTTTTCTGCTTTTCACACCATTCCACCAGATAGAAGGCTGGGAGGGCACGGAAAGTTGGAAGGTTGGAAGGGGACACAGCTGGGACAACTGACCCCAACTGACCAAAGGAATATTCCATACCATGTGAAGTCATGCTCAGTAGATAACTCTGGGGGGAGAATAAGAAAGGAGAGGACGTTTGGAGTGATGATGTTTGTTTTCCTAAATAACTATTAAGTGTGATGAAGCCCAGTTTTCCTGGAGATGGCTGAACACCCACCTGCTGATGGGAAGCAGTGAACAAATTCCATATTTTGTTTGCTTGTGTGTGTGGCTTTTACTCTACCTATTAAACTGCATTTATTTCAGCCCACAAGGGTTTTTTTTTCTCACTTTTACTCTTCTCTCTTGCTTATCCAAACTGGGGATCAGTGAGTGAGCAGTTGCCAGGTTCTGATGCCAGCCGGGGTTCAACCATGGCAGACTCACTGTCATACAACGCCTCCTCTTCTTTGCAGAGTCCTCCCTTCAGGTTTCCCAGCCGCCAAGAGTGTGCTGATGCTCAATCAGCCCAGGGCAGGAGGTTGAAAGCTGCAGCACCCCATAGCTACTCAGCAGCCACTTGTCTCCTCATGCCCTGCAGCCTGTACTGTCTGCAGAGCCCCAAGGGGTGTCTGAAGCAATCAAGCAGCCAGGTGGTTTGCAGGACATGACCTGTCCTGAGGACGCAGATGAGCTTGCTTCATTAGGGTGGAACTGCAAGAGTAATTAGTCATTGTTTATGCTAACACCTTACAGATGCAAAAGAAAGGACCCCAGAGGGCAATGGATGGTGGAAAGAATCCAGCAGCTTCTTGTTCATCATTAGCTGCCGCTTAGAAGTGGTGCCTTTACAGCTGCCATGCTGCTGAGCTGTGGGAAGGAGAGCAGCGTGAGGGCTACTTTCTGTCATGGGCTGAGGGATGGAGAAAGCTTGGATCTGTCCTTTTTTGTCAGGTTGTAGCACTGCCCAGCTCTATCACCATGCTGCCATGGCTGGGCATGGAAAGCCCTGTCTCCTGTCAGCAAGTGACTGTCCTCCCTGGTTTCTTCTCAGCACTGTCTCCAGGCATGAGGAAAGGCTGGAGAGATGGAGGGAGTCTGAGCAGTGTGGCTTGGAAAGCAAGAGGCAAAGGAAAAAGCAGGTAATGTCTAAAGTCTGCAGTTTTAGAAAATCAAAATAATCCTCAAACATGATCTCACCTTGTGTTTTATAAAGCCGTTTTGTGCATGTTTGCTGCTGCCTGTAGTCTGGTGGCTCCCTGGCTGTGCAGCTCTGCCTGCTACCCACCCTGCCTGTTGCTCTGGGGAGCTGCTGCCCAGCAGCAAACTCATCGTCCCCAACATGAGGGAACTGGGTTCCCGTGTTGGAGATGCTCCATGGCAGGTAAACCTGGGTTCCTCTCACAAGCAGGAGCCTTTGAATGCTGCTATACCAAACAGCTCAGTGCCAAGATGCTCCTAGTCGTAGCCAACAGCAGGCATCCCGTGGGCGTCCCTGCCTCTTGTCACTCTGCAGTTACCAGCCTGTGCTACTTGTGTTCCCAAGGCTTTCTGCCTGCCCTAGGAACTGCTTTTCAGTGTCTTCTGGGTGAGATGAACTTCTTTGGCCCTTGCACAAGATGTTCTTTGCCTAAGAGCACTTTTAACTCCTGCTTTGTTCCAGCTGGTGCAGGGCCATGTGGGGCTGGGCATGTTAGTACTGATGGCAGTGATGTTGCTGGCCTGCAGGGCAAACAGGGAGCTGCTGGGGTGGCACAGGGCACTGCAGAAGTGTAGCTTGCCAGACCGTAATAAACTTGTAGACTTTGCCCATTTAGTTGAAATAACGGAGATATAAAAGTTATTAATGAGAATGACTGAGAGTGGGCCAAATGACCAGACAGTGTAACCTGTCTAGCCTCCTTCTCCGAGGCACCACGCCAAGGAGAGGAGACACACTGCTTTTTGAATGCAGTCATGCTCCAGCCTTGCTCTGGAGAGCACAAAGCAGAAGAAAGGTTTCCCAGCCTTCTGCTTTGTTGTGACAGCACCGACCGCAAGTCTGCCAGGCGGTTTCCCAGGAGATGCTATGAGAACAGGGTTGCGTAACTCACTTCAGTGATAACTCTGCTTGCCCTGCCCTGGACCATGCTGTTAGAACTGTGTTCTGTCTCCAGGCACAGCAAGGGAGTTTTTTAACCCAGCAGCACAGGGTTGTCTCAGCTTGAGGTCTGTGATGAACTCCAGGACAAGCTGTGGATGCCAAATGCCCCCTGTCCTGCCCACATTGCAGTCCCTAGTGGCATGTCGGCAATGGGGAGATTTGTGTTAGATTCCCTGATATGAGGGCACATGAGCTCTCTCCTTGTTCCGGATTTCAGTGCACTTCAGCTCTTTACTGCGTGCTTGCGATATACTGCTTGCTCTGGGCGAGCTCCCATCAGAGGCGGATGGGACAGTGGTCTGTATGGACCTTCAGCCTGGCCCAGGATGGATGCGAGAGCTGCAGCTTCTTTGCAATTAATGTTGAAGGACAGAAGGTGAAAACAAGTATTTCACATGCTATAAAAAACAAATCCAGGGTTGGGTTTTTTCTGGTTCAGTAGGGAAACTTTGCTATGATAAATATGTCTCGGAAGCTGGGAAACCAAACCAATAGTTCAAAGATATTTTTCCGGTGCTGCAAATCTAAAGCTGCTCATTCCAGCACAGCCCTTGTCAGGCTGAGTGTAACAGGGATCGTGTTGTCCTCACTTTCCACCAAGGGTATGAAAGCAAGACACTAATTCATAGGTCTTGAAGAATGTGCCAGTAGTATTTCGGCAGCTCTAATGCTCTGCAGCCTGTGAAGGCTGCACAGTAACCAAAAGGAAATATCTTTGTTTTTATTCACTTGGCTTTATTCCTAATTCACTCTTTGATGCCATCAGCCTGAGATAATACATTTTTGGAGATATGCTTGAAATTAAGGAAATGAGTCTGATTAAGTCCTTTAAATGTTCTTTGAGGGAGAAATGTACAACAATAGAGGTATTAAAGACCCTATTTTCAAGCAATTCTAATATGAAATCAAAACATTGTGCTGCTAGATGGCAAGAGTTATTAGCAAGAGTCCATTAGCGGAGTGTATGCATTCTTCATCTGGAAGGGGGTATGTCCTTCTCCAGTGAGGAAAGTTGCCAGAGAGCTTGAATCTGTCTTCAGTGCTGGGTGGGCAGTGAGAAGCAGGTTCATTTCACAGTGTTCTTCCTTGCAGTCAAATAATAAATGCACAAGCACTTGTCCTTAGCCACTTGTACTCTGTGAGGTGAAAGTGATGTGTCTGATTGTCTGCTTGCCTTTTTTTTTTTTTTTTTTTTTTTTTTTTTTTTTATAGTTCTGTTTAGATAGTTGGTTTGTTTTACTTAGCTATCCTGGGGTAGTTTACCTGTAAATAGCTTACTTGCTATTGCGTTTTTGCGTTTATGCTGTCCATTAGTGGGGGTAGAGCTCCCCCAATTAATTAGAATACATCAGTGAAGTCAGTGGCTTTGCAGGTACCTGCTGTGTGCCCATGGCAATTTTTCCCTTTGGCTGGGTCAGCTGCTACCAAACTCAATCCTCCTTCACAGAGTGGCAGCCTCTGCTCTGCTCTTACCATCTTCAATACCAATGTGCCCAAGGGCTTCAGCCTGACCCAGGGTTTGGAAGTAACAAGCCCTGTGCAAGCTATCAGGAGACCAGTGTCCTTGGTGGAGATAATCTATCAGCAAGCTTTTGGGTGCGTGCTGCATGGCAGTGTGAAAAAATAATACAGTGGAGGCATGAAAGCAGATAAAGGCACTTATATTCCACTTTTCTTTGGGTATGATATGGGCTAGGCAAGTGTGACAGTCCTATTGAGTGAAAGACTTCTGCATTATTTAAAATAAAGAGGGGAGCAGGGGAAAAGGGACAAGTAGCAACAAAAGGGTTGTGCACCGTGATTCAGTTATGGCTTTGTGGCAGCAGGGAGCCAGGAGAGGAGAGGGGATGATAACTCTGGGAAAGGAATAGTCTTCAAAGGACCCGAAAAGTAACCTGGAGATCAGCAGATCAGCAGGACCTCCTTTACTGCTTCTTGTGGCACTTGTGGGGCTAGTGAAAGGAAAGGGAAAGCACGTTCATTCCATTCACTATAAAAAGTGACTATTTAAGATTTTGTTCCAGCAAATGGAGCAATGAATTCCCCTTTCACTCTGACTGCTGCTGAGGGCATGTGACTTATTAGATATGCTGCTGTTGTAATGGAAATAACTAGCCAGGCTATTTTAAACCAAGAAGAACTGGATGTCTGGGGAAAGCAGGGAAAAATGGTTGGATGGCATGAGAAAAGAGAGGCTTCATCTGTGACAATCTTGGGCACTTTGAACAATTTGCTCTTTAAGCTGTTTCACAAGCTCTTCTGGCAGAGAAGTGATAATAAATTGTTTAACAACTCTGGTTTGCCAATGTAGTTTAAGGAGCTTTCAAAGGAGTTTTAAAGATTTGTGGCTTTCAACTACATGTGAATCACCTTCTTGAAGACTGGAACTGTAATTGCAGATTACTAACCACCATTCCATGGGTCACTATATCTGTCCATGTACTCATGACCTACAGCACTCAGTTCAAGTCAGATGTTCCCATGCAGATCCCATGCCCATGTTAAAGAGCCCAGGGCGACAGCAATGCCATTGCTGTTGCCAACCTACTGAACTTGAAAATCTCAGCTGGCAGAGCCTGCAAGTGACTGAGGTCAGGGAAAACAAATAAAGGTAGGAGGAGGAATGTCATGTTCCATCCACAGCTAATTCCTTCTGCTGTATAACTTGGGGATGGCATGGAGCCTTATCCATTCTTGGCTCCTCTTCTTATGAGGCTTTTTTTATTTGCCTAAGGATGTATGGGGCTTAGAGAGAGTGGGTCAGGGGGACTTCATCCCCTAGGCATGTCACACTCTTGCCAGGAAAGTCAAACAAACAGGGGCAGAGGTGTCCCACAGGAGGCTCCCCCCAGCTGTCCCCAGGGAGGGATTGGTGGCAGATTGGGGCTAGCAGAGGTGTGCTTGAGTCTCTGGGACTAGATGTGGCCAGCTGGGTGCCTGTGCGCTGCAGAGGTGGGTCCCATAACCTCCTCTGATTTATAGAGCCCTACCAGAAAAGTCACTCTAATATACACATGTTAAAGATATTAAATAAATAAACAGTAGGTTTTGATTTATTTTCTCTGCTACTTGGATATCTTAGTTTTGGCACAAGATGGATTACAAACATGATCTCCAGATAAGTTCTTGTCCTGGTTGATTTAGAAATCATGTGCAAAAGAGATAAACTTTGTAAATATTCTTAAAGCAAAATGACACTTATGCTGTTTACCACTAAAGCTTGTAAAATCCTTGGCCCCTGTCAGCTGGGTAATATACAACAGGTAACAAAGCCAGTCCCTGCCCTGACCGATTTACAGTTTAAAATGAGAGATAGGAATGGATACAGTCAGCCTGGGAAAGTACATAAAATGTGATTAGTCAGCCTGAGACTCACTAAATGCCATATATCTAATGAGCATTGTCCAGCACATCTGTGCTTCTGCCTGGGAGAGTGCAGGGTTTGGCAGGGCAAAGCCAGACACGGAAGACAGCATACACCCTCGACACTGGGGAAAAGGTGGTGAGAGCAAGCAATTAAGAAATGATGCATGTTAAAACTGCCTTAGTCAAAGAAAGTCATAAAGGACTTGGTAAGTTTTAGTGTGGGACCTGTACCCAGTTCAGATGGAATATCTGTAACTATGAAATTGTAATAGTTGTGGGAAGCCTAAGAAAGGCTGCAGAGGTTACTGCTCCTTCTGTCCTCACACCCCAGCCACTTGCCTGCTCTCATGTTACTGAGCAAAGTCTGGGGGAATTACACTGGTTGTGAGTGGCCGTAACATTTCCAGAAGTGGTGGCAGTGCTGGGCTGTGTGCTCTGTCTCATTTCCTCCTCTTAACCAGTTTCCCTAAGGTGAACTGAACAGAGAAGCACTGTGCTTTCACTTGTAATTTTTTTTCCTTGCTTTTACCAGGTTGAACACTTGATATTTAAAAGGACTGAATGTCATGCTTTCAAGGTGGGTACAGGGAAAGAACTTGTGACGTCCAGTGACCCATCCCTTCTTAAGAGAAGCTGCAGCCAGAAAGAGCTGAGGGAGAGCTGAGCTTGCTGGGCCCCTCCAGCGGTACCAACCAGACTGGTGTTGAGAGAGCTGGAAAGCCATTGAGAAATAGCTTAAGGAGATGGGTGCAGGGACCATGCCATCCAGAAAATTAATTTCTGAATTAATAAAAGCCCGCACCATTTGAGGTTTCTGAAGCAATAAATGAGTTCAAATTTGCCAGTGACTGAAAAACAGTTCTGTGTAAGGGAACTTTCTAATAGGGATAGAGATAATCCATTAGAATATGTGATGAGTTAAAATTCTGATGAAGAACGTAGAAATGCATGTATCAAAGCAAATCTTCTCACTGTTATTATGAACAGGGAGTGACAGAATAAGAGCTTCTGTTTAAAAGCACTTATAACTTTATATTTTTTCTTTGAGTCATATGGCAGGCTCATCTTACCAATCAATGCTTAGTTCAAAGAAAAATAATGTAATCTTTGGCTTTTCCTCATGACAGTCATGTTTCTGGGTCTGTATACTGTCTGCTACTTCTGCTAAGTGTTTTGCCTCTATTTTTCTCTTCTATCAATATCCAGGCAGAACAGTACCCATTTCAATCTCCCTGCCTTCATATGACTCTATTGAGGACACTGCTGCTAACTTTGCAAGACTAACAGCAGTTATGAGCAAAAGCGAGTCTGAGGAAATACTTCATCATGATCTGAGTGGAAATTGGGCAAGTTCTTCACCAATGTGCTATTAGATGACTAAAATGCTCACAATTTCAATGTGACCAAGGGAAACTTTTCTGGTTTTAAAATAAAACAAAACATCCTGCTTAAAAGGGGAAGCGTAGGCAACAGTGAAGAATTACAGATAGGTGGAAATTGGGCAAGCTGATAGCAATGGGTAAATTAACAATTTGGAAACAGGTAGTGAACTGGGAAAATTCAGTGAAAATATATGTGACTGATCACCACCATTTCCTTGAGGTACAAGGAAGCCAGTGATTTAGGTTGGATATTAGACAAAGACAATAGCACTTCAGTGTAGGAAAAAAAAAAGCTGAAATTATTCAGTAAATGTTTCTGTTCTTCCTCTGGGAAATGGGCAGAATGATGTCCCTAGATTTAACAGAGGTATTTTTTATCACATGTAACCAGAGTGATTGAAAACCACTGGTTAATACCTATCTTTAAAACTAGGGTTGGAAAAATTGCAGACAAAACTATCTTTAAAATTGCTTGAGAAGCTTATCAAACCCTTAGATGGCTTTCTCAGCAAATACTGCAGCACTAAATTCCCAGAGGACCAGGGAAAGTAATGGTTGAGTCACT
This sequence comes from Pedionomus torquatus, assembly GCA_013398155.1. Lineage (NCBI taxonomy): Eukaryota > Metazoa > Chordata > Aves > Charadriiformes > Pedionomidae > Pedionomus > Pedionomus torquatus. Next base: position 38,688 of record VZRU01000209.1, read on the forward strand.
ATACAAAAACCAGTAACTGATGTCTCCTGGGTAAGCAGGAGTGGAAGCTTGGCTAGGCTGACACCAGCCTTTGGCAGAAGCAGGAAGGAGGTCAATGAAGGATGCAGTCAACACGGAATTAAGCTGTGACAGTGCTAGAGTTAACACATTAACAGCAGTAGATGGTTTTATTTTATTTTTGAGTAGTGGAAGGCAGCCATTCTGATTCAAGTCAGAGCAGCTCAGTGTTATGCTCGATCTGTGGGTAGCTGCTGAAAAGGGCAGTTTTGTTTTTCCTTTTCTTGTCCTCTCATTCCCATAAAATAGTGGTCACGTGCCTGCCTAGTGAATGAATTGAACTCATTGGGTCAACAGAAATTTCTGCCTTTTCTTTTTATTACTGGCAGTGTTTCCTGCTGGTTCCCTGTGCTGGTCTGACTCACCCTGGGGCTCTGGGATGTAGAACTCTCTCTACACTGGGATGTAGAAAGCACTGCCAGGGCTCTGGGATGCTCTGCCAGATGGATGTAGCCCCTGTTCAGTCACTGCTGAGGTTGCAAGCGATGAAGGGTAACAGTCAACAGCTCCCTTAATCTGCAAGGGAGGAGAACTATTGGGGAAAAAAAGTAGTACTGAGTGAAAATAAGTATAGACTTTATTGTGGTTTATAGATGCCCAAATGGTTTACAGGGCTCTTCAAAATCTTTAACTGAGGCATCTGAAAACTTAATGTGTCAACTACCTGAAGGTAAGTTTACTGAATTCACACAGGTGTCTTTTTTTTTTGCCTTACATTTTTATCTTTACATGTTACCTGGAAATAGTGAAAATGATTGGGATCTGGAGGAAGTCCCTTGGAGCATGGTGCTCTCTGGAGTTTTCATCTCTTACAAGGGGTTTCCATGAGCCCTTAACCTGTTCCCATTACAGTGTAACATATGGAGTGGCGATACACAGTGACAGAGCAGCAGCCTGCTCCCCTGGGTGCTGCAGTTGGGTGTCAAGCCCACAATGGTGTGAATGCTTGTGCTGGACGGGATCAGTTCCTCCAACAGAGGCTTCAGGTCCTAGCCAGGTGCCCCCTGAGGTGCCGCTTTCCATCCCACAAAAACTGAGGATGGAAGCGATTTGAGAAGCTGGCCCCAACGCCTGTGGCTGTCAGAGTAATGTCCAGCCCCAGTGCCTGCAGGACACCCTGCAACCAGCACTTGTGCCCAGGGATCCCCCCTACCCCCAAGCCTCTGCTCCCTCCTGGAGCAAGGCCGGACACCCAACCCCATACCCACGCATGGGTCCCCAGGGAGCCTAGGCCTGCCCTGCAGGGTCCCCTCCCTGCCCCAACCACCTCCCAGAGACCTCTGTCCTGCCCCACAGAGGCCCCCCACAGCCATGTGCCC
>VZRU01000209.1:40584-96751 GCA_013398155.1 Pedionomus torquatus
TCCCGCCCGCTCTGCCCGGCTTTCGGTTCTGCTCGGCGAACCCCGGCTCAGGGGGCGTTTGGGTGCTTGGGGACACGTCACTTCACGTCGTGGCGCCGGGGTCGGAGGGAAGTGCTGGTGCTGGTGGGACGGAGGGAACCTGTCCCGGCAGAGCACGACACCGGGGCACCCTGCGTCTCATCCATTTTTCAGCAGATGAGTCAGTGTGTTGTGCTGCTGCTGACAAAGGTTGTAGAGTCCTCCTCTGCTGTCAGCTGCGTGCAGGGATGGTGATCCCCCACTGCAGGCACCTCTGACAGCTGCTGGTTCCTTCCCAAGAGGGGCTTGTTTGTACTTGCTCAGGATAAGCTACTACTAAGTGAATTAAGCACTGAGAATTGTAACAGAATTGTTTTATTAAAAACTGTGTTGATACTTAAGGTGAAGAGGAAGGACTTGGACATCTGCGTCATTCTTTCTAAAAGTTTACTCCTGCCACTACTGCTCCAGCTTGTGCTGGCCAGGATCTGTGTGTCCCTGCAGGTGCTGTGGTTGGAGGAGGCTTTTGGAGCCTTGTAAAAAGCTGTTGACTCCCTCAGCTGAGACATTATAGCCTCCAGTGATGGGACGTGGTTAACTCCAAACTGGAGGAGGCTTTTGGAGCCCTGTAAGAAGCTGTTGTCTCCCTCAGCTGAGACAGTATAGCCTCTAGTGATGGGAGATGGTTAACTCCAGATTGTTCTAATGTGAGCACTGATAGTTGTCTGTCCACACCACCTGTTTCTTTTTCATCAGCTTGCTGAGAATTTTGTTCCAGTTCTAGAACTTATTATCGTATTCTCTTTGCTGTATGCGCTTGCTAGAACTGTACAGTATTTTCTTAGCTAGGGCAATTAAGCTTAAGTTTCATTTAGCCTATTCATTCATCTGACTCTGTTTTTTCTTTAATTGTAGGTGACTCAGCCGTTGTATGTATGAGATTTGTCCACACACTGGCTCTTCAGACAGGTTAGCTACATTTTTCTGCCATCACTTCCATCATATCTCAAAGAGTTGCTTTTTTTACCTTTTATTATTAATAAAACCAGCTTTTGTACAACACTGTTATCTCCTGTAGAATACTGATTTTCTTGAACCTGTGGAAAACCAGCTTTTCTTGGCATCATTTAAATATACTCTATGGTATGAAGCAGACCCTCATAAACTTAATGTCCGTGTAGCAGTGTCAGTGGTGACAGCAGTAGATCTTGACTACATTTATGCTGAGGAAATGTTGGTCTTGGTACATAGCATGATGGTAGGGGCCACGTGCTAGTTTTGTTAGCTGCTTTTTCTTAATGGCTGACTACAAATACAGCTTTACAAGGTTTGAGGGTGTACTATGTAAACTTTCAACTGTTGAATTGACTTGAAAATTTACTGAACTCTCCTAACTTTTAAGAAACGTATTGATATAGTGGGTTGATAAACTAAAAGTGATGTATATTGTTGGTGTAGTCCCCTATGAGGAAGAACACTGCCTTCTGGCAGGATGTAACGTTCCAGTGTGAGCGCCTAGGTCAGCTAGGAAAGACTGATGTGCTCCCAAGTACTTGGCTTTTAAAGTGCTTTGGAAAATGGCTAAGAGAGATCTTGTTAACTCTGATTTTGGACAAAGCTGACTGTGCCACAAGGAGGAGGAAGCAGTGAAAGGGACCAGAGCAGTCCTGCAGGCTCTTGTCTACAGTGGAGCCCCTGGGCAGGAGCTGCTGCCTTCCTCAGCATCTCTGTGAGCAGTGGTGCTGTTCTAGACGCTCCTTTTGGTCTCTTCCAGTGGTGCTATCTAGACTTGGAGTCAGTATGCTCTTACCCCTTAATTTTTTTGTTGATTGTCTTTTAGAATCAACAGTCTGCTTCTATTTTATTTTTATTTCGTTTTCATTCATCTCTTTCTTTAGGAAGGGTATGATGGCTTGGGCAGGCACTAATCCATCCCTAACTTAAAGAGAAGAGGGATGAAAGGTCCTAGCTGCCTGGTCAGGCAACATGCAATTTCTGGCAGGGGATTGTGGGGGCTGCCCAGCAGGGAGGGAAGTTGCATCATGATGGCTGAGTATGATTGAGAAACTTTGTGATTCAGTCCTCTTCTGTTTGTGTGCCATGTGACAGGCATGGTGCATCAGACAAGCTGTTTTGCTGTGGTCCTAATAAATTATTTTATAAAAGAAATAATAACAACAATAAAAAAGTTGTTGACATAAAAAAAATGTTGACATGGAGACCTCAGATTAATTTCTCTCATTTTCCTTGAGGAGGTAGTATTCTCACTGTCTTCTGTATGGAATATAAATCAGCCAACAACACACAGATTTTCAGCGGTATGGAGACAAATTCTGTTTATTCTGTGGGAGTAAAAATAGATTTTTATTGTTAAAGCCAGGTCCAAGTTGCCCAGGTCATAGAGAAAACCTGTACTAGAACTGGGGACTGTCATGGAAAGGCTACGTTTTCATCAAGGATCTTAACCATTACACCTTTGTTCCTTTTCCTGGGAACCTTCAGATACTGTTAGCTTCACTTCTGTAAAACACCAACAGTGGATTACTCTGACTTAGCTTGTCCAAGGTCTGTTGCAGGAATTTTTACTTTCGGTGTGAAGAATGTCTGAGTGGGATCAGGTGGAACCTGATGGTAACTGCCATGGAGGGAAGAGGTTGCATTCCTTTAATACCTTGTGAAACAAAGTCCTTTAGTGAATTCTTCAAAAGCTCTGGGGTTTGGAAATTAGAAATTTCCTTGGGTTTAATTTTCTTAGTGCCCAAACAGTGTCAATGTAATATAAAAATGTATGCTTCTCCAGTGTACGTTTAGATGTATCTTTTGAATCGCTTAATGACTGAGTGTGCATGCAGGCATATGATTTTTTGGGTAGGGCTTACTTGTCTCCACAGCATGGTATCCATTATGGCCACTCCTGTTTTGGGTCAATGCACATGGTATTGTGCAAATTATTAGATTTTAGTAGGTTTTGTGTTCTTGCAGTGGAGAAAAAACCCCAACATTCCAACTAGTGCTTGGGTCTGGCTATGTTTAGCATGGGAGAGTTCATACAAAACAAAACCTAGTTCAAAAATCCTAATTTCCCAATTAGATATTAAAAAAAAAATAAATTAAATAACAGTAATGCTAAAATGTGTCCCTTTCACTGTTACACAATGAGCTAAAAATAGTTTTCATTCATAAAAAAGGCTACTTCCTTTTTTAAATAATCTGCTTAGCAGAGAACAAAAGTTCAGTTTGTAGTAAACTGTAGTTGTATTGTAACCTCAAGTCTGACATCTTTATTACTGATTGAAATAAACTTTAATATTTGGTTGCTTAGAGGCAGATTTAAATAAAAAAGGATAGATAATTCTCAGTTACTGTTTAGGAGTTAAGGATGTGGTCTGCATAAAAATCTGAGTACTGTATGTTATTGCTCCTTTTCTAATATATGTAACTTCAGCACCATGTGCCTGGAGCTCTGTGTATGGGCTGGGATTGGGAAGAGGTCTCCATGGCCATGGGGTCTTAATTAACGTGCCCTGAAGTGGTGCAATGTCCGTCATGTTTGAATCCTATCAGTTCTACCAGAATTAGCTGCATTTTGCATTCATTCTGTGTTTTTCCTTTGAAAGAATTTAGCTCTTTTTTGTGATTCTGGTTTACTAGAACTGTGTCATTGTAATGTTCATCTTAGAGCAGCTCTTTGGAAGAGGACCAGGTACTGGAAATGGTCCGTTACTACTTCAGTTGGATTGAGATATTTATGTGGTATTTAAAACCAAAAGGCCATCCTTCTGAATGAAAATGCCTAACTCTTTCTTTTTTGACCTGTATCAAAGTTATGTGATGGTGACATTTTCAGTTTAGAGGGTACACACAGTGACAAAAACGGCAACTTCTTTATTCTAGCTAGAGATGTCAAAATGAAAGGTGGTAAATGGCAATGGCGATGAAATCAGAGCTTGTGATCCTTATGAAGGATAAGGGATGGAACAGCAAAATAAGGATGCTTTTGAGAAACAGATGAAGTAGTAGGTCCAACTTACATATATTCCAAGTTTCTACTGACTTTGGATGTAGGAATAAAATATGTAGAACTTGAAAGTCACATTATGAAGAACATGTGCAAAAGAATAGCGGAGGCAGATATTGGAAAGACTGAAGTACAAATGGAATTACAACTAGTAAGAGGCATAAAAGCTAGCAAGGTTCCTATAGAAGTAGGTTAATAGCGGGAGGGAAGATTGAGAAATGTCTCATTTGATTCGTTGAAGAAGGTATTTATCTGCAGAAGATTTAAAATGCTCAGTGCCTATTTTGCTTGCATTCTCTAACAGGGTGTCATGCAGGTGCTTAATCTTAACACTTGCGATAACATAGTATTTTACACTAGAGTGTACTTCCACTAGATGTTCTTGTGTCAGCTGGCCCTGATAAGCTTCACTGTGCTATTCTCAGAATAGCTCAAAACTACAAAATTATGATCTAGAAATACCCAGAAGTACTAGAAGACTGGCAAAGGACAAGTTTATATTGGGGATTTATATTGGAAGAGAGTTGAGAAAGAGGAGTTGAAGTCTGACATTTAACTTCATCTCAGTTTCTTCCATCCGTTGAGATTAATAAGCAAACTTTCTATTTTCAAGTACTTGGAAGATAACTTCGAGAAGAATAACAGCATGAACTGATTTGAGGGAAAACTAATTGTGTCCAAAGTCTAATACCTTTTTACTGCAGAGCAGAATGCTTTGTGCCTATGACAGAAGCCCTCTACTCTGCTCTTGTGAAGACCCCACCTGGAGTACTGTGTCCAGCTCTGGAGTCCTCAACAGAGAAAGGACAGAACTGTCTTTGAGCAGCCTGGTCTAGTGGGAGGTGTCCCTGCCCATGGCAGGGGGCTTGGAACTCAATGATCTTTAAGGTCCCTTCCAGCTCTTAACAATTCCATGATTCTAAGCAGTGGATGTCTTACCTCCTGATTTATTTATTTAATAAAGTTTTCTACATTTTAATGGCCTCATAAGTAAATGGAGACATCTGAGGAAAGTAGTCTAGGAAACATGCAGTATTAGGTATGTGAAGCTATTCAGGCAACAGTAATTAATGATTCCATGTTGAAATGAAAGGTTATGTTGAAGGGTTCTGTCCTGGGTATGGTTGTCTTTAATGAAAACATCAGTCAACTGACTGATTAAATGTGCTTGTTTAATTCTCAGGGACTATGTGTTGGAGGACATCATGAAAATTCAGAATGACCGGAAAAATAGATTGACATTCAGTAGGGACAGATGCAGAGTACTGCACTTAGGCAGGGATTATCAGCTGTGCAAATGCAGAGTGAGGAATAACTGGTTAAGTGCTAGGAACAGGACCTGGGGGTGTACTGGATCACAAGTTAAACATGAGTCAGTGTCATGCAGTTTGCAGAACAGGCAAATATCTTACTGGGATGTTTAAACGAGAGTATTGTCTGTGAGATGTAAAGTTTAAATCCATCGGCTTTATCTGCTGTCAGTATACTTTCAGTGTGCAGATAGCATCTGGTTTGGGTGCCAAAATTGAGGAAGAATTTGGACCACTTGGAAGGAGTTCAGAGGAGAGAAATACAAATGATGAGAGTTTGAGGAAACAGATTTTCTTCCATCTTTATAAAGTTGAGTTATTTTGGCAAGAGATGAAGAGGTTAAGGGGAATGTAAGATATTTCAAGTATTTAAAAGACTTGTAAGAAAGAAATGCTGTTTTCAATTACCGTGATGGGCAGGTTGAGATGAAATTGTTTCATTAAGGAAAGCAGCAGTTAAGCTTTTAACTTTCTCCCAGTAAAAATGGTAATTCAAGAAGTCTTTTATTGGTGGCTATTAAGAACAAATGCTTGTGTTGAGAAAGGCAAGAATAGTTGGTTTAAGTTGGCGAAGAGGCTGGGTTCTCTATTGATGTCCTTTTCATCCCATTTTATAGGATTGTAGTTTTAGGTTGTGTCAAGTTTGAGCCAAGGAGGTGGAAATACAGAGGATTCTTTCTGTTCACTGCATGGTCATATCATGTGAGTTTAGACCTTGCACAGGTTCAAATCACTGGCCTGTGGTGCTTGTATCACTTTGGAAACAGGGTGTTGGATGTTACTCTTCTCTGGGATGCTGCCTCTTGCAGGTGGATTAACTTCTATTGTGCTGTGGGGAAGTTCTAAACCTCCAGTGGTGGAGGCAAAGGATGTGTGTGAAACTTTAGTGCAGCTGACGGTGGAGTTCTCAATCATTTCAGTAGCCTTAGTAGCTTTAGACTCAGTTGGTAATCCTAATGCTTCTGACCCATACTTAGAAAGGTCCACCTTTGGCTTTGGAGATCTTTTTGAAGAGCACACACTTGGGTATATTCGTGAGTACAGGGAGCCTAAGTGAGGATGGACAGATTTGAAAGTGGCAAGTCCAGCTGTGCTATTTTGTGTATTGTTATTTTCATGCACTCTTTTAATTGCTTTCTTTGCTTGCAGTGGACGCCATGATAAAACAAATGATTCAACCATTCCTTCTATTTCAGTGATTGGTTTGTAAGATAACTGGAATATCTGGAAACGTTTAAGTTAATCCTGTGCATTTTGCTATCATACCATGTCTCCAAGTCAATGAAGAAAAGTACAGTAACCTTTGTGAACTCTGGCCTTCAGATCTGCCACAGCGTTTAACGTCAACAAATGCAAGAGCTTATCTTCAGAAGGACACGTTTAATGCAGTAGGAGATAGCAGGAGCTGAAAGTTCAGTAGCGCAGATAAGGGTTGACCTCCAGTATGGAGATTCTACGATGCGTTGGCAGTTACGCTGCATTACCTGCCTGACTTTACCTTCGCCCCATAATAGTGTTCATTGAACTGTGTAACTTTTGAGTACAGATGAATTTCCTGAAAAGTCCTTTTACTGTTAAATTGCTTGAGATTTTTTTTTCTCTGAGCAGAAGGATAATTTTTCTTACCTCTGTTTCTCAAACAGAGAAACTATTTTTATCTTGGAGGAGTAGAGGAATCTTAATGTATCAGCCATTGTCACTAAATTGTGAAGGCTTGATCGAAAGCCCAGTGAATTCCAAGGGTTGTTCCATTGGCTTGAGCAGTCTTTGGCTGAGGGTTCTACTGTCTAAAACCAGTGCTTCTGTCACTATAGTGGTACTCCAGATCTGACAAGCCAGTAAAAGGTTCTTTTCGGACCAACTAGTAACTCAAACAGGAACATAAAAGGGCTGTCGAATGTGCAGTCTTGCAGAGTGCATTCTTTGGATTAACCCTATCTTCAGTTGGTCCATTTACTGAGAACCACAGTGAAGTTAAGTGGCATTTCAAGAGTGGGTCTTGATGTTAGTCTTCTGCATCGTAGCCATGCTTTATTGCTGGAGGCAATCTGCTGAGCCTTAATACTGGCAATACTGAAGACCTGTGGTGTGAAAAGGAGTAATGGTTTTGACTCCAGTTTGGACAGCCAGGCTTTAAATGCTGGCAGTGTATGGATGAAACACAGCTTCTGCCTGTTGGTCATTTGGTACAATTGTACTGCTGGGACAGTACTGGGCATCTAGCGCTTGGTGAGATCAGCCCATGGTGAAAGGCATGCGTCTGGAGCAGAGGCAGATGTAGTGTGTCCAAGCAAACAGAAGAACTCGGAAACGCCCTTTTGTGCCATCTTTGTTGGTTTAAAGTGTACTTGGGCTTCCTGACTTCATTAGCTCATGTAGACATTGTTTTTTGTTGTTTGAAATATAAATTACATTTTCTTCCGACTATGTCTCTTCCAGCAAAAATAGCTTTACTATAGTAATAAACAGGCAAAAATGTGGGAACACACATTAGGTTTCACCAAACAAATTGTATGCCTTTTGTAGGGGGAGAACATATTGAGAAATAACTTACAGTCTTGTCAGTTTGACAGAGTGCTTACTCTGCATGCAAATGTAGGTATCCTCGTAGTGCTCTTCCCTGTGCCACCCTTTCTTTTACCCAGCAACACTCCCTCCCCAGAGGGATAGCTTTTGTCATTAGTGAGACTGTTGGCATAATTGCATTCTGAGCTTGCATTATAAAGGAGTTTTTTGTGCCTCAAGCTGGTACCACTGTGCTAGTAGTATTTGTAACACCGGTGTTTACCCTGTGTTCCTTTCAGTAGTGATTAGCTAGTGTGTTTAATTGCTGCTGTCTCTTTCCTTGATGCTGCTGGCCTGCATATCTTCTGTCAGTGGAGTGGATCATAGGATTGTTTTGCTCATGTTTCAGTGCAAATAATTTAGATTTGTCTAGTTTGCATCTTGCATGTGGAATAGATGCAGAGTGCCTCTGCTGCTTCTATGTGCTGTTATCCTCCTATGACATAAATGTCTGGGAAGCAATAGGATATTATAAGTTGTAATTGTCCAACTGGACCTGGGTAACATTGTTATATGTTACTTTGGTAGGTGTGGTAGGATAACTTACGTAGACTGTAGTCAGACAGTAATTGTGCTGGTTGATTAGCAATTATCAACAGAACCTGTATCAAGTTGAGAATATTTTGATGTGTACCCTGAGAAAATGCTTTCTGTTGACTTATTGCTAAATTGAATTACTTTCACCTTCTGTAAAGCTCATTTTCCTTGGAGTCTATTTTTTATGACTGCAGATACTGAATTATACCTGGGCAGCTGAGTTCATGGGGCACTATTTCATGGTGAATCATCTGCTCAGTGTTTCACTGTATCCTCCCATCTTATAGGTTACTGAAGTGAATAAGCTTTCTTCAATCAGGGAACATCCTTATTCCTTGGATGCTAGTTTTGATTTTAGCTAAGTTATTATTTCTTAATTTTGAAAGTGTGGTAGTGTATCTATTAAGTACAGCAATGAAAATGAGCTTGATAAATGTAACATAAGCTGGAAAGATGGTAAAAATATAGTAACTTGTGATAACTTGAAGGAAAATTAAGATTTCCTTCTTAATATTCCACAGAAATAAGATAATGTTCAGACCTTCACTCTTTTTCAAAAACTTTTTGATTGTTTTGCTTTCATTCAGATAAAGTCATTCCTTGTGAATTTCCTTTCTGGAGAGCTGTGGCCAAGGAGAAACCAAAGTGCGTATTCATACAGTGAGTTATGACAGGGTTTAAGTTGAGTCTTTCCAAAGTTCTTTTGTTCTACCTTGATAAACAAGACCGTTTTTAACAGCTCTGTGAGGTGGTTGATATATTTGCAGGTAAGGTGGGAGCTAAGTTAATGTCTGTCAGTAAGTTGCGGGTGTGGATTTCTAACTGTGAAATCACACTGGTTTGCTGGGTGTCTTGGATGAAGCCTGCTGCATCTGGAGTCAGACTACTCTGCTGTGGTTTCTGTAAGCAGCTTATAAATTTGAGGTCTCTGCAGAGCCTCTGTGAAGGGTTTGGTGTATGCTTAAGCCTTACGAACCCATTGAAGCTTGAGGGTGAGGTGTCAATTTTGACTTAGGTTGTCCTGTCATCACTTTAATGTGAATTTACACAATTTATGTAGAAAGCCACACTAAAAAAAAACATTGCTTGCTTTGTGTTTGTGAATGTTCTCGGATATATTCTGTGCTCTGCCTTTGATCTCTTTACTGTGGGATTTGAAGTGTAAGATGGGTTGGGGATTTGAATGCAGAGGCACCATCTGGAATAGAAGAGAGTTAGCTTCATCCTGTAAACCAGAAATACAGAAAGATTCATGCTCACTAGAAATGGCATGTGGGGATAGTCGTGGTGTGAGCTTTTCATGTTCTACAGATGTTTCATGGATCTGGGACTTGACAATGAGGAATTCAGTGCCTATGTAATTGCCAGTTTAATTCCCTGACAACTTACGAAAAGTCATTAAAATGTTGGATGGTTGAGGTTGGGAGGTCTGGAGGTCTTGTCCATCCGCTCTGCTCAAGCAGGGCTACCTGGAGCCAGCTGCCCAGAACCATGTCCGTATGGAGTGCACTTTTTAATAATATATGTAATGGTATTTAATGCTTCAGTGCCATAGGTGAGGGTTGTTTTTTTTCTAACATCAGCACTTAATGTAACCAGCAGGTGCTTCTAGGAACTAGTGACTTCTCTTCTACTTGCCTGTAAAGACTGAGTATGTATGAGAGAAAACAGACTCTTCTGCTCTTGAAAAATGATTTTTAACTAATCTTAGTTATTTGTGTAGTATACTATTTTCTAACTTATTTTGACAATGTTATTGGCCATGTGCAAATTCTTATGGGGGGCGAGATACAGTAGGCAAGATACATAGCAGAACTGCCAAGTGCTGACAAGGACGATCAGAAGTTTGGATCCTCTCTAAGGGTTGCCGTTAGTCATTTCTGGATGGAGAGCGAGGGATTGAGGGTCAAGGGATAAAACAGTTTGTAAAAGAATCACAGGTGGCAGGGAGAGAGGAAATAAAGTAGGACTTCACTACCCATTCAAATAGAAGGAGTAGGAGGCTTCAGCTGAAACTAGTAAATGGAGGGTCAAAATAAGGGAGGGCGAGGGGATAGAAAAATGGTCCTTTGCCATCAACTCTGGAATTCTTTGCAGGATGTTGACAAGCTGAAAATGTGCCCCAAAATAATAAAAGAAATAATAAGAAAAATCCACTTGTGTTAAATAAGGGTTTTATTACTTAATGTTAAGCTTCAAGTCACTGAGATTGGAGAGAGTCTACTGGGAAGTATTACATGACTCTACCCATGGTGCTTCCATGACTGCTGCTGTTCAGGATGCTGAGCTAAGTGTACATTTGATCTGACCTTTTGGAGACTGGGTTTTTTTTTTTGTAGCTTTATTAGCTGTCAGCCAAGCTTTCCATGTTTTGATTACTTTATTTCAAAGTGTATAGAGTAAAAGCTACTTAATGCATTTAATATATGTGGAGAATGGTGGTAGTCCTTAATGGTGCTTTAGAAAGCTGACCTCTGTTTTCACCTAACAATTAAGAAAAAACAAGGCTGATGCAGAAATCTGAGCAGAGCACCTGGACCAAATGTATTGAAGAAGAGGCTGGTTTTGAATGTTTGGCTAGACAGTGGTGATATTCCAGTTAGTGAGGTCAAGACTTGAGGAGAGAGTGCTCCTTGATACCTTTAATGTAACATTTTAGTCTTGATTTTAAGAAAACTGACTGTCCTCTCTATAGTAAAGAAGACAGATATGGTTACATCTTTTAGTACCACTACAAAAAAAAAAGGTTTATAGGCTAGGAACAAAAAAATTAAAATTGATAGCTCAGAAGGTTAAATATTGCACTAGACATATGTTTAAAGAGAATTTCTCTTTTTAGGCAAGTTTACAAGAGAAATGTTAACTATAAATGAAGTGATAGCCAAAATCTAAAGCTTAGTGGAAAAAGCAAGCCTGAAGACCTTTTTGGACCCGTCAGTGCTGAGAAGATTGCAGCAGTTGAAGGGAGATTGCATGTCAGATTTTTGCAGAGTCTATTTCCATTCTCCTGAAGTTGTCTTCCACTGCTGATGCTGTGGAAATCACTCCCAAGAGGTACACAAGCGCCGCAAAGTATCATTTAGGCTGAGCTATTTCAAGCAATGATGAAATGTATTGTAGTAGCCTGCTGTGAGTTCATTTAATTTCATGGACTGTGGGAGCCCTTCTCTGAGGGACAACTGTTTACTAATTTACTGAAGCTCTTCTGGGTTTGTAGGCCTGTTCTGAATGACTGGGATATGTAGTAGCTGGATGGATGTTTGCCAAGGTTTACATTACAGGCGTGGAGGCAGTGAGTTAAAGGCTACCGTCCTGAACATCTTGTTCTCTTCTTGGCTTTGTCAAACTTCTGTTCATGGGTGGGGGAAGTGGAACTTTCCCCCCTTGGTTTCCTCATCTTACCTGATATGGTAGTTGTGAGAGTAAATAAATCCTTTTCAGGAGCTAAGCTGTCAGGTTGTATAAATTCCTGTGCAGAAGAAAATAGTCTTCTACAGCAGTCTGATCTCTGAATGGAACTTGTTGGCAGATTTTTCTCGTACTTCAGTTATTAGAATTTGATCAAGGCAAATAAATTGTCCTGCTTGACATCTTAAATTGCATTTAATTCTTTGATACAACCTCTTAACTCGAATTTTTATTGTTGTTATATGGTATTTAGAGTTTTAACAATTTCTGCCATGTGTAGTCTTTCTATTGATTGATGGGGAGGTTGCATGGAAGAAGAGCTCTTTCCTTGAGGTGTTTCTGATCCAAGTAAAGTGGATGTCCCATGCACTTAAGGCTTTATCAATTTATTGTGACTGCTTAAAAAAATTATACTTTCAGTAAAGATTAAAAAAAACAGGTTTAAGTGCTGATCCTATTTCCACATTTCCATATTTCTTTCTTACAGAACAAATTTTTAGAAGTGAGTAGAACTTGGTGCTATTTCTGTTAATCTGGAAGATACTTGGCGTGTGTGCATTTAGCAGTCACATAGGTGAACTTTAAGAATCTTTAAGGTTTTCATTATGGCTTCAGAAAAGTGTGAAGAAATACTGCTGCTTTGTCTCAGAATGCTTGGCTGAAAGCAACGAAAGGGCCTAAGTTATTCTTACAATGGCAAAGAAAAACACTGAAGCAGATTGCTTGCTTGTGATGAGTATGACTGGTTCTCTGTAGCCTTAGCTGTATGCCAGCTATATGTGCTTTTGAGGAAACAGAATTTAAATGTCTAAACTTTAGAGGAAAGTTCATCTCTTGTGATTAGCCTGGTTCTACTTGATGATCTCCTTGTAGACAAACAGAAATTTGATTCAAATGTTCTTGTGTTAACCTCAAAAATATTTTCCAAGAATTTAGAGGAAGAGGAAAAAAAGTCATTGCCTCCTTTCACTGAGCATCCATACTACAAAAGCAAATATATCCCAGGAAGCAGATACTCTACATCACACAATAAGGCGGCAGCCACACAGGAAAGGTTGGGCTCTTGGCACAGCCCCTGAGGGGAAATGCTTCCTTGAAAGGACCCATTGTTGCTGGATCTGGGTCTTCTGACTCCCAGTTCTCCATGAGAATACTTGTGGTTCTCTTGGTGCTGAGATGGGGCATCTTTGCCATCTCCATTATCTAACCATAATAGTCTTGGTTATTTAGTCAAATAGAAGGACTAAGTTCATGCCCCATGTGAGAAAGGAATGTCTTTTTGGAAACAGCTTTGGTGCTCAGCTATTGAAAATTCATGCTGGGTGTAATGGCGCTGTGCCTTACCCAAGGTATTTGAAACAGTTCAACTTTCTTTTCCAAGAATAAATAAAACGTTTTATTGTCCTTGTTGTCAAAGTCTGTGAATTTGAACCCAAATGTCTGGTATACTCTTCCAAGAAAGAAAAGAAACAATAAGCATCTAAAATAAGTGTATAGTTTATTGGATTCTCTTGCTGTGAGACAGGTCTTCTTTCCCTCATTGTAGCTAGTTAGGAGATCCAGAAAACTAAGAAGGAAACAAGGAACTACTGTATTTCAGTGCGCCTGAGAGTGGGAACAAGCTTTGGGCAATTCTGACTTTTGGTGCTTGATTTGTCAGTTGAAAATTTTCATTAATGTAAATAGCTGCTGTTTGAAGTAAGATAAATGAGATGCCAGGAAGGTGAGGTGCTGAAGTGCTTGACTAGTTGTCCTTGATAAGACCAACTGCTTTCCTAAATTTTCTTCTAACACGTCTTCAACTTGTGCATATGCTGTTATATTAATAACAAATTCTTAAGTGGTCTGAAAATAATGAACTGAAGACCAGTTAGAGGGTAAGTTTTGAGTATAGTATTAACTTATAGTATTTTGTTATGATGACTTGTGATACTGAGTTTATTGTTAAATGTAGAACTATCTTTCCTTAATGTAGCAGGTTTTCTACTATAAACATTGCAATTGCTATTACAGCCTGCAAAAAGTATACTTACAAAGAATACACTCTGCAAATGTAAATACAATTTTGGTTTGGTGATTGTTGGATACAATGGTCTTCCTTAAGCCTAAACACAGAAACAAAAGCTTGTATTATAACAGAAAGCCTAAGATGGGAAGTGATAAAATAGGTATTGAGTGGAGGGCTTTGTTAAAATTTAGCTCGTGTACTTGTAAAATTTCCATGTATTCATTAAACTATTATGTCATTCTTATTGTTAGAGCTTGGTGAGTTGACTAAAGTGTTAAGCTTTGTTTGTAGTACAAATTATAGCTTTAACTCCTTTCAAAATATAGCTGGAGAATTTTTGGTCTTCCATAGTTCTTTTAGCTTGTATGTCTTACTGAAACATTTATTGTACGTTATGGATAACTTTGTATTTAAGGATTCAGCCACAGGCTACTGGAGAACTGTAAATTGTGTTGGCTTCCATGCATGTAAGGTGTGTTTCTCAGATTGAGGATGAGGATAAGGAGAAATATCTTTTGCATTTGTAATGTGGACTACAAACTTGTAAAAATATCAATAGGTTAAAATAATACTGGAAGCTTTACAAATAAATTTGAGTTACGCACGTAAGCTCATCATAATAGGTGTTTAAGTAAAATGTGATGAATTTGTTTTTTATGGTCACAAAAAGGGGATATCCCCGGACTTTGGCTAAGTTGTGTATCAGATATAAAGTTGTCTGTTTCACTTTAGAAGTGGTCTTTGAGATGGCATTTGTGTTTTGGGGATAGGCAAAGACCAGCTGTAGCAGGTGGTATTCTGCTTGCTAAGTGGTTGGAGAGGTGTCTGGTGTGGTGCTGCAGCTCAGATTTACCTATCCCTTGAGTCCGGGGTGTAGTGTAACCCCATCTGCCACAAACCATAGCTCTGGTTCTACATATTAAATGGAAGTTGTCACTGCAGCAGTGGTCCACATCAGGGAAACAAAACTGCCAAGTTCAGACACATCTATGTACCAAAGCTCCTTGAAGACTGTGACAATTCATAAAAAGGAACTTTGGAAACCCTTTCTTTTGAGGAGGTACTGAGACAAATGAGGTATGACAAGTCCTGATAACAGACTGTTTGGAGACAAGATACCATAATGTGGATTTAGCAGGGTGTTTGAAGATGGGCATTTTTTCATTTTGAGTCACTGCAGATTCTGCCAATCTGTTTCAAAAGTAGCCAGTGGAGAAATTTTGGGAAATAGTATGTTATTTTTATAGATGCTGAAATAGGACCTCTTATGTAAAGGAGAAGAACTGGGAAGCAAATATGGTAGCTGTGTCTAAGACACTGTGGTCTTAAATCAAGAGCTTTTGGTTTCAGCTCTTGAAAGCGTGAAATGTTCTGTTCAAGTTTACCATTCTTTGATGATTGCGTTTTGACATGGGCAGCGTGTTACGAGATATGGTTTGAGAAGAATATGCTCCTAAATAATTTTTTTTCCCCTGATCCTTACATCTTCTTACCCATGTGTCTTTTCTGTTTATTATTGGCACGGCACGTTTTAAATGAAGCCAGTTTTTAGATTCAGCTTTTCAGGTATTGTAAAAGGAACTCATTGGCAGTTGGCATGGGCAGGAGCTGCAAGCTCAAGCAGTAATAGCTGATAAGACTTTTCCTTCTATTTTTATAGCTCCATTTAGAAGTGTGCTTTTTCTAGAGTGTGGTTCCTTAAGCTATACCTAGAACTTCTTTTGTTGGCTACTGGGAATTCTAACATTAGGTTAAATATTATGCGTGCATTGAAAGTGATGTATTAAATGCAACTTGTCACGGTCAGTGCTGTCAAGTGTTGTATAGACAAGGAGGTCTCATTAACAGGATGGCAAAGTAGGTCTTGGGTCAAGAACAGATTTTTATTCTTTTTTTTTTCCTGCTGAAAATCTTTTTGGAATAATTCTGAAGAAATTTTCATTGTTTTTTACTGCTAGTAGTTAGATAAGAGGTCCTTTGTTTTATATGCACATGGACATAGTGCAACATTCAGATTTTGAAATACACTTAATATTTCAAGCAACTTTTGGCATTGGGACTGAGGTACAAGTGCAGAACTGTCTTCCAAAGCAGCATCTCTCCGGATGTGCCAGGTGCTCCCATGCAGCCCCTGTAGGGTGGTGGAAAGCTGGCTTCTATGGCAGGGCAAAAGAGTACACTTTTCCTCTGTCAGTTGCATTGTAAAATTAACTGCCATCCTGTTCTGCTAATGGTCAGCTGTAGTCCAGGCTGTGTTTTCATCTTTCATAAGACATTGGATGTATTTTGAAATTGAATATATACCCAGAAGATACATTCTTATCTCTTATCTCTTCCTGGTGAGTTACTGCTCATCTAGTTTGAGTATTTCTTCAATTTTTAAATTCATAACTGCCAGGCATTAGTTGGTGTTTTGTATATGTGAAGTAAATAAGCAAGTAGAAGTTCCTTACCTCCTGTACGTCCATTCTATGAATGCCAAAAACTTCAACCATAATGTGTGGGGGAAAAAAAATGGAGTGTGTGGGAATTGCATTTTACTGGAACAAGAATAAGCCCAGGTGTTAAACAGTGCCCTTGTGAGGTCTGTACATTGTGAGGTTGATTCCTTCTTCTGGTAAAGGATTCTGTACTCTAAAGCGCAGAAACGTTTAATTTCTGAGTGACTGAAATGATGTTTGGCTTTCTAGTTTCAAAACAAAACTTGTTTTTTTCTGTGTTTTGACAGCTAGTGAGGATACAGCTGAAGCTGATGTCTGTCTGCTATGCAGCAGGCACTCTCTGCAGTTAAGAATGACTGTTCAAGGTGTTTTTGAATTCAGAAACCTGAAAGAGTTGTAATGACATCAAGTTACTTAGAAACTTAATTTTCAACTCCAAAGCTGTCAAGTGTCTTTTAATGGAGGATATATGTGCTGTAAATAAGTTCTGGAAAAGGATTTTTAGTCTTTCAGTAGTCCTTAACGACACCATAATGCCATTTATAGCCTTAAAGATACCAAGATACCCAGGAGAGCCAGACAGTTTCTAAGAGACTAGATCAGATTTCAGGAATTTGATTCAGGTTTGATCTATACCGTGATCTTTTTCTAGACAGGTCAGTCAGTTTTCTTGGTCTTAATTCTCTTCCTGTAGAAAGTTACGGTGCTTGGTTTATTTAATGATAGTGATTATGTAGTGATCTGAGGAAGATTGACTCACATTAATCTTGGCAAGTAGGTGGTTTATGAATTTGGCTCGTCTCATGCATGTCTCCTCCTTTCCCTGCCAGCCTCACTACATCTTTTTCTTTGCCCTGTGTACTCTTAACAAAGTGTCTCTGGATGATCCCTGTCTTGTAAGGAAAAGTAACCTGTTTCTGCAGTCCTCAGGTGGTGACCAAGTCACCTTTTTTAGCCCTGTAGCACTTGATCTCTAAAAGTTGTCTGATTTGGTGTATGCAATTGCTTCGTTATCCTCCGTGATAAACTATAAAACGCTGAGAGGGAGAAATGTGTGTCTATATTAACTGCCCCATTTATCGATTCCTTCCTCAAAATGAGCATTGCTGTAAATCCAGGGAAGGGTTTGCCCAAAAGCATGTCTCACTTCAGCTAGACAGATGGTGCCAGGAGTGGTGCAGAGACCTGAAGCCATCTGCAGGCTCCTGGAGAGGTGTTTGGGGCTGGAATATCAGGAGCTGGAGCCCGGCACAGGCCTGCATTGTTCTGCCACTCTGGAGGGAAGAGGGAAAAAAAAAAAAAGAAAAAAAGGCATTCCAAGCAGTGCCAAATTTTCTTTGATATGGTAATCTTTTGATAACAGTTTGAAAAGCCCTTGGAGACTTTTTTTAGATTTTAGACAAAATAGTTCATTTGTCAGGACTTCCCTTGTAGATAGGGTCTCAGTTATTAAGAACTGCCTCACTACCTCATGGTAACAAAAGCAAGTGCAGAGGACAGCTGCTGGACTGCTTGCTGGTAAGAGAAGCTTTTTCAGTTATCTCAGGATTTTTACAAATACCTGAAAAGAATGAACTAGGGCATATTTAAGATAAAAGTTTGTAAGTTTATTTATTTATTTGTGTATTTTAAGCAGACAATGACAGAGCATAAGCATATGTAGCAACTTGATAGGGTTCTTTTTTTTTTTATATACATATCCATACATGGATTTTACTAAAGACCCGAGCTGTCAAAATTATAATTTCAGTTGAGAACCTTGGTCAGTGATTGCAGGTGACCTCAGAATTTTCTTCTTTTGTATCTGTAGTTTTTACAAACCTAGGAATTTTTCTCTTGAAATGGTGAAACTTCTAGTTAAACTTGAAAACCAGAGGAATATGTTGATGACAATGATGTATGTATGCTAAAGCAGAATTAATTTTTAAGGATTGTGGGCTTGGGGCAGGTGTTGAGGAGAACAGAGGGAAGGTCTTTTTGCTTCCCACTCTGCAAATCAAACTTGAATGGCAAAATTTGCACTGAAGCAGTTTGTTAATTATGCCAGCTATTAGAAAACTGACTTCAGATAAGCTGGTAGTCCTTTGAAAGCGTAGCTTGCAGAACTCTTCAGGTATACTGTTTGAGATTTACTGTAGTTCTTTTACAACATTTTCCTTAATAAATATGCTACGAGTTCACTCGCAGCTTTTACACTGTTGCTACAAATGTTTGTTGTCTATAAAAACTTTGGTAAAACTGCTTGGTATCTGTCTTGTTTAGTCAGGTTAGATAAATAGATACTGTTGTAGTAATTCAGGAAGGGTGCAGCATTTGCTTCACTGTGGGGAATGCATGTGGCTTTAAAGTCTGTATACTGCTGTAATTTCTCCAGTGATCCAAATCATCAACTGCTTTAGCCCCAAGATATAGTTGCAGATTTGCTGTTTTAAGCTTGTGATTCAAATGTATGCTCTTAGAAATTCTTACAGTTCAGGCACCGTTCAGCTGAATGCTATACCATTTAAATTTTTACCTGTGTTCTAAAAAGTTGCAAGTGATTTCATTCTCTTAGCATTTCTTTTACAGACCTTTTCTGATTCTAGAATACGCTTAGCTATAGAATAGGATAGAGTAGTAGCTCAGTGAGTAAAAATCATGTAAGTAGAGCGACAGCAACTTTCACTCTTTCCATTGTTTTTGGCTGCTTTCAAAGAAAGTTTTGGTTGCTGTTTTCAGTTTGTTAAAGGGGAAAAGACTTCTCTATCTGTTCACTCCACGTAACTTGTGCTGGTCTCTGAGAGACTGAGTGGCAGCCCTTGCATCAGAAGCACCTTATAGTTTAATATTCCTTAAGTCCATGTTACTTCTTGTGAATAGATTTCACCTCAGTTCAAGTTCTAGTAAAATATCATACTAAAATATCATACTCCCTTGTAGCCTGAAAAGTCCAAGGCTTATATTTAAATATTTAATTATTTAAGGTATCAGAATGTTTGATTTCCCACTGTGTTACAGAAGGAAGGAAGTAAAGATGAAATGCAGATTGCTCAAGTCTCACCTGTATCAATGAGGTGTTGCTACTGCTTATTTCTTCAGTCTGCCCCAGCAGTCTTCTCCAGAGAGGGCAGCCCTTGGAGACCGTGGTGGTGATGTTCAACCCCAGCTGTCAGCAGGACAGTGAGAAACAAACCCAAAGCAGTTACGGGTTTCAAGTCTTGATGATGAGCTTGGGCTGGTAATGTGCCAAAAGGGATGAGATTGGAGAAAGAGTGCTGTTCTTCGTTGCTGAAGAGTAACGATTTTCATGACACATCGACTAAAATGATCTCGCAGATTTAAATCTCTAAAGTTAGAAAACATTAGTTTAATATGGAAAATTACAGGCTGTATGTGAAGTATTGAATACATGTGTGTTAGTTGAAAGCGGCTCAGTAAATGAGTCTATGAAATAATGCAGATGGAGCTAATGATGTGAGTCAAAAATAACCTCCTAAAGCTCCTTGTGTATTCCCTGTGTGATTCTACCCAGCTGTTCAAAGAACTCATTGAATCACAGGAATTACCTCTGGTGCTCTCAGTGTCGAGATTTCTCTTTGTGCTTCTTCAGAGCGATGACTTGATGCTTCTTCCTAGCCATGGAACAGACCTAAATTACAGCAATTGCACTTCTCTCACGCTGCCGCCATGTCCCTTAAGGTCCTGTTCTGTCATGTTGACCATATGGAAATCTCTGTTGAGATTTATTGATCTTGAAGCTGTTTGCATTTATTTTGCCACCTGGTGCTTTCCTGAATTAAGTTGGATTGTTGCTAGATACGTTCATCAAGGTTGGAGTCTTGCCTTCAGGCTCTGGTTTTGATGGTGCAGCACACTGTGGTGGGGAAATGTATGTTTGTTTTTTAAGGGCAAACTATTTCAAGTATGATAAATTAATAATTCTCTCATGGAGCTGTGAACTCTGTTAGAAATATAACCGTACATACACAAAGCTTTTCCTGGCTGCATGACTTCTTGATTGAAAATGTGATTTGTACAGTGTATATGAAGTTGTGTGATGTTATTAGTTCAAAGATCGTTCTCTGGAGATTTCTTAGCAATCCTGTGTAGGTTTAGGACAGATTTTAACTGGATGATCTTCAAGGTCCCTTCCAACTCTAACCATTCTACAATTCTATGTATCTTTCGCGCTATAAGCAAAAGCTGTTTAGTCAATAAAAATGGCAATTTAAACAAAAATGTGTTTTAGAACATGCATGATGTGTGCCAGGTAAGGAAGTGTCAGTGGTGCACGTCTTTTGACTTAATTTCCAAATGAAAGCTCCATAAGAAAGGTATTCATAGTTCAGTATTGGACAGTAATAGAAAATTTTCATCTTAATACAGAGTGTGAGCTGGTGTTCTTGTTAGAGAAGGCAGTTGTTATCGAATTAGCTTCCTTCCATACAGAACAGACTGTATCAAGCACTCAATTTATGAAGTTCCAAGTTGTTTTTCACCTGTGACTGAACCCTGTGTTGTGGTGCAGTTCTTTGCTTCAAGGGTGGGTTTCTTCCACTAAGACCTTATACAGCAGATTTCTGAGGAGATGCAGATTTGATCAGAAACAGAAGTCTTTCCTATTGGGTTCCCATTTCATTTGTTGGCTTAACTGGAAAGGAGGTGGTAGCTTGGTGAAAACACGTGAGGATGTGGTGATGTTGATAAATTGCAGGAGTTGGGAGGAAGGACCCTCTGAAGTTGGCAGTACTGCTGCATGTAAGTGCATGGATCCAGGAGCTGGCTTTCAGAGGTCCTGACTTCCAAGCCTGGTGATTTGATTTGTGAAAATGTTGGGGAGTTAATGACAGCTAGGAACTTGGGAATGATTGAAGTTTGAATAGTGGCATCCTAGTCTTCAAGTGGGTAGCTGAGATGAAGTGGGTGGCTTTCATCTTGGGGTTGTTTTCTGTTGGTTTGGGTTTTTTTTTCTGTATTCTTTTTTTTTTTTTTTTCCTGTAACAGCATTCTGCCTGAAAAAAGACTACTACTTGTACTCTGAATCCTCAATACCTGAGGACTACTTCTGCCCTGGTAGTATGTTTTGTCTTCAGAGCTATTTATATGTGTGCAGTAAATAGAAATAAAGGCTGTACAGTGTTAGTGCAGAGAATGATGGTGAACCCATGCCTTGGCAGTTTAGCACTGGCTGCTTAGTAGTTTGAACTATGGTAGATGGTCCTGTGGAAATATGATGCAGGTACATTAATTATAATTTGTAATGTATATAATTTGTATATAATGAAATTAATTATAATTTGTAATTTATAATTTGTAATGTACAGGAGTACCAAAATGAAGGTTGGATGCAGTTTTAATTTCAAAACTTGAGTTTTTTGACTTAGTATCTTTGATATTCTTTGCTTATGTGATGTTGAAACTTCCAATGAGCTTCACAGTGTGTAGTCTGTTTGTAGTTCTTCCCTATGGAATTAGGGATCTGTGTGTACTATGTGTACATCTCATAGCTTCATATATTTTTCATGCCTTCACCAACTCCTGAAACTTGTGATGATAATTTATCCTCAAAGCATCCCTCAAGGTTTGCAACTAGAAAAAAATTACAATAAGAAATGAACCCATTAATACAAATTGAATGGTAAAAGAATTTGAAAGGAGGGAAAGGACTAACTGACTATTAAGCATGGCTTGATTTAGAAAGATTAAACTGGGAACTAGATGTTTTTTAGCACATACTTGTTTTTCTTCTCAAATGAGAAATGCACATCTCAGGGGTAGAGTGCATCTCCTTGAGGAACACAGCCTGCCATCTGAAAGTATCAGATTGGGTCTGCTACAGTGTAGGATGATAGAAAAGTGTAATCTTGATCTACTTTTAAGACTTTTTTTTCTTTCTTTTTTTTTTTTTCAAAAAAAACCCCAACAGGTTTAATATTATGTTTTCATTGCCAAGTTTGTAGAATGTACAAAAACCTGCTTGCTGCATGTAGAATGTTAAATTGATGTGTACCCTCCTTCAAAATGGGCTCTTTTTGCAGTATTTCACTTGAATTCATCCAGTGTTCAATCTCAAAGCATTACTAGAAATCCTTGGGCCATTGCTACTGGAAACTAGTAATAGTGAAAATTTAAGGTCTATATTAATATGATGCCAGTGTGTTTTGTGTGTATGGGCTTATTGAAGATAACTCCAAACAAGCTAATATTTAGCTATAAAATCAGTAATGTTGTTTCAGTTTGTAATTCTTTTGTTGTTAAAGGTCTTCCATATCTCAAGTTGGGAAGTTCCATATCATACTAAACATGGAGAAAGAAGAAAAGAAATTTGTTAATGAAGCAGAGGAGGATGAGATGGTAATTAATTCTGTTCATCTATTCTTATATGGGGAAAGAAACACACTTCCATGGTTTTCTCTTTATATGGGGAAGTGGACAGTCTCAGTTTAAAATTGCTAAAAATTATTTTATAAGGTTATCCTTGATAATCTTTTTTGATATTAAGAAATCTAGGCTTGGGATAGGAAATGCTTTTGTTGAAAGCCTTTGCAAAGGTTCTGGATTGGCTGTGTTGAGGTCAGCAGTCCAATGGATAAAGGATTTTTGGCACTTTTTGTTAAATTTTGGTTTCTTTTCCTCCAAATCTTGCAGCTTTTTTCTTTCTTTTAAAGCAGGTTAATGCTCCATAATCTGACTGTACTCTGCATACTCTTGCATATTCATAATTGTGCAGAAATGACCCACTCCCTAGAGCATGGCGAGCAGTTGTGTGGGTATTTGGGAGCACATAAATCTTGCTTCCTACTAGAGTAATGATATCTCTCGTTGTTTGTCCTGGAAGACACAGCAGTTAGCTTTGACAAGCAAATAGCGGCAGCTGATCTTTAAATTCTAGCCCATTCTAGAGATGTACTTAGAAAAATATTTAGAGTACGTAGGGATTTTTGTTTTAACAATGGTAGGTTCCTGTGAATTGAAATACTTGTTCCTTCTTTGTGCACAATGAAGAGAGTAGGCAATACGCCTTTCAACAAAAAATGAAACTTGAGATGCTTATAATCTGATCACTAAAGTAAATGTTTTTGGGAAGAAAAAGTGTTATTTTGCCCCAAAGAAGCATTAACCTTTCCCACTATCTTTCACCCACCTGTTTTTATTGGTAAGGAGTGAATACTGACTTCAGTGTTTTGGGGGTACCAGACTATGGGTTTTGTTTCTGCTTTTTGTCAGCTGAGAAGGCTGCAAAATGAACTTGTTGAAAAGGCTTTTCTTAGGAAAGGGGTTTAAATGATTTATAATACTGTTTAATGAAAAGTACAAAAGAATTTGCAAAAAGTTGGTGTCAATATGAACAATGCGGGTGGGACTCAGTGGGAAACTTCACTGCCCATTTGCAGCAGGAAATATAATCTAATGATGTAATGTGAAACTCAGGAATGTAACACAGCATCTAGCAGGTCACTGAATTATTTTCTGTTCTTGGCTGTCATCGGGTTAAGTTGGTACTTGCCTTTGACCAAGGAACACTTAATACTTCATGGGTTTTTTGATGGGAGAAGAGGATTTTTCCAGCTGGTATAAGTTACAGAACCTTTGACAGTACAGCTTGCAATTTCTAATGTTTCACAGTAGCATTTCTTGTTAAATGGCAGGCAAAACAAACCAGTTTCTTTTCTTAAAAGTAGTGTCTGACAAATATATTTAGATGCTTTTTTAGAAAATATGAAGTTCTGTTGGCAACAAAAACTAATGCTATGCTAGCGTTCAGAGCTGTGCTAGATAATCAAATGCTAATGTGGTAAAATCAGCATTTCACAAATATGCTTTGACTCCCAACTACTTGGTCGGCTTGTACTGCATCACAGTTGCAGTCAAAAATTTGGTGTTCATTAAGAGTTAAGGCAGTTTGTGTTGCAACCAAAGCCCTTAGGGAGCAGTGCAGAGAGGAGGCAGGTCCCGTAATGAAATGTTGTAAACAGTGCATGTGCTCTGCCTTTCTGAGGCTTTTACTGATGTTTATATTTGTCCTCCTTTTTGTTGCTTCCCTGTCATGTATTAAGTTTTTTTAAGTCTTTTCTTCCCCAAGGAAAGAAAAAGGAGAAAATGGCTTTGAAATTTGATTTGCTTTAAATACCACACTTTATGAAAAAATTAGTGTGGCTTCCCAAGCCAGAGTACTTAAAGAGGGTCATTGTTTGTTATTTCTCTGTTTCCATGCAGGAGATCTGTGGTTATGAACTGTGTCGTTGGAAGTTGGTGCTAGTTACTGTTGGAGTGATCTGTTCTGGTGGCTTTCTTCTCCTCCTCCTCTACTGGATGCCTCAGTGGCGTGTGAAAGCAACATGCAGAAGGACTACACTTAAAGACTGTGAAGTGGTTCTGCTGAGAACAACTGTAAGTCTGAAAGAGAGTGTACTTCTCCCAGTTTGAAGCTGTTTCACATCCCTCTTACTACTGCTTATTAAAATACGTAAATCTTTGTCTGCAATGTAGATGTGATTTTGTTTTACAGCACTGCAGAACGGTGCTCTTTGGTACTTGTCTGTAGCTTTGCTGCCCGTATGGGTGACTGACAGCTGTTTGCAGGGGACACAGCAAATAAAGTCTTTGATTTTCTTCTGTCAAAATTGCTACGTACAGTCCCTGGTTATGATCTTGTGTTAAGTCCTCAGTTATATGAAGTTGCCAGGTGGATGCAGCTAAATGCATAGGGAATCCCATAGTTCCTCTTCCTTCAGAACAATGATACTAAATTGTGTAAAGCTGCAGATGTCAAAATTAAAGTACCAAGACTCATTGCTTAAAAAAAGCCCCATGATCTTTCAGTTAAAAAAAAAAGTAAAAGTGAAAAAAAAAAACAAACAACCCGCTTTTAGAACTGTGGAAAGAAAATGCATTAAGCTAGCTGATATTAACTTGGGGATATCTTCTGTAGTTATGTATGCTGATCTGTCATCTGTTGTTGACACATTTTGCTACTGCTGTTGTAGTAAGATGCTGTTTAAATGGTGTTTCCACCAACTCATTTTTTTCCCTTTTTTTAAGGATGAATTCAAGATATGGTTTTGTGCAAAGGTTCGCATTATGCCTTCTTTGGGAGCCAACCCTTTACAGAATCCTAACCCTATTGTACACAAGGTTTCAAATGGCCATGCTGTTCATTTCTGTGAATCTGCTGCAGAAGAGAATAAAAATGATTTGAAAAAATATTTGCCTGTAAGTAAACCTGGAATGCTACGCTTGCTATTTTTCAAGATGTCTCAAATAGTATTTAGAGTAAACACACACAGTACTGTATCTGTGAGCTGCTGCTTTTGTCTAAAAGGCTAATTTATTCTTTGGGTGGAGTACAAATCTTTTTCTCAATAAGCATTCCACAACTTCCAATAACAGGTTGAGATATTATTTTGAAAGGCAACTATTAATTTATTTTTTAGTAAAGTTTTTCTAAATTCACTTTCTATTTCTGTTCAGGATAAAAGTCAGTCAGAAGAGGTGTTAAGTGGTGCTAATTTAATATCTATGTCTGCCCTTGCAGATTCGTTATTTCACACATCACAGCGTGAAGTATTTCTGGAATGATTCTGTTCAAAGTTTTGATGTTTTACGGTAAGAATACTTTTTTTCTTGTGTGTTGTGCTTCAGACTTTTTTTTTTTAAACTACATTTGCATGCCTAAGAATATGATTAAAAACTGGTATCGTGTTCTGACCAGCTGTTTTAGCTCATTGAGTCTTTGTTTGGACCATAGTGAGAGCAGGGAGATTTTTAACTTGTGTGTGACTTTAGAAGGAAGGTATTTGTTTAATCTCCCTTTTTTGAGCATGGTTCGTATAGGGTGACACGCGGCATGCCTCTGCAGGCTTTTTGCCTGTTCTTGGAGTGTTATTTGAGAATGAGAGCACCTGTTTATAGACAGTAGTTCCCCTTCTATAAACTCTAGAAGACTTTCCTTCTGAGGGAGTAACTTCTATCTTTCACATTGCTTCTGAGCTGGACCCAAAAGAAGTATCTAGGAAGATGAGAATTCAGTAAATACCTTATTGCTTACATTTCTGTAGGTCTGTGCTGCTATGTTTTAGTCCAGTTGAGCTGAATTTGATCCCTCTTCCGTTACTCTTCAGTAACAAAAAACAGGTCTCTTCTCTCATTGATAGAAAATGTCCTTTAAGTGGGCAGTACTATCTGTGCTCAGTGAATGTTATATGCTGCATTTTCTTTTATCCATCAGCACTTCATCCTTAGAGTTTAAGAAGAAAGTTGTTTTTTTTCTGATGCTACTGCCAGGGCCTTCTCCTAGAGCTAACAAGTTAAATGAACAAAGACTTCTCCATTTTTGACAACTAAAATAAGAAGTTCACATCAGAAATACAACCTGTTCTTCACTTAAATCAGTGTTCAATGCATTGAACTACTATGTGGAAAGGTCCAAGCACTACATACAGAAAAAAAATATTTATTGGTGACTGAAGGACAGAAAAATAGCCAAAATTTCTTTAAGAAGGACGATAGTTAGCAAATGTTTCTTATGTTTTCAAGAAACATGTACAAATACTATGGAAATTTGTCAGCAGTGATAAAGAAACAATTGAAAGAAATTATCATAATAGAAACATTTGCAGTACTGAGCACTCCTGCTCCGGGAGGGTAGAAATGTCTCAATTCAAGAGTAAATGATTAAAAGCTTTTAATGTAATTTTTATGTTGAGTCTCCCATGAATTATAGTGGTGCAGGTAGTGACGCTTGTGGTTTTACATTACCAGGTCTTGTTTTCATGCCTATAGTGTTGCTAATTTAAACTGTTCAAAGGGAGTATTTCCCACAGAAGAGATTTAAGAAGATGATCCAAAACTATGCTTTTATGCTAAGAACTGATACAGGGAAAAAAAAATCATAAGATGAATTTAGGGAAAATATTCCTTAGAATGAAAGCAGTGACTTGAAAGTTGGCATTTTTGGCTATTTGACTGTGCCTTTTGAAGTTCTTGTGATAACTCAGACAATTTATAAGCCCTGAAAAAATCTCAGATATGTCTGTGCAGTCATGTGAGCATTTATTCAATCACATTCTTGCTGATGTGCCAAACTTTCATTTGTTTGATGTATTGGCAATGACTGAGCCTGACCACTTGTTTAAGTCAGGTATTGTAGCTGAGCTGGGCAGCGCTATTCACCAATGGGATAATAGAGAGACATGTCTGAGACGTAGCCGATGCTGGCAGAGCACCAGGTCACTTCTGTACAAGGTCAAAGAGGAAGTTTGCTATAACTTCTGTCTGAAGTGAATTAGATGTGATCATGTGGTGAAGTACTAGGTACCACCTCTGAAATAGTAGCTGAGCTGATGAATGGTAAATATTCTGAAAAGAAGTCTTAAACACGTGTCCTTCATCAAGATACCTTTTTTAATGTGCTCTTCAATTAATGTAAAAAACGGATAATAACACAGTAGAGGATCAAGTTAATATTTGTAAAGAGACAGGATATGAGACTGAGTGCTTTATAGTACAATCATAGAGCAAGCAAGAGCTGTAATCCAAGAACAATACTACATCATGAAGATAGATTCACTCTGTGCAGTTAATCATCTAAGTATGTAGAGACAGAAGAGTTTGATCACATATTTAAAGACTTAGCACAATACAGAAGGGAAGCGAATCAAGATTTCTTGGGCAGCTAATGTGGTTATGAGAGCTTGAGTTTCATATCATTGTTCTCTTTATAATAACGTAATATTAAGATCACTTCTTAAACACAGGAAATGCAAGTGTAATTGTTCTTAAACTAGATCAGACTTGGTCACATAGCCAAAGAGGATGCAACTTTGACCTTGTATGTCTGTTTTGTTTTAGCTAGTGTCAACTGAATTTCTGAATGAGTTGATGAGTGTTTTATGTAATAAACTGTGTGAACTCAGGGACTTTTTTTAATGCCCTGGGAATTTCGTACTGTAAAAAGCAGATAACATCCTATTAAAAGCTTTGCCTTTGCATGGACATTACATAGGTATGTGTATTTTCACATAAAGCACTTAGTTTTAGGAGCTTTTCTTAAACCCATTGTTATATTCATTTTTGTCCCGGAAAAGAAAAATTAAATTATATGGGATAGAATGGGAAGAATGACACCATTATTAACAGAGAATTGTTTTTGTCTTCATTTAAAAAGCATAATTTTAAAATCCTTGTACTTGAAACGTTTTAGGGGAAGCTGTGTAAACCTGTGGACAGATTAACACATTGACATTTTCACCTTCTGTTCTTATACAAGAAGTTGGCAGAAACATGTTCCTGCCCTTTGCAATAGTGAAGATGTTTAAAGCTTTCCCTGTGTTCCAGAGAATGGAAATAGTTTTTACTATGTATGAACAGTAAAGAATTTTCACTGGGATAACTCTATATCCTTGTTACTAGATAACTTAATAGATATCCAATATAAAAAAAGACTCGTGTTAAATAGTCCTGGTTTTGTCATGTCATCTGTGAAAGCCTTTTGGAAGGTAATGAGGTTTTTCTTGTGCATCCGAAGTATGTCTGCTAGTATATGCCCACATATTGGGCATGATGTGGGCGATCTACTGAGTTTGATAGTTTAAATGGTCCTGTAGCTGTAAACATAATGATGGTTCAAGGATGCTTGCTAATCTGCAGGTCTTCTAAACTATAGCATTTGCTTTTACAGCACGTAGAAATGTCTTGTGAAGATAAGTCTTCCAGTGATAAGGAAGTACTTAAAATATAAACTGTACCTAGTCAGGGATAAAATTCTGATAGATTTATTTGATAAATTGATTAATAATTGTTTCTAAAATGTCTCAATTACTACTTATAGACAAATGAAGGTTATTTGAAGAAATATTAATCCTTATTGATTTCATCTGTTTTATAAAACTTGGTCATTTTTTCTTTCTAGAGGTTTTTGAATAGGAGTTATGCTAGTGTTGTACTTTTTTAGTGTATCTCCGTTTTGATTGAAATACATATGACTATCTACAGAGTAAGAGGTGTCAACAGGAAGAATGCTTTTGACATCCCACTGATATTGTGACAAAATTGCTAGAAAAACATTAATCTGCAGACTTCCTTCTGTAGTGTAGCATTGCACTGTATTACAGTGTAACTCTTGGCAAAGACCTAGCTCTTTTTAGTTTCTTAATACTTCATTTGAAATACCAAGGTTTTTAAGTAGCTCACTGACTTTTTTCTTTACTTAGGGGTCTAGATGAATCTACATTCTGTTCTTCAATTCATAACGAACACAGCACAGGATTGACAAAGGGAATGCATGATTACAGGTAATGTTGTAGTATTTAAGGGAATAATTGCTTTTGTTCCATTACCTGTGCTCAAAGAGGTAACTAGAAGACAGTTGGGTGATGAGTGATTACGGAGTGTTACACTTCCTTCAAAGAAGGCTGATATATGAAATTCTTGGGTTTCATCTCCTATACATTGAATAGGATCTGGACTCTGTCTTTAGTTATTTTTTTCAAACTACTCTGACCATGGGAACTGAAACTTTTGCTTAAAATAATTCAGAATGCGTTTCTGAAATTATGTTTACTGCTTAACACTTTGAAATAAAATGAGTGTACAAAAAGAATAGCAAGCAGTTACGTTTTCAACCACTTTGGCAGGTATACAGTGAAATTTGGCATTTGATGTAAAACAAAGTAGGGTTTTTTCCCCACATAACTTGCCTTTAAGTGGCAAGTGTTACCGTAACTGCCATTGTTGAAGGGCATGTATAGATATAGACGTAAATAGACTGATTCCAAGTGGAGAAGTCCATCAAGGGCTCTTTAGCTGGCAAGATGTAATTTGGGAAATTACATTGGGAAATTTGGTAATTGGTGAAAAATACTAACTTTTTAACATGCTATTTTACACTAGCTTTCTAAAAATGCTTGTCAAGTGACACAATTGAAGTGCATGGGTAGAGAAGAATTAGTGTGGCTTTCAGAATGACATATTTGCTAACATTGGACCTGTACACAGTTTACTGGGAAATCTTATTAGAAAGAACCTAAAAATTAAGTTACAGTTTAAATTGAAGTATAAAATAATTATCTTCATATTGAAACATCTCACTGGGTAAATGTTTCCTGATTTTGAAACAATGTGATAAATGGGCGACAGGTTAAATAATGTTTTGTACTTCCTCATTTGAATAGAGTTACTTTGAAGTGCGTAAGATTTCTAATAAAAGTATTAACTATATTTTGATATTTTTCTTTTTTTAATGCAGAAAAGCATTCTATGGAGTAAATGAAATTGCTGTGAAAGTGCCTTCCATTTTTAAGCTTCTGATTAAGGAGGTAAGATCTTTTCTTTAACAAGTTAAAAATAAAAAGTATCATAAGTTACTTTTAGTGCCACGACTATTGGACTGGCTTCAAATAATAATGTAAACCAGAAACTTCTCCTAGAGTCTAGTACCGTAAACCAAAATTATACGGACTTTTATTTTTGAGCTCTCCAAGCTTTAAAGGCCTTAATTGTAAGCTCTTCGGAATACACAACTTGGTACTTTAGCAAGGACATTAGAAAATGTATCAGAATTCTTTGAGAGGGTGTGCATCTTATTTATTTTTTTTGTTGTTCATTTCAAATATAAAACCAGCGATTGCATTCTCCGTTATCAGCCTAGGGATTATACATTACAACATATGCATCAAATCAAATATTCTTGCATATACTTTTGTTGGATTTGTTCCATTTTCTCTGTGTCATGTGGATTTGAATGATTGACTTGTTATCCATATGATAGAAACTTTTGAACAAAGAAAGTCTTCAGCCTGAACTCATGGGGTAAAGAATTTGAGGTGTCAGTGCATTTATTGATAAGTAGATAATAACACCCAAATTAACACATCAGGTGTTCCCACCATTTTACTTGGAGGTGAAAGGGGGAAAATCCCCCCTTAAAAGTCTTAAAAACAGTCTTAAAAGTTATGTATTCATGTATTATTTTAGTGGGCACTGGGCTTTTGAGGTGCTAAAGAAGTAGTGAAAAAGAGGGAGCAGTTTGGCAAAATCATGTGTAAAGAACTGAAAGATTTATTTCCTCCATGGAAGAGGATGATTCTGATTCTTTTCACAGAGAATGCTTGTAACCTTTTGGTTTAACTTTAATGTTCTGTCACTTTTCTAGGTTCTCAACCCTTTTTACGTTTTTCAGTTGTTCAGTGTGATATTGTGGATCACTGATGAATATCACTACTATGCATTAGCAATTGTGATCATGTCTGTAATTTCCATTGTTAGTTCACTCTACACCATTAGAAAGGTAAGTTTGAAGAAAACAGATGCATCTTTTCAGCTGTTTGATTGGTTTATTTTGATGTGAATTGCCCGCAAATTTTTAAGACTTTTTCAGAGGTATATAAGTATTCTCACAGGTTTTCCGTCTTTGAACTGAAAGAACTTGGATTTATAGTTCTCTTTGAGACCCACTGCTAACTTTCTGTGCTGTTGAGTCACTAGTTTGAGCTCAGATGACAGAAACACAACCTCACTTAGAATGGGCACAAGTTTATGTACCAGGCTGTATTGGCAGTACTGAGTCCATCTTGCATGGTTTTCTTTGATCTAAAAAAGGCACCAGCGAAATGTGTGGATTGTTAAATTGGTGATGTGCTTTGCTCTGTAAATGTTGCTGTAGCTGATGGAAATCAAACTAGTAATTATCCTTAAATTGCAATCTCTGAATTCAGAACAGAGACAAGAAAAAAACCCTCTTCTAGCTTAATCCAAGTTCATACAACTACGGAAGTTTTTACGTGGGTATGTTAATGACCAAACTTTTTTGATAACATTTTGCATGGCACTGTATATGTACTTTCAGAATACTGTTGAAAGTAGGAACCTGTACAGGTTGATGCACTCAAAATTTATTTGCTCATAAATTTCCTACATTCTAAAAGTGTTTTCGGTAACATTTTATTGTGAAAGAACATTAGTAAAGAGTATTATTGCTTCTACTTGTAGAGATAGAGTGTGCATTTAGAAGATGACATGCTTTGCTTTTAAATAATAACTGTTTTCTGCCCTTTGCAGCAATATGTTATGTTACATGACATGGTAGCAGCTCACAGCATTGTCAGGGTTTCTGTCTGCAGAGGAAACCAAGGTAAGCTTCACAGGTGGTTCAGAAGGTTGTATTTAAGTTATTTGTTAACTGTGAGTGTAAAGGTAGTGTGCATCCATGCTTTCTTTGATCAACTTAAAATGTTTGCATTTCTTAGCAAAATTGCATGGAAAAACTAGAAGGTGCGAAGTGGAATTTAAATGGGATAATCATCTGTTCAGGATTGTCCTTCTAGATAGCATTTTTAGCAAGTATCAGGTTTGTTCTAGATTAGGTGCTTGTACTAGTCCTGTTTCTCATTACCTACCCCTCCACGTATGTAGTTGTGGTTTCTTTCTTGGTTTAAAGATTTACATGTGTTGGTCTTTTGTTACTTTAATGCACAGTGGGGGCTGCAAGTTGATTTCTGGACCGTTGCTTATTTGGATATGACATGACTTGAAGATGGTTAGGTTGTGGTGTGTGATACTTTTTGTAGGACATGCATTTATGTTGGGCTTTTGTGTTTATAGTGAAATTAATTGTTACTATCTTTTGTACAAGCTTGATTCCTTTTATTTGTTATGATGAACTGTATCCATGTGCTCTAGAGTTTAATCTGTGATGGAATTGGGTGTATAGATGGCTTTTTCTATATCTTTTCAAAAACTTTTCACGGTGCAATTAATAAAATGAAGTGTAAATTGAGTGATCACCACCTGGATCTTAACTGTGAGGATCTTAATCAGGTTTTGAAGATGGTAGCTATTTTCAGGTAAACTTGTTTGTGTTTTAACACTTAGAAATAGAAGAAATCCTTTCCACTGACCTTGTGCCTGGAGATATCATGTTGATTCCATCTAATGGGACAATTATGCCCTGTGATGCAGTACTTCTCACTGGTACTTGCATTGTAAATGAAAGCATGTTAACAGGTAAAGTAAACTTGATAGAGTTTTGTGTAGCTAAATGTATCAGTTTATTTATACCTGTAAGCATCCTTAACTTGTACTATGCTCTAGCAAAAGTGCATATGTTTATTTTGCTTGAATTGTATATGTCCTTGCAATTACATATGCTTTTAAGTACTTCTGTACTTGTGTTCTGCTTGCCTGTAGCAGCTTCCTGGTACTACTTTGCGGCTCCAGAAGTGAGTGATGGTTTCTCGTTGAAAAGCTTTCTTCTTGATACTTGTCTTCTGCCTCTTTACTTGGTGTTCTCAGTGCAGATTGAGTTTTGCAGTATGTTTCTTCAGAAAATTTTTGCCCAAGCCATATAGCTGCTTCCAGTAATGAAGGTAGTGAGTAGAACGTTCTGCTGTATTTAAAGGCAGAAATGATCTCAAGTTGTGCCTGTGTTCTGAAAACAGGGACCTGATGTATTTGAAGGATGGCCTCAGTAAAAGGAATGGACTTTTTGTTATTCCTAGGATAATCTGTTCAAACTGGCAGTGTTTAGAAAATTATAGTTCAGAGATTATGTGTTTTGTCACATTCAGTTCTTTGAATATACTTGAACTTGTTGCTGCTGCTAGTAAATGATAAAAAACGACTGCAGCCCGAACTTGAGTGTACTCAGTCACCAAAGTTGCCACAAATAATTTTCTTTACCCTCTAGTTTTTCAGAGTAAAGATAGGGTGATGCCTTGCAGCAGGAGAAAAAAGCTCGTCCTGTTTTTGTTTTTGTTTTTGTTTTTTGTTTTGTTTTTGTTTTTTTGTTTGGTTTTTTTTTGTTTTTGTTTTTTCCAATGAACTGTATTTTACACCTATCTGATTTCAAGTAAGAGGCACAAAAGTCGTATTGGTGAATAATGAATAGAGTTAAATAGGTTAAGGAATCTGGTGAGCTGAGTCTAATATGTGAGAGACTACCTAATAATGTGCTGAAAGGAAGATGACTTTTTCCATGTCTCCTTCTGTGCTGATGAAGTGAGATTATACAATTCTACTGTTCTGAAGTTTGAAAGGAAAAATATGTCTATTCTTACTTGATCTTGCTCAGAAACTCTCTTTCCATTTAAGGTGAAAGCGTTCCTGTCACAAAGATTAATCTACCAAATCCTTCAGAATATCCGAAAGCGGTGGGAGATGAAATATACAGTCCAGAAGCGCATAAACGGCATACTTTGTTCTGTGGAACCAATGTCATTCAAACACGTTTTTATACTGGAGAATTGGTCAAAGCTCTAGTAGTGAGAACAGGTACAAATTGCTGTGTTTATCATTTTTTAACCTACGGCTCACTTTTATAGGTGTGTGTCAACCGATACCTCGGAGTGTTGTGTTGAATGTTGCTAAGCTTGGATACATGAGTATTCCCCAAATAATTTGATAAATGTCTTACAAGACTCGTAGGATTGGATAATGGCCTGGGGGGTATCAAGTTGGCAAGCAAGGCCATTCTTTAGCATCAATTTTAAATTTACCTGAATGCATTTTTAGATCCTTTAGGTGTCATACAGGGTGTTGGTTGAATTACATATGCCTCTCTGCGATGGTACACCGGGCCTGTCCATTGGGTGGGTACTGAGGAACAGCTCGTTTCAGTAGAGTCATTGGCAACATCAAATATTTTTCTTTGCCCATAGTTTTGCCAAAGCACATAATGTTTGTTGAAAAAATGTGTTCGATCTAGCCCTTTCTGCAGAAGTGCTTATTCTACAGAAGTTGAAGGTTTGGGTGTAGGTGATACAGACATTCTATTAAAAACAACTGCACAGACTAATGCAGTTGAGGAATCCTGCTTTATAAAGATGATCTTAAGAAAAACACCACAAAATAGATGAATGTAAGCAATAATCCAAGCTATAATAGAATTGAATAGAATAAATTTCACAGCTTTGACTTCAATACTATTTAAAGCAAGTTTTCCAAGAAGTGACTTCATCCTAATTAGCTACTTATTTCTCTGGTGTCTTCCTTCACCTTGTGTTAATTTATTTTAGCAGTCAGTGTTGTGATTTTTTTTTAAGTTCATTAATGTCTTTATAGAGGCTTTTATTAGTCTTTTTTCAAAGAAAAAGATTTCCTTTCCCTGAACACATCTCCCTTTTAATAGTATCTGTCTGAACTTCTTTCATTTCTTAAATGAAAATTATGTGCCCAGCCTGATGTGTACATACAGGTCCAAAAGAGGAATAGAAAAGAACTGCTGAAGACTTACTTGTTCTACTCTGCAGGAGGGATGATGTTTTTTTTTTTTTTTTTCTAAAGTTGAAAATGATCTGGAACTCTTACAGGTAGAATTGTAAATGTTTCCAACACTTGAGTCTTTGCCATGACATCTGAAATAATTTTTTTAATCTGCTTTCTGCCCATGACAGGCCAAAGTTAGCTCCTGTGTTGTAAACAGAAAGAATTTAGCTCTGTGGACTTTGTTCAGATTTTGCATGTGGATAAGTACAGTTTTCCTGCTATGACTATATATATGCATGTGTGTGTATATAATAGAGAGAGAATCTACAGGGTATGAAATCCTCCCTATACTCCAGTCTGGTTTTACTGTGACAGCTTTTAGGCAAGTAGGGAATTTCCCACTTCACAGAACTGTGTAGATGTCACGGCACCTGCAGCTTCTTGCTCCTAAGATGTCTGTTAGGAAGAACTGAAGTCACTCTTAGCTAGTGAGATACAAGTATAAGTCCTGTTGTCTGGGGAAGGGAGATGCTGCAAAAATTGGAGATACTAGAAAACGTGGTCCTTAAAAGAATTTCTTATCATCTTGTATCAGCCTGGAGGGCTTAGTCTTTCTGGTTGAGCTTAGCCTTTGCTGTGACGGCTTGCAGACCAAGAAGCTGACATGGAGCTGTCACTAACACCAGAAGATCTGACAGTGATACTGAAGTTGTAGTAGTGGATTTTGATATCTGAGCAGATACAAAACATTTTGGGCATACAAAATTGGGCATTGATGTCTCAGATGTCTCAGCTTTTTTACATGTTGAGGCAGAGGATCAAGCTGGATCTTAGGGTGTCTGTTGGTTGTCTGACATTCCTAAATGCAATCAAGAGGTGGGTTTCTCCAGAAGATGACTCTGGGGTATTTTGCACTGCAGGGTATTTTTCTGAAGTAGAGTTTCTGGTTGTCAGGGGATCTTACAGAGACTTATCATTTGACTGCTTAAGGTTGGACTTTATAAGTATCTTCATTTTCATTTTCCAAGGACTGACTTAATTAGACAATGGATAAATACACCCACTGGGTCTGCATTGTGAGGGACAGAATGCAGTACAACAAACTCTTCTAGGCTGAACCATTTGAGGGTTTACTGCTGCTGTAGAAGAGGGATTCATTTGACTCAGCTGCACATCCTTCTGTAGGAGAGAAGCACTTAGTATGATGTGCATATACGTTTTGGAAGCACCTTAATTACAGTATTGCAAAATACCTGCTACTGTATATTGAGAAACAGTCGAAATAAGTAGCTTAAGGGTTACACTGACGTTTTTAATATATCTGAGTAGCTTTGCTCTTGCTTGTACTTCTAATAACGTACTCCTTTTTATTTCTAGGCTTTAGTACTGCTAAAGGACAGCTTGTTCGTTCCATACTATATCCAAAGCCAACTGATTTTAAACTGTACAGAGATGCCTATTTGTTTCTCCTGTCTCTGGTAGTGGTGGCAGGCATTGGGTTTCTTTACACGGTTGTCAATAGCATCTTAAATAAGGTATGTTTTCATTTCTGGTCCTGAACAGCCTTGTTTTAGACAAGATTTGATCATTATTTCTGACACACTTTACAGATAATGAGAAACAACTCAGTTTGAAGTGAAAATTTCTTTGCTTTATTTGGTATTAATGGAAAGAGAAAGACAAGCTTACTAAGAAAATAATTCAGCAGAGAAGCACAATTTGAATATATTAGAGTGAAATTTGAGTTTACCTCAATTCCTACTCACCCAATTACTTGACTTTAATCTTTATTATATGTAAGATTACCATCTGACTGATACACAGTTGGAATAAATAGGATACAGCACATTTAAAGCGTGCTGCAGACAAAAAGTCCTTACCAAGAAATTAATAACAAATAACTGAATATTTTCTTTTCTCTCCAAAAAATTCGCATTATTCCATTACTGTTTGAAAGTAATACACTAGCAGGTGAAAAAGTGAAAACTTGAGCTTTTAGGTCGTGGATAATTTAGGACGGGATTAGCATAGTTGCTGATGGTAAGATTGTGAAGATGGTAAGATGGTGAAGATGGTGCTAGGTTTCTGGGCGATCCAGAACATGCTGTACTGGGGAAAGCAATGTGTGGGTTTTGCCCGTGATATAATAATATAATGCTTCAATGGGATAGGGAATCTTCAGATAATGGGTTCTTGTTCATTAACTGTGACATTTATTGCAGGTTCCAGCTCATACCATCATCATTGAGTCTCTGGACATTATCACCATCACGGTGCCTCCGGCGCTCCCAGCTGCCATGACTGCTGGCATTGTTTATGCACAAAGAAGGCTGAAAAAAATTGGCATCTTCTGCATCAGCCCACAAAGGATAAATATTTGCGGCCAGCTGAATCTTGTGTGTTTTGATAAGGTTAGGTGAATTTTGAAACTTTGTGTTGCCACCTGAAAAGATACTCTGTTATTTACAGGAACTTGTCTAGACTAGCACCTACAGAAAAATGCATTTCTTTGGTATAAGTTAGATCATTTTGTCCTGGTACCTTCCACATAATCAGTGTTTACCACCTGTTAACTCACTTAAGTTAGTCTGCTCTAAAAATTTGTTGTAATACAGAGCTGCTTTTTTACCTCAAGACTCCCAAATCCTAACTTACCCCTGGCATCCCAGAAATGTGAGGGTTTGGGGTCTATTAAGAAGCTTCTTGAAAAGTAAAGCGTGAGGTCAGACTTGTTTCTTATTTTCATTTATTTTGATGAAAAACCAAACCGGCATATTTTATTGTTATTTCTTAACATTAAAGACAGTAATGCCACTAGCCAGGATCCTTTGATTTTAGCTAATTCTTAACATTTATTTTCTTCTTCAGATTTTAATCTAAAATCTAAAGTACCCACACTAAATTTATTATTTCCTTTGTAAATATATTCTAGTTGCTGTTTTAGTGGTATAAGAAAGGTAGAGTTTATAGTACCTATTTGCTATTGTCCCCAGCTCTTGAATGTAGTGATGTTGAAGAGGAGCATCATTGCTTTGAATGTTCATTTAAATTAGTTAACTTTGAAGTTATTTAACAGAGTTGGAACTTAGTTACTAGCAAAAATCAAGGGAGATACTGCATTTGCTGTTATGAAGTCTTGATTTTCTTACAAGTGAAAACAAATAAAATACCTTGTTCAAGTGTAATTTGGTTAATTAGCTCTTAATTTGTTGTTTTATCTGAGGATAATTTGTTGCTTTAACTGAGGATAATTTGTTTCTGAAGGCTTTTCCTCATTGCCATGCCCCTTGATTTATTTTGCAGACAGGCACACTGACTGAGGATGGCTTGGACCTTTGGGGAATTCAGCGGGTGGAAAATGCTCGGTAAGGATAAGCTCAGAGCTGACAGCAAATCTGATACTTAGTGGCACTTTAACAGCTTCAGTGGAATAGAACAGAAGATTCAATGTGAGCTCATATTTGTTCACATCTCTGTAATGAGCTGTAAGAATGCAACTGAAAAATATAATTTAGGTGTAATGAAAGTTACATCTCTTAAAATTTTGAGGTGGAATTTCATTTAAGTCTGAGACCTCGTTAGGTTCATACTGCAGGAATGTATGCAACATGGTGCAGGTGAAGTATAGCATGTTTCCTTAATCCTGTCCTTCTAAATGATGACTTTTTTGGGTTGTCAAAACGGATTAGCTTGTCTACTGAGTTAAGTACAAGGTGATAAGAATATGAGGAATCAAAATAGACAGTGAATTAACACAGAGTTTTTGAGGGAGACAGAAGTTGTGGCTGTTTCTGAAGATTCCAGCCTAGAGCCTTAATATGTTTTCTCAGATGTGTGAAAATACCAGTGAAG
The DNA here is from genome assembly GCA_013398155.1 of Pedionomus torquatus. Classification (NCBI taxonomy): domain Eukaryota; kingdom Metazoa; phylum Chordata; class Aves; order Charadriiformes; family Pedionomidae; genus Pedionomus; species Pedionomus torquatus. Next base: position 79,921 of record VZRU01000209.1, read on the forward strand.
AGACTTGTGCAGTCCATTTTCTTCTGTTAATCTAAACAAACCTTTTGAATTGGCTCATAATAAATAATTATAGTGCTAAGTATATTATAACTTCATTGTTTTAGTTTCCTTTTGCCGGAAGAGAGTGCTTGCAGTGAGAGCTTGCTGAAGTCGGAGTTTGTGGCTTGCATGGCGACTTGTCATTCCCTCACGAAAATTGAAGGGGTGCTTTCTGGAGATCCGCTTGATTTGAAGATGTTTGAAGCAATAGGATGGGTAAGTGTCTGCTTGTTTCAAAAGAAGAAACATTTTTAAGATCAGTAATAGGAAATTTCCTGTGTGGTTATATACAAGATAAGCTGTCATATGCTGTTTCAAGCTGTAACTATTGCGGCAGCCTTTTGACTGTGCTTGTGTGTCAAAGGAAGTCTTAATATGAAAATGTTCCTAAAATGTGTTCTGTGCAACCATTCCTAGAACTCAGAGAATCTGAACAGTTACCTTACTGCTTTCTGATATGTGTGGCAAGGTTTCAATGCGTATAATAAATATGTAAAAAATAGCTAAGTGGATCTTAAATTAACTGATAAATTAAGACACTTAATTCTCACAGGAAATCTTGTTTAGAAAGGTCATTGCACCTTGGGCTGCTTTCCAAGGCTGTTTGTTTCCTGAAAAATATATTATGAGAAAATCAAAGTTAATGAATGTATAAATTAGTTGATTATTTTTAATACAGATTTTAGAGGAAGCAACTGAGGAGGAAACAGCTCTTCATAATCGAATCATGCCGACAGTGGTTCGACCTTCAAAACAGCTTTTACCAGAATGCAAGCAAGCAACAAATCAAGAAATGGTATAAAAATTGAAAGCCATTATTTCACTAAAAATAATCTTTTGTATTTAAAAAACACGGTCTACCATATGCTGTGGTTCTGGCTGATACAATTCAAACAGTATCAAAACTGTGTGTTTTTTGATGGCAAAGATAGAGAAGAGAGGTTTAAAGTGCCATTGAAAGTAGTGGTTCAGTATATGCTGCTTTCAAGGTGAGCAGACTGATTGTCAGCATTACTGCCCTTACAGACTGCTTATAAAGTGCTCTAATGCCTTTTGAGCCTGCACGTTTTAGTGTTGGTATCACTGCTAAATTCTCAATGTGCTAATGAAGTGCTTAGTTTTGCTCACCTTGCAATTTCAGGCAAAGCAACTCTTTCTAAATGTCACTGCATTGCACCGTTGTACCTTAGAGATGTAAGTTTTAATTAGTTGCTGTGTTAAAGATAATGTGTGCTTGGCAGAGTTAAATTTTACTTCTAGCTGTGTTTGGAAGTATTGTTTTTTTTTTTTCTGATACTTACGGAGGGGAAATTTGAACATGTCTATATATCCAGATCATCACACACAGGGTGGTGGGAGGGTATAGCAAGTTGGTTCCTCTGTATTAGTCTTACTCTATAGTAGGTAGAAGTGTCTTTCTATGTTTGGAACTTGATATGTGCACAGCAGCAAATACTGGGCAGTAGTTGACATGTGAACATTCTTGAAATTTAGTATGTGATTTTTGGAGGGATATACGTAATAATCATAGCCTCATTCTGAAATACCATGGGGCTGTAATCATTTCCATAGGCTAAATGGAAATTGGACTGTGAAAGATCTTGAAAATTCTAATGAAGAAATGAAGCTCTAAAGTTCTACAATGTATCAATTGAAATAAAGGATACTAAACAGATAGAGTGGTTTTATAGTCAGCTTTTATGAAATCCATGGCAAATACAATAATGTATACTGAGAGTGCTGTGTAGATTCATTTAGTGATTTATGTTGAAATAGTTTGTAGCTGAAAAAGTACTTAAGACAAATATTTACAAAAATTGTGTTTTTTCTTTTTTTAGGAATTGTTTGAGCTTTCGGTAAGTATACTTTTTTGATTAAGCATGTACTTTTTTCAAACTGTATACGGATGTAACCCTTTTCTTCCTTCCTTCCTGTATGACACAGACCAGTTACGAGATTGGAATTGTGCGCCAGTTTCCATTTTCTTCAGTTTTGCAGCGTATGTGTGTAATAGCGAGAGTTCTAGGGGAGAAGAGAATGGATGCTTACATGAAAGGTGCCCCCGAAGTGATTGCCAGCTTGTGTAAGCAGGAAACAGGTAAAGAAACAAACTATTCTTATTTTTTGTGTAGTCCAACTGTAATACTGAGTAATTTTAATAACTCTAAACTTGACCCTTTTTAAGTTCCTGTTGACTTTGAGCGTGTCCTGGAAGAATACACTAAGCAGGGATTCCGAGTTATTGCTCTTGCTCACAGAAAATTGGAGTCTAAGCTTACGTGGCACAAAGTCCAGACTATTAATAGGTAAGAGTGACTTCACTTTGTTAACAAGTAACGCGCTTTAAAAGCTACATGCTTTGCATTGTTATGAAAAAATTATTTTCGTTTAAATCAATTCCTGCTCTTGTTAATTACTACTCTAGTGTCTTGACATACAAAGTTCTGTGCGTTCTTTATTTGTGCCCTGGACAATACATAGAAATTCAACCTAAAGAAGTTTTTCTGCAATAATGTGAATTCTAAGGAACATCTTTAAGCTTGAAATTAGCTGTAATGTTAGTTCTTCATGGTGTTTAATTTGTGCTAACGTTGCAGAAAAGCCTCATCAGATTTCTTTTGTTACTTTGCTGCTTAAACATATCATCTACTATAGGTAATGACATGTAGTGGAAAACCTCTTGTGGATGTGGATTTTAAACTAAAGGGAGTTAAGTATACTTGAATGTGAATGGTGGTATCTCTTGGGTCACTTTTATGAAGCATATTCTTTACTATTCTTAGTGAAAAAAACATTTCTGTTTACTTTAATAAACAGAAAATCAGAAATCTTGAGGCTACATCTAATAGTAATTTCCCTAACTTTTATTTGCATTACCACCTTTCCTACAGAGATGCTATTGAAAGCAACATGGATTTTATGGGGTTAATTATAATGCAAAACAAGTTGAAGCAAGAAACCCCTGCTGTACTTGAAGATTTGCATAAAGCCAACATTCGCACTGTTATGGTTACAGGTTAGCATGTAAACATTCACACTCAAAAGATAAAAATCCATCTCTTTTTGGTCTTACTTTCATTACAGTGTGCGAAGTCAAATTTTAGTGTCAATAGGCTGGGATTACACTGTATTTATAGCAAGAGGGAAGCTTAGACACTAGTGTAAGAATATTCAAACACAAATGTTTCTTATTTGGGTGGGTGAAAGTTGCTTTGGTAAATCAGAGATCAAAAACCAGTGTGGGGATTAATTCTTCTCTGTTGCTTCCTCTCCCTGTCTCCATGCATGTTATTTTATATTGACTTGAAGGATAAAAAAAAACCATAGAAGTCTTCCAATTCAGATGAAGTAAAAGTCCTTGTCTACTCTTATAACTGACCCTGCCTTGAGAAGCAGGGCAGATGCAAGGACCTCCTGAGGGTGCTTACCATTTTGAATCATATTATAAGAAGTCACTTTGTGTTGGTGGGGGGGGTTTTTTGGCTTTTTTTTTTTTGTTTTTTTTTTTTTTTTTTTAATATTAATTTCCTGACCTAGGTCTTGNTGACTTAGCCCTGTAAGCTGGCTAGGTATCTGTACTCAGTGTTTTCCACAGAACCATATGGTCTTAGCTTTTTAAAATCACAGGTATTGCAGCTTTGAAATAACGTTTTGATAGGCTAGCAATACAACTCAGTGTTTGCATGTTTTAGGACTATGTTTAAAATGCGGTATTTTAAATGGCTGCATGTTTTCTGCTTGACTTCAATATGAACTAAAATTTGGTCAATAAGAGATCTTTAGAGCTGGAAGAAAGCACATCAAGTTTCTAGTGATGTTAGTCCAGGAGAAGGATTTAATGGGATAGGCTTTGAATTTTGTCTGTGGGCTTGGTTTGCCCTAAGGCTGTTGCTAGTATGTCAGGTATCCTCCTCCTCCTCCTCCTCCTAGCTTAAAACTGGCTTTTCTTTTCTGTGGAATATCAGTATATGCTGTCGATCCTTTTCTAACTGAAACCTTTTAAAATGCAATCGTTTAACAGGGGATAACATGTTAACTGCTATCTCTGTGGCCAGAGACTGTGGAATGATTCTACCTCAGGATAAGGTCATTATTGCTGAAGCACTACCTCCAAAGGATGGGCAGGCTGCCAGGATCAACTGGCATTATGCAGATACCCTCGCAAAATGCACTAGTTCATCACCAGCCATAAACTCAGAGGTAATGTTCTAGAATGCAAGCAGTTAGTTTTAGTGTTGAGTTTCTTTGTATCTTATTCCATTAATTAGCAAGTGTGCTTTTAAGTGTGAAATCAAAATTGATGTACTAGTTCACTTTCAGATCTTAAAATACCAGAGAGTGGTAAAACAGCTGGGGGAGCTAATTTTTTTAACTGTGATGTGACGTTTGACATTTCAGTTGTGCAGGATACACTGTGGTTTTTTCTCCACCTTTCAATCTGTTAAGACTGTTCTAGTTGCTGGTAGTTGAAACATTTAACCACCTTTTCTTATTGCTAAGCAACTGTTTTCATTGTATGAGGATTTGTTTCAAGTAACATTCCTTGCAGCTTCCTCTAGTGTGGAATCTCTAGGAATACCCTTCTCTGAGTATTAGCTTGAAATGACAAGGTATCTGTGTAAATACACTACACCTAGAATATTAAATTACTTTTGATAGGATATTCCAGTTAAATTGGTCCATGAAAGCCTCGAGGATCTCCAGATGACCAAATACCATTTTGCAATGAATGGAAAGTCATTTGCAGTGATTTTGGAGCATTTTCAGGACCTGGTACCCAAGGTGAGCATTTTCTTGAGTCTGGGCGCTTTTGATGGTGAACAGATTTTGCTCTGTGAGTGTTAAGAAGTCTTCTGTCTTCCAGCTTGTGCTACATGGCACCGTGTTTGCTCGCATGGCGCCAGATCAGAAGACTCAGTTGGTGGAAGCTTTACAAAATGTCGAGTAAGTATTTGCTTAAGCATTGAAAGCTGAAGGGTTGACCGTATTCGGCGTGATAGAAGAAATAATTATGTATGCCATTGGCTGTTTTGCCAAATGAAAAAGACTGGGCTAATAAACCTTACTTGAGCTGGTAAATCAGCCTGTTAGCTGAGCAGGAATGAGAGTAGTACCATCTGCTGGCTAGTTGTGAAAGTTTCAGGCTCTTCATGAAATTACAAATGATGAATAACTAAACTGGCTAATGTATTTTATGAATCTGGTTGATTAACTTAATAAATAAATCCATCAAATGTCGTCTTTGTATTAAGGAGGAATTAATGGGATAACTTGTGTCCAGATATGCTCAGTATATTGTTTGTTGGCCTTGGGCGGTGCAGCTCTGTGAACCACTGCAGAAGTCTCTGCCTGGAGCAAAGATGCTTTAGAAACCACCTCGGAGTGACAGAGGGCTGATAACTATTATTGTTCTGATTGACATGGCGATGTCACGTTAACTTTTCTGTTTAGTTCCTTATATGTGTAATGGGAACAGTAATTGCTTTCAGCATTAATGACTGCTCATTATTATGCAAACTCAGAATAAGTCAAATAATTTAGAAATATTTAATTAAATGAACTGGACTATGATTATGGAATGGCCCAGAATGATGACATTTGTTTGGCTTTTACAGTTACTATGTGGGCATGTGTGGAGATGGAGCAAATGACTGTGGCGTAAGTATATTTTTATTTTTCATACAGAATAGTTGCGTTAAATTTTACCACAGAAAGCAAGTGTTAATGTTCTCTTTTTCAATGTTAACTGGCAGGCGCTAAAAAGGGCACATGGTGGTATATCTTTATCTGAACTTGAGGCTTCTGTGGCATCACCGTTCACTTCCAGGACACCTAGTATTTCCTGCGTGCCAAAGCTGATCAGGTAATGTCACTTACAGAAACCCATGGAAGTGACTTTGCGTACCCTGTGTTAGTGTATGTTTGATGCTGTACAAAGCCAGTTGGAATTAAAGAACAGGTCATATATTTTTAGTAGTTCTACTTCTTGGCTGAAGGTATTCTCAGCAGGGGCTTGCCATAGCATGGTCTAGTGTTTTATAATAAATACTTTTTTTCCATGTAAAGTTATTTTTTAGAGTGAAAGTGAGCTTCTACATCTTATTAATTAATTAGACACTGCAGAGACTGTGTAAGTTTCTATAAAGGCTGTGTGTAATTATAAGCAGTAAAAATCCTTCAGATAACTGCTCAGCATGACATAAAGTCAACAGCAAATTTTCTAAATGAGGTTTGACCAATTCTTGATTCTAGAATTGGTAGTTAAGTAATAATGTTGGATAAAGGTCAACCAGAGAATAATGTAGTTAAGTTTGTGTGGAACTAATGAAGTAATGTGTAATGAGAAACATTTCTGAAGTCAGCAGCTCTGTGGCTCTGTATGTTTGTTCAATCCATGTAGTAAACTAGTGCTTCATAGATGATTTTGGGAGCAGACTTTCATTTTAAAATCTCTGTTTTAAGATGAAAAACCACAAGTTGAAAGAACAGGGAATTAAGGGCATGGCTCAGTTCAGAAGGCATGCTTGCAGCTTTGTACTTGAAAGTATGCCATTTGCACCCCCTTTTCTCCATGTGTATCAGCCTAATGTTCCTCTAAGGGTTTGCTGATACCTTTAATTGCAGTGAATGTTTTGCTAAGCAGAATTTAACTGTTTGCATGGAAAGCTTTCTAGTTACAAGTTTGCATTTGTTTTGACAGGGAAGGCCGTGCTGCTTTAATAACTTCCTTCTGTGTATTTAAATTCATGGCATTATACAGCATTATCCAGTACATCAGTGTTACTCTGCTATATTCTGTAAGTATTTAATTGTGCTTAAGCAGTGTCAACGTAATTCAGAGATTTGGAAATTGATAGATATTAAATATGAATTGTTGCAAGTCTCTTTGAGTAGACAACATCTGCATTCTAAAATCTGTCTTTGGACTGAAGGTGTTGTTAGTATTTTTTTTTCATGTGTTTATATTAAATGTGTAAAAAAACCCATGGTGGTATCTATTTTAAAAAGGCAGTACTAATGCTTGTGAATAGAAAGTCTGTTGAATAGAAAGCATATAAATTGGCCAAAAATACGATTCTCCATTACTTAGAAACTGTCAGCATTTTCAAATAGCCTAATTTTAAATAAAGGGCAATACATTCCTTTTATGGAAGGATTGAAAAAAAGCAGCTTGCAAGTATTGAGTTGGGCAGGGCAGGGAGCAAAGTACAGGATTTCTTGTTAATAAGTTTGGATTCACAATATGGCATGTAGTAGAGAACCTGTATTTTAATTTGTATTCTCAGTAAATTAGACGTGCAAAGTATTAAAGGGCCTTTCAGGGCCTTGGAAATTTTGACAACTGCATGACTACAAAGTAAGGCTATAGTGTTCAGAGAAACCTGTGGGCCTAAGATGTAATTTCATTGGTTTGTAAGATTCAGTAAAGTGTTTGATTTCAAACAAATTTCTGTTATAGATAGCTTAGGCATTGTGAAACTGAAATAGCTTCATACACTGGTGTTTCAGGAATTGACCTGTGAATTGCAGAGTATTCAAGACTGCTGCAGATAAAGGAAGCCAGTTTGACAAGAGATCATCTAGATTATAGAGTGAAATTTAAAGAATTAATGCTGTAGGAGTACTGCTGTAAGATATTTCTTGTTGTGAAGAAATTACCAGTGTTTCAATTGTGATTTCTGTCTAGATTCTGAGCAATTTGGGAGATTTCCAGTTCCTCTTCATTGATTTGGCAATCATTTTGGTGGTTGTCTTCACTAGTAAGTATTGTGCTGAATTATTACCACTGGCTTCTATGAAGCAGTTTTTGCTGGGTCAAGTTTTTTTTAATATCTAATTACATACTGTTTGGAGTAAGCACTATGACATACAGTTACGACTGCTACAGTATATGCATTAAAACCCCAAACCACTGGGTACTGAGTTATTCATCTAAAGTCTGTCAAATGTCATACAAAAAGCAGTTTGTGGGCACAGTCTTAAGAAAAGTAGTCCTTTGCAGCACAGGAAGTCATAAATGTCTATTGACGTGAGGAAAATGGTTTTGGAATCGGAACAGGAGTTGTTCCAATATCATCTTTCTCAAATGTTATGGTTTCTTGCATTTTTAGTCAAACTTCTGTCTGCAAAATCTTATACTCAAAAATTATTACCTAGTGAAGTGTTGGATTCCACACAGAAACTTAGTACTCTGTTTACTGGCTAACAGCAGAATTCCATTTTCAAGTGTAATAGAAACTGCTTCTTGGAAGCAATGGCAGACCAAAACCGAGGAGGCAAGCTGTAAGTTCTCGTGCCAGACAAAGGGTATTTGGCCAGACACTACTGACTTCTTAAGTATCACAGCTTCTACTATGGTCCCCCGCTACCCTGTTCTGCTGGGGGTAACCAGCCTATAAAAGGCACTGTAGCATTATTCTGGTGGGGTATAACCTTTCCAAAGTGTTTTCAGCCTTGCAGTTCTCGACTAATTATTAAAGTGATGTCATGAGCAAGCTATTCTAATTCCACAGAATGCGAACAGGGTAACTCTTGAAAACCATAATGATGCAATGTGTACTTTGTCTCTCTTTGCAGTGAGTCTGAACCCTGCTTGGAAGGAGCTTGTTGCACGGAAGCCTCCATCAGGTCTTATCTCAGGTCCACTTCTGTGTTCTGTTTTATCCCAGATCATCATCTGCCTTTCTTTCCAAACCTTCGGGTTTCTTTGGGTCAAACAGCAGTCCTGGTATGAGCCTTGGACAGAGGAATCAGAGTAAGTGTATCAGTCACTTCATGTAGGATATGGTCATGATTGGGAAGCTCTAGGCGATCATTGCTCTCTTCTTTATTGACCTCCTTTGGGGACTTTGTAAACAAGCTGCTGTACAGGAGCTTTATTTGTCTGCTAATTTTTTTCTGAAAAGTATGCTAATATATAGGAGTTACTCAATGGCTGAAATTCGAAACTGGCTCAGAGCCAGACTGAAGACTCCTCAACTTTGTGGTAGTTGAGATTTAAAATCAGTGGTTCAGACCTATTTTAACTCTTCTATATTATGAAGGTTTGTTTTCCTGTTCGAGTTCCAGTAAGTCAATTTCATATTTCTGAACATGAAAAAGTGATTTAATCTATTTTTTAGATAGCAATATTTTTTTACCTGTCTTCAAAGTGTATCTAGAGTGATAGTTTATAAATAGTTCATGTAGTGAACTTCCAAGCTGGAAGCATAGAAGAACTTGAAGCTTAGGCATCACAAAAGTTGCTACCTTCCTGCCACAGTTTTGAATTATTTCTTTTTGCAAGGATAAACTTTTTTTACTTCTGTACCAATTTGTCCTGTCATTAATTTTGTTAATAAATAGGCCTGGTTTGTATCATCTCCTTAACTCAGTGTTAAATGTTTGGGTTTCTTTCTGTTGTAGCGCGTGTAATCTATTGGATGCCACAAACACCAGCTCTGCACACCATGGGAATGAGACTCTTAATGATCCTGATGAACATTACATTAAGAATTATGAAAACACAACTTTGTTTTTTATATCCAGCTTTCAGTACCTCATAGTGGCAATTGTCTTTTCTAAAGGAAAGCCCTTTAGACAACCATCCTACAAAAACTGTAAGTCCTTTCTTACTGTATACAGTTCCAAGTAAGACTCAAGTGCCTCTGCACTTATCTATGGCTCACTTACAGTTCTCCTGTGCCGCAACAGTAGTAATGGTGTTGCCAGGAGAACATAATGCAATTATCCTCTCTATCAGAGAGAAAGATCGGGAAGTATTAAACTGTATGGAGAAATTAGCATTTATAGTTGCTTTGTTTATATAAGTGTATGTGTATATACGCTTAGGCTTCACAGATGAGCCAGTGAGAAGCTAAGTCTGGCCTTTTGTCTCTTCATGGCTGTCAGCACAGCCTTGCATTGCCAAATTCCACCTGGAAGGGTTTTAGAGGAAGAAAAGAGGTTATTTCCAGGGAGTAATGAACCTGTGATACATGGAAAAAATGTCTAAAACACTAATTGTGAGATGGTCCAATCAAAATATTTTTCTCTTCTCTTACAGTTCTGTTTGTTATATCTGTCATAGTTCTTTATGTCTTCATATTTTTCATCTTGTTGCATCCCGTCGAATCTATTGATGCGTTTCTTGAGGTAAGATTTCAGCAGATATGCAGGTTACTTCCTGGGATAACTGTTTGGCTGCCTTTTAGGAAAGCTTGACTTTTTTAGAGCTTTAACTTTGCTTTTTGTTGGGGGGAAAGGGGAGAATTTATAATGCTGAGCCTGTTTTCAGTGTGCGTTTGTGTGTGTTGCTAACCTCTGGCAACTCCTTCTTACAGCTCGTGTGTGTGCCATATGAGTGGCGCCTAAGGATTCTCATCATTGTTATTCTCAATGCAATTGTATCCGTGCTGACGGAGGTAAGACACTCAAATGGAAAAAATGCTTGTATGTTAAGTGGGCTTTTTTTCCAGGGTGTGTTTTTGTCTTTTGTTTAGAAGGTCTCTCTTTACAGCATACCAGTGCAAGTGGCCACTGTTTTCTTGTTATATTTGTATTCCTAAAGATGTCCTTGTAGGATAGATTTAAGATGTCAAGGTTTTCTGTCTTAAAAGCATAATCTTAAAACCTTCTTTAATAAAAAAAAGGGGGGGGGAAATTTGAAAGACTTCAATTATTTTGACTATTTCATATAACAATGAACATATTTCCATATGTTTGCCGTGTTCGTTCAATTCCGAATAACAACATAATAAAAGCCTTTATAAAATCCGTAGGGGACCCCATCTTTATTAATTGGATCGAATACCTGGCTTATTGTTCAGAATAATGCAGGTCTTGTTCACCTAATCTGATCCAAGTCCAGAAGCGGAGATGTTTGCAGATCTGCTTTTTCAGGCACTGAGCTTCTCTGAAGTAGGTCACTCTGGATGTTGACCTCCTCTGCTGTGATTCCAGAGTTAACGTGGGCAGAAACATGCCCCGCCTTTCATCCAGGTCTCCTTCTCTTGTTTCCAAGAATTGGAGTTTGACAGATGCGTTCAAAGCCAGTCACTTATTCCCGTGGTTAGTTCTTCTCTGTGTTAAACTGATGTCTTATTTCCAACCTGAGTACGCCTGGGTTTTGGTTGCAGCCATTAGTCACTATGTTTTTTTTCCTGCTAGGTGAAACAGCCTTTTAACATTGTCAGGGGTGTGTACACTACAATTAGCTGTTTTCACTGTACAACATTTTTTGCAGCTTCCACTCAGTGATTCCATTACTACATGGGGGATTTCTATCAAAGTAACGAGGATAATGTTTGCTTGGATTGTACCATTTTGGCCTTTGAAGAATACTACAGCATTAAGATTCTTTCCAGTTGACTATTTTTTTCCCTGCAACTTAGTAAAAATGACATCAACCTAAGTTTGGTGGTGGTTTTTTTTTTTGATTGTTTAAAAAAATCATCAAGGCTTTGTGTTCAAAATACTGTTCCAAATAAAATTTGCAATATATGCTATTATGTTGCTGCCTATTGGAACATGTTTTTCAGTTGTCTTCAAATGATAGGTAATAACTTGTCTTCCAAAACTTGGCAGTAAATATTTTACTTTTTTTTTGGCCTTTGCCTTGTCATTAACAAGTTTATCCTGTCCTAAAGAACTTATGCCTTTCTTATATTGTGTTATGTTTACTCTAACCCTGTTTGTGATTGAGGCTTCCTTCACTCCCTTTATTTTTTATTCTTTTTTGGTACTACAAAACTTTTAATAGTTTTCTTTCTCTGCCTCCTCCTTTTTTTCTTTGTTAAAAGTAAAGTTTCATGTATTTTGTGGTCTTTGCTACTGAAACAAAATAGTTACTCTGAAGCTGCACAATTGTGGCTTTTTTGTCTTATGATAAAAAAAAAACCCTTATAGGTTGAAATTTTTCTTCCTGTTTACTTTTTCTAGTCAGTTCTGATGTTTTTATTACCATCTCTGGGAAATGAGCTTTTCCTGTGCAGGCTTGTGTTAGCATCTTTCAGCACTTCAGTCACTTCACTGTCATTGCCAAAATGGGTAGGATGATTTGTCACATTCCCTTTAACCAGACTTCCCTATTTATCTTGTTGCTCATACTTCAGGAGTGGAAAAGAATTAATTATAGAATTTAATTTTCTTGATATCATTTAGGACATTCTACTTTGTCTAAAAAAATATTTCTTCCACTTTCACTGTTGAATGCTTTCTTTAGATGTGAGTTGTCTTGCTGTACAGCAGGTGTCCAACAGAAGCATTGCCTAGTGATCCTCAAATCCCAAACCTTGTTTTATGATACATGCTTCACCTTCCATAACCTCAACTGATTTCTGTCCTGCCTTTTGATCTGTGCTTGTCCAACTCTAGCAGTATTACTCTAGGCTCCCTGAAGCTTTTTCATGTGGTGCCAGCTCACTGGGTTCAGTGTGTTGTGTAGAAATCCCTGTGCATTTCATGTTCAATTCCAGTCCAGCTCATTGCCTTATTTCCTTGGGTGCCTGGCTGGATTTTCTGCTTGCTGCACTTCTCACTAGAGAGTTACTGGGTACCACAAGTCATCTTCTGAGTATATAGGAAAAGCTGCTGGTGGCATCTCCTTACTTCTTTTAACAAGGTGCTCTGTAGGTACATCACCTAGAGTTTGTTCTGCTGATATTAATACCTCAGTAATTACTTCTTCAGCTGTCTTATAATGATGAGATACAAGAGGGATTGACTCAGTCTTTTTTCACACTTGCCAGTTTGACACTTGTGTCACGCTACACTCATATGTAGCTTCTTAACTGCGTCTACAACGGGAATGATTTATGACTGTGGTTGTCCCAAAGATATTTTCCGAAATGCTGTGTGAAGCTTTTGCTCCTTCCATGTGGGTGCCAGACTAGGTTCACAAAACATGCACGTTCTTTATGCCAGATGATAGAAAGCATTGCACAACAAAGGCAGATCCTAGCAGATGTTCCTCCTTACCCCGATGCCTGGTGTGGACACACTTAAACCAGACTGGCTTCAAAAATGAGCATCTAACAAGCTGAAGATTTGTTGGCAAAAGCTTTATAAAAGCAGTATAAAATTCTAGTATGTTATAAAATCATGAGCATTATAAAATATATTATAAAAGTCTGGCTAATCGGCTCCCCTTTCTCAAGGGTGGAGGTTAGTCAGATGTGACAAATGGAATCTGTCCAAAGAGTAGTGCTGTACGCTCAAGGCCATGGAAGATGCAGGTTCACACCTGTGTTGCTGGATTTGTATAAGGCTTGAGTCCACCCACGCAGCCCTGTGAGAATAACCAGAGGTACTGAACATACTGTTCAAGTTCTACCCTCTTCCAAAATCTGGAATGGCTCATTCCTTCAGAATTCCTGCTGGTGGCCCAGCTTTGCCACCCCACTGAAGCTTTCCTGGAAATGTCACTGGTTTAAAACAAGTTACGGGCAAACTTTGCTCCAGAATGAAGTACGCTGTAAGGTTAAAGATGTTTTGAGGGGAAACTGCTTTAAGCGTTCATGTCTGTGGTGCTTCGGATGATTTTTTTTATAGTATTGAAACGCGTTAAGAATGTGCATTTATGATTATCTGTATCGATGGATGCAGTTTTGGTTATTGTTGCTGTTTATTTAAAGTATACATTCATAGTCTTAAATTTCATGGGAGCACTTTAAGAATGAAAATGTTTATCACTTAAGTATACTGACAAGTAACGTAAACTCTCCATTTTGCCTGGCACTGAATTAGATATGCCTAACACACTATTTTGGGTTTTATTTGTAATGTGCACACTAACAACAAATGATCATTAGTTTCTTTAATTCTTCCCGCTCACTGCAATGTCTCACAGAATGTCCTCCTTGATATGATCCTTTGGAAGGTTGTGTTCAATCGAGACAAACAAGGAGAATATCGCCTCACCATACCCCAGCCGCCTCAGGTTGGAGACTAGTATTTTGCTGTCATCATTTAAGTGCATGCTGTTTAATAATTCAGTTTTGTCTTTTTTATGATCTATAAGTGTCTGTTGCCTTATCTTAAACATAGGATTGTTTAAATAAGATTTCTGTAGCTTGACTGTTGAAAGGATTCTGGTTTTATATTTTTCTCCTTGTTGACACTTAAAGAATTTAATTCCATATACAAGAACTGTGAAGCAAACCCTGAGAATTGCGTTTAAGACTTTTTTTGCTTCATATTCAGTTTGCACATTAGCAAATTCTGTGTTGTCACAAGTTAGCGTGCTAGGACTGGAGAACGTCTTGATTTGCTTGGAAGCAGAATTGCTGATACTGGATCTAATCCAGTTCTTTATTAGATTAATTTGGCTTAGGGTTTTAGAACGCTGTCTTGCGAGTACAATAATTTACAGCATGTGTATGAAACAAAACCAAATGTCAAACGAAGGTACACTATTACTACTTCAGATGGTTTGGAGGCTGAAGGATTTAGCTTTTGCTTTTCAGGTGACCATGAATCTTGGTCTGGTCTGCTCCTCTGTCCATTAATATGTGAAGAAAATATATGTGAATCCTTTTAATTTTTTTTTTTTTTTTAATTTGCTTTTTCTGTTTTAACCCTGTTGGCTTATTAGGTTTAGGTGGTCGTACATTTGTTCTTGTTAAAATTGCAATGGTTTATTTCTCAGTACTAAATTGTATTAAATGTATTCACTTCAGATGTATGTTTGTCCTTTTGAAGCTGTTGAAGAAAACATTGCTTTGTGTTCCCTGAAGAATGGTTGTGCTTAAGGCTCATGTTTGGTTCAGTTCACCAGTTGGTAGAAATACAGAGCATGAAGAGAACCGTAGAATATTATCTCCATTAAATATCAGCTCTGCACACTACAGGTGCTTTGAGACAGGAGAGGGATCCAGTCTTGAGAATGAGCAACGGTGTTTCTCTCCTCCAGCTAGTTAAGCTATGTGTATTTGAGACAGGGAGGGGAAATAATAGGAAGGAAGGCTGAAGTTCAATAATTTGTGTCTGTTTTAATAACTGTTAATACCTGTAGGACTTAGATTTCAAAGTATCAGCAAGTTAAATACTGCCCCTGGTGTGGGTGCCTGGCTGCACTTAGTTAAAGAATTCATTGGTTGAAAAGTGTTTTGAGACTCTGGGGATTTGACTGTTTTTTCTGTAGCAGGCTTTTATTCTTCACTACTAGCATCAATGGTGCCTGTTTTACCTGTGTTTGTTGAAACTAATGTGAAATCTGCATAAAAGCTGTTGGTGAACTTTGACATTAATGATAATGCAGAATACTTGTTTTTTCTTAATGTTTTTTAAATGTCATTGCTACCATAGTATAGAAGAGATAATAGAAGAATTTCTGTACTTCTGCATTCTAGGTCCAGTGTGACACTGACATAGCAAACTAGAAAGTAAAATAATAGTTTTTCTTCTGTCGGTTTACTATATTATATTAATTTTTTCTTATTGTAATCACACTTTCAAATCTGTTCACTTTTGCAGGAGGCTGCGGATCGCTGTGGAGTCTCCTTCCTTTCTTCCCTGTTTGGTTGTAGAGAGAAGGCACCAAAAGCCAAGTATATGCATCTAGCTCAGGAACTGCTGGTTGATCCAGAATGGCCACCAAAACCCAGAACAACAACAGAAGCTAAAGTAGCCCCCCAAGGAAATGGATCATATCAAATCATCACTGTAACGTAACAATGCGTCTTGGTGTCTTCAGTAGTATTCAGAAGAATGTAATTTTAAGGCGTTATTTGAAATTGCAGTATGCTAAATGTCAAATTCTAATGCAGATATTTCCAGCTGGTTTGTTTCTCTGAATACAAATTTCAGAGCCAGACATCTTCTGGCTATACATTTTAAAAATGTAGGTTACCTTAGGCAGAGCAAACATGATTGTGTTTCCTTCCACCTTTTTTCAAATTTAGTTACTCCTAAATGAGAGGTATTTCAAGGTTTAAACTGCAGGGCAGTTAAAACAGGTTCACTTTATTCACCTGGAATATCTCAATCATTGTTCTAACCTGCCTACCTGGGCACGTCTTTGTGTAAGCCCTGTGATGTGATGGGTTCCTGGTAATATTAGAGGCACATCATAACCTTGTCATGCCTTTTGGGTTGGTTTTTTTCAATACTCTTGAAAAGTGTTGTGCCTCAGAACGGTTCTGAAGTTTTGATGTGTGTACCTCTAAGTTTGTCCCTACTAGTAAAGAGTGTTTCCAGGTGTAAAGTTTGGATTTTAAGTTTTAATTCTTTAGTCTGCCACAGCAGGAATTGGGAATGCTATAAAAGCAGTATGCTCTGTCCTTAAGAAGAAAACACATTGCTTTCATGTGGGTTCTTAGCTTCCTTTCTAGCTAACCCCAAGGAAGGGCTTTGGTGGCCTCCAGTGGAGGGGAGGCATTTGGCTACACTCTGAAGTTTTTGGAGAAGGAAGGCTGGAGAATCTTAATGCTTTCTTCTGTCTCATGTTTTATTACATTTAGCTATGCATTTCTCCACAGACCTTGCTTTTTGTAGCAGAAGGATTGGATTATCCCTTTGTAGACCATGTTCTCCTTCTAAACATTAAGATAATTTTCCTATATACCTTGAAGTAGTAAGGCCAGAGTTACTGCTGCAAGGGAAATGGGGTGGGAGGGAGGAATATTTTCATGTGCCCGTGCTTGGATTTGTGCATGTTAAGAACTTATGCATTTCAAAGAGTCTGCCAGTGTCTTAAGCACTATATGTAGCTATATGAAACAAAATTAAGAAAACATAGATAAGCTAAAATCCGTCTTGCTCCAGAACTATAAGGCTTCTGTGGATTTTATTTATTAAAAAAAAAAAAAAAAAA
>VZRU01000209.1:96772-137032 GCA_013398155.1 Pedionomus torquatus
AAAAAAAAAAAGGAGAAATGCTTGCATCAACAATAATGCGGCTTAAGCACTAGGGGTAGTGGTGATACATCATTTTGCCATTAGGCGGTGTCAAAACACAAAGCCACTAGAAGAATAGAATGCAATAGAACTGTTTTTTTAACCACAAATTACTTATCTCCAAACCATCTTCAACTTGCTAAACTGTCAGGAAAGTCTTCTTTAGTGTCTTTGGGGGAGATGATAAAAACAGTGACTTCGGTCTAGTCTGCAACTGACTGGTTTTGGCACCTCCAGGCCAGATCCAGAGGGGATCTGGAGAAGTCACGCTTCTGCAGAGAGCTTGTGAGGTAGTTATGGAAGGAGGGTCCCAAAATCCCTGGCCAGCTTGGATAAGAGTGACTTGTGTGATGATGGAATTTGAAGAGTTGTTTTTTTTTAAATTCCCATGGATACGATTTCATTCCAGCATTGTTTTAATAAGGGGGATTTTTCAGGTTGGGCCTAATTCCCCTGTGGTGCTCTGTGAGGCGGTACGGGCAGTGTCCCCCACTGCCCATGTTACGGTTTCTGCAGTGTTGCGTGTACTGTGCCAATGAGGAATTTAAAAATGGAACTAGATGGTTTGGAAGACTTTTTCCTAGAACTTGGGGTTGTAAGTTACTGGCACTTGCTCCTCATAAATAGTACGTGTCTGGTGTATTATCTCCTGTCCAGCTGTCAACTCTTTTCCTGGCTTTTTTTGTTGTTGCTTTTTTTTTGAGGGGTGGAGCAGGAGGAAGAAGGAAATGGTTTTCTTAGCATTCATTCAGCAGAGCAATGTAAAAGTCATTATCCTGGTTTCTTAAGGTCATAAACATCGAACAACATTGGTAACTTTTTAAAGGATCTGCAATTGTGGACTTGGATAAAATTATTAATCATGAGCTTGAGTCAGTTGGTTAACTTCTGTCGATGTTGATCTTACAAAATCTTTGTAGCATGGAATAATCAATGAAGACTAATTCTTAGCTGCGTAAGTAATATTCAAATTAAAAAAAAAAAAAATTTAGTTGAAAAATGTTGTGAAGCTATGCATCTTGGACCTGGGAGCTGTGACTTATGCTTAAATGCATAAGCTTTTGCTTTCCGTTTCATGGACCATTTTAGCTTGGTGGTTCCGTCAGAAGTGAAAGAAAATATTTGTGTCTTTCCCTTTTATGTGCTTTTGCTTAATACTTTCTCTGGACTGATAATTTCTTGCAGCTCTCTTGTTTCTGAAGCTAGTCTTTCGTCTTACTGTAGTTTATTAGATCTATCAGAAAAGCAAGGAGGAAACAGCTTATGAAGGTGGGCTTGTCTTCGGGGAGCATTTTAGGGAACCGTTGCTGAAACTGAAGTTGCCAAGTATCTCCACTTGATCAGGTGACTCATGGGTCATGAGTCCCCTGTACTTGAGTATTTTGCAAATGGGAGCCAGTTTCCTCAAGGTGTACGTTCAGAGTTAGTAAATGTTTTTGAGGTTGCATGCTTGAGCTCTGACCTATTTGCTTCTGATGCTTAGTCAAAAATAATAAATCTGCTTTTCTCAGAATCCTTCTTGTTGTTGCAAGTTCAGCCACAAAATAAGCTTTTGCATTTTCTGCAATTATTGGGATTTATGCCTTCCTGCCCAAGAGCTGAGTTTGGCCTCCTATAATTTTTCTCATTTTGAGCAGTTTAGTTTTTCTGGTTTTCAGAAATGCAGCAAACTAGATCTGCACTAGCATATTCAGTTTCTGCTTTGAAGTAAGATGAAATTCAGTTTGTAATGAAAAGAATCTCTTCTAATGTTCATCTTGGAAGTCTAAATTCAGGTGAACAGACCAATTTAGTGATCTCCACTAGATACTTGGTAGTCATTTTCTTCCTGCTGTATATTTTGGCCTTACATTGAGGAGTTTGATTTATTATTAAATTATTTGTGTATGCAGACTTTAATCTGTACGTATTTTACTTTGATGTATTAGGATTTGTAAATATTACTGATTTTTAAATATTATTTATGCACATACTTAAAGGACTGGTCTACCCAGAAAAGCAGTTGCTAAATAATAAACGTTACTTTCTAGAAATAAATTGCAAGATCATTACATTGTATATCCCTCAGGGTTATTTTTAAAGTTTTGGTTTTTGTTTGTTTTTTTTTTCTCTTCCCTTCTGATTTAATTAGCAGTAACTCTTGCTCCGTGTACTTTAGAACTAAATCTACTGTAAAGAAAATGCTGCGAATAATGCTTGAGTAGAAGTGGCTAAAACACCCACAGAACTGACTGTCCATATTCATCACAACTTTAAATTGGAAATTCTTACTGTTGCACTTTTAAAAAGTTGTTGGATTAAAAATTCTCTTTATTTTTTTCTTTCTTCATGAAGGTTGTGCTGAACAGTCATCCCAAATTGGGTAAATAATCCTGTACTGTATATGTTTTATACAGTATAATGCTAAGCAGATGTGGAGTCCTTTTTATGCTGCAAATTTTTAATGCTTATGTTGGTCATCACAAAAAGAGAGAGCTAAAGTTCTGTAGGATTTCTCCAATGAAATTCTGAATTGTAAACTTAGGTTTTTGTATGTCTAAGGGAAAGCTGTGGGTTTTTGACAATTTTTAGAGTCTTGAATATGTTGATTTTATACAGTAAAGCTTCAGGTTTTTAAAGCTATTTTCAACAAACTGCAGCTCGTTTGATAATTATGTGAACCAGAAACTACTTAGTTTGTCATGAATTCCTCAAGCCTAACACAGATTAAAAAGTTCATCATTACAGCATTCTCTAGAAGCTCAGCTTCCTTTTTATTTTTAAATCTGAAATGATACTACATCTTTGTATTTAAAATATGTATTGCTGCTCTAGAATGGTACCCTGTTGTCAAAAGGCATACATAAATAACTGTACAATAGAATTGTAAATAGACTTGTAAATCATTTTTGTGACTGAAGCTCTTTGAAAATAAAATTAAAATGAACAGATATTTTAACTCTTTTCATTAGTTTCATGAAATTGTTTTTAATTATTCGTTATACTGTTAGATGCAAAGCTTGTTGAAGAATATAGACTTCCACTGATGTCATAGAATCACAGAATGGTTAGAGTTGGAAGAGACTTTTAAGATCATCTAGTTCCAACCCATCTGCTGTGGGCAGGGACACCTCCCACCAGACCAGGTTGCTCAAAGCCCCATCCAGCCTGGCCTTGAACACTTCATGGATGTCTTGTTTGGTGCCCCAGAGTTTTTGAAGATGGAGATGAAGTGTGAGCACGTGGTGAAGAGTATTTCCAGGCATTAGCAGTGCACACAACAGCGCTGCTCTTCTGCTGTGGGGTAACAGTGACTGTACTTTTACCTGGTGGCTTATAAGAGCCATTTTAGTGCCAGACCTTGTACATGTGATAGCATCTTATTCCCACCTTCTATTATCCAGATGTTCCTTCTGTTCTTTGAGCCGTGGGAAGCATTATTGTGGAAAGACTCTTGGGCAAACGTTCCTGGCTGTGAGCTGACACTGTTGTCACAGTCGTCTTCAGAAAAATCACACAAATGAAAATGCCTTTTCCATCCTGCAGTTCACCATCTGCTTAAACATTCATTGACAGAACACGTTATTTAAACTTGAAGATAAAGGTGTTTGGTTACTTTGTGTTTGGTTACTTACAAAAATTTAATCTTTTAATTTCAAGCTAATATCTCAAAAACTTAAAGCTTTTCTCTCTTCAGAATCTTTCAGGCTTTTGGTTTTGGTGGCCCGTGATGACAGAAGACTTAGAGGAAAAACAGAAGCCAAATGGCTCAGCCCTGGATTGATTAGCCAAAGGGTTCAGTGGATTCATTCCTTGCTCAAATTGCTTTGACTCTGATCCTGCAAGAAAGTAAAACTCAGAACAGCCTCATGAAGGTACATCTCAGTCACTTGGTGGTTTGAAGTAGATGTGTCCACTCCCTCAAAACCTAATGCACTGTGTAGCAGATCGTGGTGAAACTGTCTTAATAAATTTGAAATTTCTTTCTGGTTGTAATTAATGTTGAAACACAAATTTCACTCTAGGCAGATTTGCATGGGGTTGGTTGAAGCACACACTCTAATACTGCTGTCAAAGTAGCTGCAACTGGTTTGTGCTGTTGTGTGTGTGACTTGAGGCATTTCCCTGTGGTGCGAGCGGCCTCTGGTTCCACTTTGGGAGTTGCGTGTAGCCTCTGGAAGCTGGTTGCCCACGCAATTAAATGCTGGCAAAATCTGCTCTGAAACTGAAAACATTCTTTGGCCTTTCACAGTGTTACGCAAATACGGGTGACCGTTATCTAGAGGATGCGTTTTGCTGTTTTACTTCCCATTTGAAGTGCAGAGTCATGGCGAAGCCTGATTGCCTGCTGTGCTCCTAGTAAGTTCCTCTAAAAAGCAGATAAGTTTCTAAGGTACAGTTCAAAATTCCTTTTTCATGGTCTTAGGAGTTTAGAAACTTGTAAGAAAGTAAAAAAGTTAAGCGCTGTAGTAAGTGGTACGTGCACTCAGTAGTCTATGAAACTAAGTTCAAAACTGATTTGTGGCTTTTAATAGATGAACAGCATTAATGTATTGCTTCTGGCAACCTTTCATAGTCTGAGAAACATTAAGGGGGTGGTCGGAAGGGAAAGAGACTGCAGACCAGAACATGAGAAATTTCTTTCTGGAATGCTGGATGTCTCGTGTGAGGGTTTGAGAAGATTTTAGTATATGGGATGTACGTCAGTATGGCCCTTTTTGGCTCTTACTGTGTTCTCTACTATTAAAATCTTCAATGGTGGAAGATTGAAGAAAACTTTTGAAGAAAATTGTTTCTTAAATATATATATATATATATACCATTAGCAGCTGTACATGTTTGAGGTCCATAGGATTTTCCAGTTCCTGTGCCAGTCATATGCTTGTGCCCTTAATCTCTCAGAATTTCTATCATTTTGTTGTTTGCTTGTGAGCGCTTCTGAGTGTCTGACCTTGTCTCATTGAATACTTTTATCTTTTGTTGTGAGACCAGGAAAATGGTCACCCTCAGTCTAGTGTTAGCCTGTTTCTTGTTTTATAGCCTTCAGTCATGCCTTGGAGGGACCTGCATTTGTGATCTGTAGTTTAATAGTTTGAGGTTTGGGTTTTTTTTTTTTCCTCGTGTGGTTCTCTGAATCCTTATTTCTCTTGCCTCACTGAACCCTGTAGTTCTGCCATGGTCTTGGGCTGAGTTGGTACAGATTAAGACGCCAGTTAGGCCTTGAAATTTCTTGGTGCATTTCTGCCCTGCATGGAGGGGTGTGCTCGGGCACCTCCAGAAATGGCTCAGTGGTCGCTCAATCCATGTGCTGTGGGCTCAGGTACCTGCCCATGGGTGTGCAGCACGTGCTCCTCATTGGCATGCTGAGGTGGGTGTGGTGGGCTGAGGGACAGGGTGGGTTGCTGGGAGGGTGAGGTTCTCTGAAAGATTCTTGACTTGGAGAAGTCTTTTGGAAGGGTGAAATCTCGGAGCATTTTTTGTTTTGTTTTGTTTTTAAGTAACTTTCTACAGCTCTTTGAACTGTAGAAAGCTTCTTCACAGAACCTTGTTGCTGATAGTTAAAACCACTAGATGTCCTTTCCCTTCCCTGTCCTTTCCCTTCCCCTTCCCGTTTGTACCTATGCCTTGGTGTGGGAGAGCTTCATCCTTACCCCTGGAAACAACAGGTTGGGATGGACCCCTTCTCTCCCCTTGTGCTGAAGACACGGTGTTGGCTATTCCAGTTATGTCTGCAGAACTTGTCCAGCTAATCCAGCAGTTCCAGTTGCTGCTTCTCCTGATTAGCTAGATGCTTGACTTCCAGGTTTCTGATACATTTGGATTTGTTGATTTCACTGAGGAAGTATTTCTAAACTGTAGATTTCTGTTTAACTCGCTGTTTCAAATATTATTGTTATTGCTACAACCATTGCCTTCCTGTTTCCTCTTTTTGTTTGGAAATCTATAGACTTTCCAACTTTGTAGCACATTTCGTGGAGATCTGCCTCTATTGGTACTGCTTTCTAGCAAACCTCATGGCATTTCCTCTCATGTCATCGTATTTTTAAGACCGCTGTTAACTGAGTATTCTGTTAAGTTGCTGAAATGAGATGCGTTGGTTATCAGAGGCTCACTCCTGTCCTGTGCCACACGAGCTTTTGTGTGCTATTTCAGGCTACATGAAAAATAGCCTGTTGCTTCTTGTGTGTTCTTGGGCTGTTCCAAGAAGTGATCACTTGCAAATGCTGAGAGATGATTTATCAGAACTGTGTGCTTTTGGCCACTGAAAATACAGGACACCCTCTTTACCTCTATTGTCTATTTTTGCAGGCTAAACTTTATTTTTAAACCTCAGATAACCTACAATCAAAAAATATTTCTGGAGCAGGATCTTTTGTTATTTCTTTTCTAAAAGACTTTCTGTGTGTAACTTATATATAATGTTTTTGTGTTCAAATAATTAATATGCCTTAGGACTACTTAGAGTTTAATCCTGATTTTCATCTACATTTATTATACTTGACTGGTTCAAATATAAATAAGGAGTATTTGATTACAAAAGAGCTTTATCTGTACTTCTCAGTGTAAACTGAGCACCTTAGAAATATTTGCAGTCAACAGTAATAGAGATTTTAAAGTTTGCTTTTGAGCCAAGAGAAATTTTGCGCATTTGCAGGTTTTATGATACATTCACACAACTTTGGCTGCTAAGTTATTAACTATTTGTGATCAAATCGTGACTCTCTCTTATCTCTTGTAACAGCTGATGTTTCTGGCACTTCAACAAGGATGTTGATGTTCCATCTGTCAGTGATGATCAAGCTTTTCTTCCAGTTGGATGCATCTATTTGTCCCGAGAAATGTGACTGCTCTTCAAAAAATGCAATTCATTGCTCTGATCTCCCCCTAAAAGACCTGGAGTTGCTAAATCTGCCATGTAACATGACGAAAATTCATGTAACGGACACCAATGTAACGTACTTGCAAGATGTTTTTGCTGGGATGGGGGAACTGCAGCATCTTGTCTTGTCTTCAAACAACATCTCTCTGATTTCACCAATGGCTTTTAAAGGCTTGAGAAAGCTAAAAGCCCTCAAGCTGCTAGATAATGAGCTGGTTGAACTTCCTCCAGGAGTGTTTGATGACATGGTAGAGCTTCAGCAGCTGATCCTTAAAAATAACAGGTTGAAATCCATCAGCGAAAATCTGTTTGACAAACTAGCTAGCTTGGAGGAGCTTTTCTTGAACAAAAACCAAATAACAGCACTTTCTAGTGGCGTGCTGAAAAAACTTGCCAAACTAAAAGTACTGAACTTGTCAAGAAATTATTTGGCAGCACTTCCCAGAAAAACATTTAGTGCATTAGCCAGACTTGAGAAGCTGGTGTTATATTTTAACAGGCTGTCTTCAATAGAGTCTGGTATGTTTGATAGCCTGAAGGAGCTGCGGGACCTCTTCCTGCATTCCAATAACATCCAGTCCATCGCCCCTGATGCATTTCATTGTCTTCATAAACTGAGAAGCCTTACACTCTCCAGAAACAGGCTTGAGATTTTGCCTCCTGGACTCTTTCTGCATTTGCATGACCTGTCTAAATTGACCTTGTACGGAAACCCACTGAAGTCTCTTCCAGAAGTACTGTTTGGAGAAATGAGGCATCTTGGTAGTCTGTGGCTGTATCACACAAAGCTCTCAACAATACCGGATTTTGTGTTCAGTAACTTGACAAATTTGGAGCTTCTTGTGCTAAGCTTTAATCCAGAGCTTAGTGTTCTTCCTCGGTATGTATTCAGTGGTCTGAATGAACTGCGGGGCCTTTCTCTGAATACAAATAATATTTCCCGTCTGCCAGAGGGCATCTTCCTGGGCCTTCAGAAACTGCACAACATTTCGCTTTATGATACGAGACTTGAGGTTCTTCCTGGAAACCTCTTTCGTAATCTCAAGTGCCTTCAGAAAGTTTACCTCAATAGTACGAAGCTGCAGTCTCTTCCTGGAGATCTCTTTATTGCTTTACCTGAGCTGCAAGAAGTCTTGCTTGATGACAACCCTTGGAAATGCGATTGCCAAATTCTTGGCTTCCGAGAGTGGCTCCAGAAGAGCATGGAGATAGTTAAAAACACACCATCCCTAACGTGTGACAGCCCACGGGCACTACAGAATATTTCTCTTCTGGCTTTGACAGACGACCACCTGAAGTGCCTGCCAACCACAGCCATTACCTACCAGATTTTCAGCTCAACCTATTCCCCGACTTTGACTTCTCTTGTGAGAGAGCACTTAACACCATCTTGGGAGACTACTGTAACAGCAGTGTCCAACCCGGATACCAGCACACCCACATCAGATCCTCATGCAACTCCAGATTATACCCATTCACATGTTGAAGATGTTGAACAGCCTGGGTTTCTTTTCTCAGGTGTTCCAACCCAAACTTCTCCCAGTCTCACAATAGAAAGCAACAGTGTCAGAGGAACAGATTTAACTACTCTTGCCCAGTGGGATGAGCTGCCAGCCCACAGGACTGCTAACCCCTATTTTAATGCCAGAGTTGCTTATTGTCAGCTATTTTTGTGCCTTCACAGTTTGATTCTAGCTCTCCAGACTGTAACCGTTGTGCTCAGTCTGTATGTGATAGGTAAAACCAGGCAACTCTTGCACTCCAGAAATGTTCCTGCTCAGTCTGTAGTTCTAATAAATTTTTTTAAGATAGACAATGCCAGCCAAGGAGAGGATTAGAAGAACTGCTTTGGATGCATGTTGAGCATTTTGGGCAGTGGACATTTGATTTGGATGTGGATTACAGATCTTTACAGCAAGAACCATAAAGACCTTGTCTTTACAGCATAATGAGTATGTGCCTGACAGGGTTTGCCAAAAGTGGTTGTAATGACTGTATGTTGCTGCAGCACTTGGTGGGTGAACCCACAGGGAGAGCTGCAAGAAAATCTGTGGTCACCTCTACGCGTGTGTGACTGGTTTCCTGCTTCGGACTGGAGCCCTGTCCCTCCGGACACAACTTCCTCAGGTGGAAGTGGCACCGATGTAGGCACCTGCACGGAAACACTCCTTCAACCCGGCTTTAGAGGTTGCCCATAGCACTCCAAATGCTGTTGTGTCGTATACTGCCTGCAATGTTTTGCCTCTTTATGAGGAAAATAAATGGTGTTTTTGGAAGGAGATGGTGGAAAAGACCTTTTAAAAAGGGGGTGGGGGTAGAATGATACGGTACAAGTGTCTTAATTTTTGCTTTCTGTTCTCAGCCCCTTTCCAGGACATAGCAGGAGGAAAGATTTAAATCTAACAGTGCTTTCCTTTAGCTTAAGCAGAGCTAGATAAGCAAGATGCTGGGCTAGAGATCTATCTTCAGGTATTTTGTTGTTTGTTTTTGGTTTTTTTGGAAACTTTGTGACATTACTACAACTCTGAATTTTTAGTAAACAATTTAATCCTTAAACTTTGCCTAGAGGTCTGAAAAGCAAGGTGTTACTCACTGCCTGTTGGAGTTAGTCTTGGAACTGCAGCACCAGGCAATCGCTCAGGAGCACAGCTTAGCTGCAGAGGAGCATCCTTGGTTTGGGAGCTCGACTGAGCTGAGAGAGAAGGGGATGGTCTCTTTGGGGTACGCAGCAAAGCACGGGTGTGCAGCACAGTGGGAGGGAGCCTGCCTGAACTGAGGGCATTGAAGTGCTGCCACCTTTTCTGAAGTTGGCTGGGGAATGTATGTATCTCTGTCAAATTTTGGTGTGCGGTACCGTATTTGGTCATATTCAGCCTCAGTACTTTTTACCTTTTCTTATTCCGTAGCACTGCTCCCTAACTTCCAGCCCGTTCAAGTGTCGGTATGCGAATGCAGCTCCAAGGCAATAGCCTGGGTTTTGGTCTTCATACTGAAATGTTTTTGAATGTTTTGAATGATTTGAGTGTTTTAATTTGTAAGTAGACTGGTAGCTGTCAGACTGTGTGTGCTTCTTGGTAGCTCTTGAATTTAACTGTTAGTGTGTTCTTAAAAGCTCTGATGTGCTCAAAAGCCTAAGGCTTGATTAAAGAGCCCCTGGATGTGGTTCCGTGTCTGCTCAGGTGTTGAGACCCTGTACTCCAGGTGTCCTTATGTAGCTTTACTGACTTCCTGACTATCCAGGTCTTCTCTGGGTGGCCTCAAAATAGCACCTTACAAGCCTGAGGTGAAAAGAACTTGCATTTGCTGCAGGCTTTTGGCATGGGCTTCTCTGGGCAATGAGAATAAACTACGGACTTCGTTGTTTCAGGATGCTCTGACTTGAATTCCTTCTCTAGGCTGTGAAAAGAGGCAATGTGCTTCTGTGGTGTTAAATGCCATTGTCTTGCTGGTGAGGTTTAACAAAATTTAGCAAGCCTGGCCAAATCGTAGTTAGAGCCAGCTCTAAAGGAGGAGAAATATGAGTTGCTGGTGCAAAACAAACTGGGACTGGATTCACAGATACTGGAATATGCTCCAGAATGTGTATTGTAATATATTTAAGATAAAAGCACAAAACCAACATAGAATCATAGAATGGTTAGAGTTGGAAGGGACCTTAAAGATCATTGAGTTCCAACCCCCCTGCCATGGGCAGGGACACCTCCCACTAGACCAGGTTGCTCAAAGCCCCATCCAGCCTCGCCTTAAATATTTCCAGGGATGGGGCATCCACAACTTCTCTGGGCAACCTGTTCCAGTGCCTCACCACCCTCACAGGAAAGAATTTTTCC
This sequence comes from Pedionomus torquatus, assembly GCA_013398155.1. Taxonomy (NCBI): domain Eukaryota; kingdom Metazoa; phylum Chordata; class Aves; order Charadriiformes; family Pedionomidae; genus Pedionomus; species Pedionomus torquatus. The sequence goes on from VZRU01000209.1 coordinate 107,501, forward strand.
CTAATATCCAATCTAAATCTCCCCCTTTCCAGTTTAAAACCAGTACCCCTTGTCCTATCACTACACTTCCTGACAAAGAGTCCCTCTCCTGCTCCTCTGTAGGCTCCCTTCAGATACTGGAAGGCTGCTGTAACGTCTCCCCGAAGAGAAACATGAAGCTTTCTTGGTGGTGGTTCTGGGTTGTTACATGCTAGTGCTTTAAAGGAGGTGGTAATGAGGAATTTAGGTCCTTGGCTGGAGAGCTGTAATGACCATTTAGTGCAGTGCCAGCTCCAGCGCTGTCGTACCAGTGCCACGCAAGCGTCTGCTCGCAGCAGGCAGGAGATAAATACAATGTGCACTAACAAGGGAATTGTTTTATAAACACAGCTGACTGTTCTTTACCCCGGTGAGGCATTGAAGAACTGCACTCGTGGCTGTAGGCACTCAGATTCACACTGTCTGATTTGTAAGAAAAAGCAGCAATTTGGTCATTATGGGCGTACAACACCCTGATGCCCGACCTCTGGAAGGAAGAGCACAAGGTGAGCACCAGCTGCCATCTTTGTGAGCCTTCCTTTGGCTGTCCCAGCCCTGCCGTGGGGCTGGCTGGATCTCTGTGTGGCTCCTTTGGCTGCCCTTGGGTGGTGACTGAGCTCTGGCATGTGGGGCTTTCGCTCACGGCTACACACAAACAAGTGCTGGGAGGAGGATGATGATTCGTCTTTACATGCTGTCATCGGGCTTTCCCCGTGCTGAGCCAGACCAGACGGGGAAGTGAAGTCAGCAGACGACAAAAGGCTGGAGCAATAAGGGCCTGGAGTGTTTTACTGACTCTTCCTCTGAGGTGTCCTGTTCTCAGCTGCCTCTGATTCATTGCTTGCTGCCCAGCAGAGCTCAGCCCTTCCTGCAAAATTCCCTGGCCTGGGAAATCCAGGAATGTGCTTATTTAAATCCGGTCTCTGTTTTGGTGTGTTTCCGGGTCGGTGTGACAGTGGCTTTGGCAGGTGGAGAGGTGGGGAGGGAGGGCTCCTTGGACCCTCTCTGGACAGCATTTCCTTGCTGCGGTCCCATGGCACCCATGGCTTGCCATTGCCAGTGCTGTTGGCAAGGATTTTCTCAGTCCCTTCATCCCACTCTGCTGTGATCTACTGTCCAGCCTTCCCCAATGAACTGGGATTAGGGGGGCCGCAGGCTAGAAAACCTTGGAGGTGTCTAATCCACCCCAGTCCTGGGGGTCTCTGTTGCTGGGGATGCAAAACATCTTCGCACTCAGTGGCTGAGGGGATCAGCTTCACATCCTTGGCTCCTGTATGGGATGCAGAGTCCAAGTTAACAGCCCTCCATGTTAGCCAGACCTCTGAGTCCAGGAGCTGCCACTGGGGCCACGTCTTAGTCAGGAGTGCCCAGGGTATGTCACCAATGCAGCTGAGCTAAAGGTCTTCTCTAACTCCCTCGGTTGCCCTGCACACTTTTTTCTGTGGCAGTTGCTCCTGCTCTCTCTGCTTCAGGAAATCCTGGAGCACTGGGAGCTCTGACACCCTGTACTAGGCCTGTGGAGAACACAGCATGTTTCCAGCCTGGTGCCTCTGCTGGTGCCACTCTGTTTTGCTTGTCAGGACCTCAACACCCAATGTCTCTGAAGAGCGTGGTGAGGAGGAGGGAATTAGCTGCTGCCTTAAGTGTTGGCAGCTCTCTGCCTGCAGAACTTCCAACACCCATATCCTGTGCTTGTGTCCCTGGAGTCCCTGCACCTTCCATCTCACCTCTCCCACAAGTGGCCAGTAGCTGCTGGAGGGCCCCTGTTGCTGCTTGTGGAGGGGAGTGTGAGCTCAGGGAGTTGCCTACTTAAAGTAGCTCAGCCCTCCAGCACCCAGGAGCAAAATCAGAGCCTGTACCTCAGATCTTTCCTCTCCCCATGACAAAGAGAAACCTGGTGATGGCAAATGTGCTTAGAAAAAGGCACACAGCAGTGCTCCGTGGTTCCAGAGTGTGTGTGACTGCTGGCTGCGAGGCAGGAGCTCTGGGATCCTCTGCCTGATGTTATGGAGCATTGGCCGTGTCTCCTCTGTGCCTCCGACCAGCCCATCACGCCTGGGGAAGCTGATTCAGCAGCTGTGATATCGGAGTGTGGTATTTCCTAGGGATAAGAGAATAGCTGGGAGGAGATGCAGCCAAAAGCATGTACCCATGGGACAAGACTTGGGGTTGCGAGTGTTCACAAACTCCTGCTTTGTCCATGATCTGTCCAGAGACGGGCCACCTATGGAGGTATTATGTTTCTGCATTCCTAGCTGGAGCTGGAGTTTATGTCCCCTCCCCTCCTGGATGTTTTTGGGGCAGATGAGCCCTGGCAAAGCATATTGTGGGCCATGGTGGGTGAGTGCCACTCCAGCGGCACCCGCAGATGTGCCTCCACCTCTTGTGCAATCACTGCTGTAGGACTGTCGCGTTTCCCGACTTGCCAGACTTCCAGCTGTGCTTTTGTGTCTGTCTAGCTGAAAAAAGCCCAGGGCAGGGAGCCAGCAGTGGCGCCACAGCCTGATCTGTGCTCCTCTGCAGTTCCCCTGGCCCTGTGGAGAGATGGGGCCCCTTGGGGTTTCGGGAAGGGGTCCCTGGGGCACTCTCTGGTGCCAGGGATGGAGATGAGGAACAGTGTGAAGCTGGTCCAGAAAACACCTCACTGCACAAGCAGGAACATCCTCCCACCATCGCCTCCTGCTCTAACTGGTCCTTCCCCCCCCCCTCACAGCTCCCATCGGACAAACTCTTTCCGCTTTGGATTATCTCTCCAGGCGGACTTGGCCACAAGCCCTACATTCCTTCCAGCCTAGCCCTGCCCTGAGCCCGCGCCGGGGCCTGCGTGCTGCTGCTATTGCTCAGGGCTTCGGCCAGGGTCAAACCTGGAGGAGACCTTTCTGCTAGCCAGGTAGCCCTGCTGGTGCTTGGGATCCTAAATGCCGGTGTTCCAGGAGGGTTGTGGTGGGTCTCATGCTGGAGTTTGGATGCAGGGTAGCCTGATGTCTATCCCTGCTGCCCTTCCTGGAGGTACCAGGGCTGCTGCTCCTTCCCAAAGCTCCCACCCTGCACCTGTCCTGCCTTCCCTGGGGAAGCACATGTCCCTCTGCCTGTCCCCAGATGCAGGTAGGGCATCCTGTAGCTACGAGCAGCGAGACGGCCCTGACTCTGCTTGCAGTAGGAAGCTGAGAAAGCCATGGGGCTGGATCATGGGCCCATGGAGAAGGATTCTGGTTTGGGGTTGGGAGTGTGTTGGGGAAGGGGCTGCTGGGGCCTCTTTGATTGGTGGGACAGGGGTCCAGCACTGGTCTGCAAGGACTAAAGTGCCTTACATCACCCCTCAAGCTGTAGCTTGAGCCTACGTGTTCTGCTGCACAACTCAAGCACAGAGGTGTCCCCTCCCATGCTGGAACACTGAGGGGACCCCTTCCCCTGGCCCCCAGCCCAGCCCTCCACCCTCCCCTGCTCCAGCAGAGCAGGGTTTGGCCTAATGCCCTGGGTCCAGCTGGTCTCTGCAGGCACCAGGGGCCACCGTGGGGGTTTCTTACAGAGCAACGGACACTTTGCAGCAGTGCAAAATAATGGGGGGTGTCCCTGCCCTGGGTGGTGGGCAGTGGCAGGACCTGGGGATGTCCCATCCCTCCCAGAGGTGGCAATTCAGCTGGTGGTGGTGGGGGAGCTGGGCTGTGCAGCGGTGCGCTGTGGGCGAGCGTGTTCAGCTGTTTGGCAGATGAGCGAAGTGGAATCCTGGCCAAACCCACAAGCTGCTAATTTTAGCGATTACATGAATTTTTCCAAGCAGTCTCGAGTCCCTTGGTGATTCAGAGCCTCTTGTCTTTGTGGCGTCCACCACTTTGGCTGTGGGGATGCTCCGGAGGTGTGCCAGCACGGAAGGGACCTGGGACTGTCCTACTGTCCGGGAGCAAGGCTGACCTCCCCAAAATAGGTGATGCTGCTGTGCTGGGGCTCCAGAGGTCTGGCTGGCTGGTGGTGTTTCAGGGCTGAGCTCAGCACGGGGAAGCACCATGGCTTATGCAAGAGGTCACAGGGCAGATGGGAGCCCTGGTGGGGCTGGGATCCCAGGCTCTGTTAAATGCAATTAATTTGGAGAGCGTGGCCAAGGGTTGCCTTCTCCCAGCCTCTAGGAACCCCCCAGGCAGTGTTACGTGAAAGCGCAAGGGGTAACCCTAGCTGGGACCGCTTGCCACTGGACCTCCAGCCCTCCTGTGGGCTCAGCAGCACATGCAGAAATGCCTGAAGGAAGAGCTGGGGGCTCCCGGGTGCAAGGGCCCCGCTGGGCTGGGCTGGGCTGCAGCAGCATCACACAGTTGCTTTCTCCTGCACGGCAGAATTTGGCCACTGCCTTTGGTGAGGAATCAGAAAATTGTGCTTGTGCAGGCAGCAGATGGAGAAGAGGGCTGGGGGCTCAGGGAAAGGAGTCACCTCACCCAGCACAGCTGTGACCCCCAGGTTTTGCTGCCAGATCCATTGTCCCCTTAGAAGTGTAGGGACACAGCAGCGACTCCATGCCATTCTGAGCCTGGGGTGAGGGGTTGGGGGCTCAGCGTGGCTGGAGCTGGGGAAGGTCCCCAGGAGCACTGCTGGACCCAGGGGCATTCCCGTGGTGTGGGGTTTGCTCTGCTCCATCCAGGACCATGTTGAGTTCTCAGCCATGTGGAGCCGCCTCCCTCTGCAAGAGGCTTATCTCGCCCTCAGTCGCATCCAGGGTTTCTGGGAGCTGCCTCTCCCCTCCAGCTGTGCGGCGTGTGTCTGTCTGCCCTGCTCTCCCAGGCTTCCACACCCTCTGCTCCCCTCCCTTGCCCGTAGCCCGGGGCCAGCTCCTGTGTGCTCCCTCTGCTGCGGGTGCAGTGCTCGGGCTTGTGCTGTTACTCAGCCTTGCTTTATTTTTTTGGGATGTCTTCAGAACAGATTCATCTGCCCCAACCAGGAGCTGGAGCCAGGTTCCCAGGGCTTGGGGTAGAGGCAGCTGAATTTTTGGCAGGGCTGTTACCTGGTTGCTCTTGTGTGGCCATGGGGTCTAACACCTGATTGTTGCCTCCTGGGGGGCAGGGTGTCAGAAGGTACCCACCCCTGCATCCCTGCCCCCCCACCTGGGGCAGTGCTGCTTGGAAGGAGCTGAGCCTGACGTTCCCCTGTTGGATTGAGCTTGAGGTGGTGGTGGTTTTTCGGAAGTGCTGGGATTTAATTTCTGTGTAGCCTTGCTGAAAAGCTGTGTGCTTCTGGGGTGAGTCAGAGCGGGCAGGAGCCCAGCAGTGCTGGCCCTGGCAGCGAGCAGACAGAGCCGGCAATAAGGGGGCGATAAGGCTCTTGTGCCAGGGCTGGGGGGGATCGGGCAGCTCCCAAGGCCACAGCCTGACCTCTAGCTGCATCACTGTCAAGGAAAGGGGGGGCGGTTATTTTGGGAACCACAGCGCTGGGAAAGTGTGCTATGTCAATAGAATGTGAGCTAAAGAACTTCTGGGTGGTGTTTTCAAAATGCCCCTTCTCCATGCTCGGATTCCTGGGCTTTGCCCCGGGAGCCATCAAGGAGTGTGGCTGAGGGGTGGTCCCAGCCTCAGCGCTCAGTCCTGGCTGGGGAGGGGTCCGTGACCATCCAGCATGTCCCACAGCAGCCAGGCCCGCAATGCAGGCAGACATGCTGTTGGCGGTTGCCCCCAGCTGAGGTCCTGCTCCCTACGCTCTTCCCACGATCCCTGTTGCCACCTTCTGACAACAGAGTCTGAGTTTGGCTGAAAACTCTCCTCTCTGTCCCCTGACTCTTGTTTATCCTGGTCTGATCTCCACTTTGAATAGGGTCCCCGTCCCCCCCAGAGCCCTGCGCCCTCCCACCCCTCTCAGCACGGCAGGACACGCTGCGGCATGGGGATGGAGCTGGCCTTCCTCACCCCTCCGTGGCGACAGCCCCGTCCTGTTCCCATCTTGAGCAGCTCATTAGCGCCCGCTGGGACCCGAGCAGGGGCTGCTGTGGTTGCCGGAAACATGGGTGGGCTGAGACAGGATTAGACGTGGTCAAGGAAATTGTAGCTGCCCCGCGGTTAGCACGGGGCTGCTCTGGCTCCAGGAAGCCCGAAGGGGTCACACACGCTGACACTCCTTAGCTGCTTCCTTCCAAATATCCATCACCCATGGCTGCTGGACCGGGGCTGCCCAGGAGAGGTGGGCAAGGGAGGGGCATTTGCTGGGCGGTGGGTCCTCAAACCAGGACAGTGGGGACCAAAGGCACCTCCATGCACCTTTGTGAGCCAGGTGGGGCAGGGTAGGGGTGGCAACAGGCACCCTGAACAAGTGGAGGGGATGGGTTTTTGCCCCAGTTGCCAAACACTGCTGGGTGTTGGGCTCCTTCACCCGTGTGTCAGGGCTGCTGAGGATGAAGAGCAGCATTGAGGATGCACTGCAGCCCTGGGAGGTGGCAGCGTATGTCACTGGGGCCACGAGGCTGCCTGCAATCGGCATGGAGGGGGTCTCTCAGTGCACAGGTAGTGCTGGTGGGAAACACTCTGGGTGGCTGAGGGCTTTCTGAAGCAGCCTGGACTCTGGCTGGCACCTGCGATGTCACTGACCCCTGCTTGGTGGCCGCTGCATGGCACCTCCAGCACCCCCAGAGCTGGTGCTTGCACATGCCTGGCTGGTTTGCATCTCCTATCCGGGGACATGAATGAGAGCAGGGACCCTGGGCAGGGTCAGCGTGCTGGGGGCTGCCTGGGCTGCCAGCCCTGGGCTGGGGGCAAGGCCAGAAGCCCTGACAGTTGCAAGGGCTGTATCTGGGGAGGCAGGTGCTGAGTGTGTAGTGAGGCGATGCTGTGGAGCATTCCCAGTGGGAATGCATGACAGCAAAGGGCAGGATCTTGCCCAGGTGCTTGACTTTGTCTGTCCTGTCCCCATGGGTTGGGGCAGCCAGCTGTGTCCCATGGGGGGACTAGGGGAATCCCAGGGCTGATTTGCTGCCTAGATGCTGGCTGATGCGAGCAGCCTGTTTGTGGGGGCATCTGCTTGTCTTCAGACAAGAGCATTGGGGTTCGGGAGAGGGAAACCCAAACCTCCATCCTTGAGACGTTTGCTTTGTTTGCCGAGGAAATCGGAATTGGAAGCAGCCCTGCTCCAGCACTTTCCCTAACCCCGACGCTGCCCCTGTGCTGATTCATTGATTTGGACGGGTTATATACTGGGAGGGGAAGCATGAACCACACTCGGCTCTCTTGCCAGCACAGAGCTGTGCTCGCTCGGCGCTCGTGGCTGCAGGACACTTGGGTAAGTCTCCTTTTTGCTGCTGCCCCTGTGAGTGGCCCCGGGCAGCTCCAGGGGCAGCTGTGAGGGGTGGTGGTGGGATCTGCATGTTCAGCATGTTTTGATAGAGATGTTTGCCTTGCAAGGGTTCTCACACTAACTGAGCCCATTTTGGCATTGTAGGAGCTGGAGTAGTTACATAGGCAATGTGTCTTAAATAGTAGCCCATAAAGAAAATCGAGAGGGGCAAAGTAACATCTAGAGGGGGCTGAGGGTAGGAGCAGTGGGATAAGGGGCTGAGCGATAGGGAACATTCAGCCTCTTGGTCCGTGAGTTTTCTGTCCCTAGAAGAAAAGAGGAGATAAATTGGTTTCAGCTGCCTTTCCTGAAGGGCGCTCCAACTTGGATGCTCCCTCAGCTGCCTTACTGGGGAGTGACATGAGTGGGGCTTTTGATGTGCAGAGCATTTGGGGAAGTGTATAAATAGCTTGCTATAAACAAAGCTGTTACTGGATGCAGATTGTTTCCATATGGGACACATAAACTGCGCTGGCTTGTGGAGGGTTCCTCCCTCCCTGCCGGAGAGCAAGCACGTTCCCTGGAGGGATCACGGGGCGGAGGGCAGGGGCTGTGCCCCAGCACCCTGAGGTGCTGTGCCAGCCAGGATGCCATGCCTGGACCCCTGCACTGCTAGACTTGCCCGTCTGCTGAGCTGTGCTTGGGGCTGGGGGGAGCTACAAGTTTTTTCCTTACCTTGTGCCTCTCAAAGTTTTTTAGCGGGCAGCTGCTCTATGCCAGCCTGGCTTGAGGCTGCTGCTTTGATCTGTGGAGAGGGGAAAAACTTCCAGGCCACTTGAAGGAGGAGAAGGTGGCCATAGTGGCTGTGCTTGTGGATTGATGAAGGACCTTGCTGTAAAGCTCTTGCTCCCCTTGGGCTCCAGGGCTCCCCTGGACACTACCCCTGGAACCACCCTGCACACCTGCACTGAACAGACTGCTCTCATGGCCAAAATCAGCCAGGGATGAGACCTTCTGCTAGGGATGGGGGGGTAGGCAGGGCCACCCCAGCACCCAGCATGGGCTGAGGACCTGGCAGAGGGTCCAGCTGACCTGGGCTCCTGCAGGATTGGAGCTAAAGCACACCCAGGCAGTGAGAGCCAGCACTGTGCTTGGCTTGGCAACAGAAGCTCTTGCTGCTGGGCAGAGCCAGGAGGGTGCTGGGGGGTGGGGTGGGGGGAATACCTTCTTCCCAGCATCCCCAAGACCTGCTCAGTTGTGGGTGCTGTGGGCTGGCTCTGGTGAAGGTCTCGGCTGTTTCGTGGTGCTAGGATCCAGTGCCACTGGTAGCAGCTCACCACGCTCATTGCAAAAACAGGAAACCACCACGCTCCTGGCTGCTGGAGGGGCTGAACAAGGGGGATGCCAGGGAGGCCACTAATAGCTGTGGTATGGCAGCCAGGCGCCACAGCCCCTGGCTCTGTCCCGCTCCACACTCCTGCTTAGTCTGTGTCCAGCCCTGCCTGCCCCCAGCCTTCCTCGTCTGCCCTCCTCTGCCATGCTGGGGGCAGGAGTGTGACCACACTCGGTGGTCTTTTCCAGGGGGAAAGCAGCATCCATCACTGGCAATGGCTTTGAGAGGCTGGGAAATCACAGGGACTGAGCCCCCCTCTTTTGCTGTTGTTGCAGGCCCAATGGAGCGTGGAGGCTGGTTGTGGTGCCTGCTGCTGCTGGGCATCCAGCTGGCCAGTGGCCAGTGCCCAGAACAGTGCCAGTGCATCCGCAACGTCCAGGTGGAGTGCACTGGTGCTGGCATCACCACGGTCCCCATCCCCATCCCTGAGAATGCCATGACCCTCCAGATCATCAACACGCGCATCACTGAGCTGGGTGACGCATCCTTTGGCAACGCCTCCTTGCTGATCGGGCTGCGCATCGAGAAGAACAACCTGTCGCGCATCAGCCCAGGGGCCTTCCAGCACCTGCCTGACCTGCGCTACCTCAGCCTGGCCAGCAACAAGCTGCAGGAGCTCCCTGTGCAGGTCTTTGAGCCACTGGACAAGCTGGAGTCTCTGCTTCTGTCTAGCAACCAGATCCTCCAGGTTGAGCCTTCCCACTTTGCCCACCTGAGCAACCTCAAGGAGCTGCAGCTGCACGGGAATAACCTGCAGGAGCTGAAGGAGGGGTTGTTCGACCAGCTCACGAACCTCACCAAGCTCAACCTGGCCAGGAACAACATCGACCGCCTGCCGCCCCGGGCCTTCCAGCGGCTGGCGCGGCTGCAGGTACTGCGGCTCTATGAGAACCGGCTCCGGCAGATCCCAGCGGGAGCCTTCGATGGGCTGCCAGAGCTGCAGGAGCTGGGGCTGCACCAGAACCAGCTGGAGACGCTGTCCCCCAAGCTCTTCGTGCACAATGGGAACCTGCAGAAGCTCTACCTGTCCAACAACCTCCTTGTCACCCTGCCGAGTGGCATCTTCTTGCCCCTGCGTGCCCTCACCAAGATCACCCTGCATGTCAACCACCTACGGGACATCTCCCCCAGTGCCTTTGGGCCCACGCCTAACCTGCGGGAGCTGTGGCTCTACGAGAACGAGCTTTCCACCCTTCCCACCGCTGTCTTCAGCAACCTCACCCAGCTGCAGCTCCTGGTCCTCAGCAAGAACCGGCTGCATTCCTTGGCACCAGGGGCTTTCTGGGGCTTGGGGGAGCTGCTGGAGCTGTCGCTGCACTCCAACGCCCTGCATCGTCTGGACACCCAGGTGCTAGAGGGGATGCCCAAGCTGCAGAACATCTCCCTGCACCACAACCAATTGCAGGAGCTACCCCGGGGTCTCTTTGGGGCCACCCCGGGGCTGCGGCACGTTCAGCTGCATGCCAACGCCCTGGAGTACCTGCCTGCTGGCATCTTCTCCCCGCTGGCCACCCTGAGGGAGGTGAAGCTGCACAACAACTCCTGGCGCTGTGACAAGGGCATCCTGCCCCTGCGGGGATGGCTGGAGGATAACCCCCACAAGGTGGGCGAGACACCCCCGCTCTGTGCCCAGCCCCCTGCCCTGCAGGGCATCCCCATCGCTGGGTTGAGGCGGGACCAGCTCCTCACCCCCCAGCCCCCTACTGCATCCCCCCGTCCCAGCACCTCGCTCCCTGATCACCCTTCTGAGGGGGCATTGCCAGAAGGTGCCTGGATGGAGCCCCCCACGGGGCTGCCGGTTCCCCCCCGGGAGGAAGAGGAGGAGGAGAGGGGCCAGTGGGGGCTGACGCGCACGCAGAGCGGGGTGGTGATGGCTGTCATCGTGCTGGTGTGCGTGGCCCTGCTCGCCGCTCTTGTGGCACTGGTGGTCTACGGCTGTAGGAAGAAGAGCCACATCGTACTCATGAGAATGAAGGCACCTAACGAAGCCTGAGTAACTGGCAGACCCTGGGGGGAGCAGTGCTGGTGGGATGTCTCCTCCCCACAAAGCTGAGGGACAGGACTGCAGCTCTGCGTCAGCTGCCTTTGCTGATTTGGACAGACCAGCATCATCCTGCATGCTACGCATCCCCCTGTCCTGCTCTGCTTTGCTCTGCCCCTGCTCCACAGCAGGGCATTCCCCCGGGTGACCCCCCCACGGCTGCCCTCTGTCCCCAGCCCCTCCTGCCTCCAGCGCAGCCTTTATGCTCATTCCCTGCCTGGGGGCAGCAGCTGGGGTGCTGAGAGGGACCCCTTGAGCCGTGGTGCTTACTATGGCCATGATGGTGCTTACCCCAAACAACAGGACTTCCCCATCCTTCACCTCACATTGTCCCCTCCAGCACCACTTGCTGCCCTCCCTCAGACCCTTTTCTCCATCTTTCCCTGCCCCAGCCCCCCATGCCGTGCTTTCAGCCCCAGCCTGAGCAGGCAAATGCTAGCCCTCACACAAGGCCAGGAGCTGAGCAAGCACCTTTGCCTCAAGCAGATCTGCTTGTCCTTGTCCTGCTTTGTAGCTTGGCTGCGTCTGGGCAGGACCATCCCTGCAGGGCTGGGCTGCCTGGGCCCAGTACTGCTGGGGTGGCACACCCCAAGTGACTCGGTGGCGTCCAAGCTGCCCTCCCTCCCTGCCTGCAGGCACTGCCAGCATCTTCCCTCACCCCAAGCAACCTCCTGCTCCCCTCACGCTGGTGCTTACACGGGCTGTGGCCATGCCCCTGCCTGCAGTGCCCTGTCCCAGCCAGGTGAGCGACCAGGAGGCTTGGGCTGCCTTCTTTCATGGGAGAATTATAGAGGTGGGGTGATGGGTGGGAAGCATGGACCTGCTGCCTGGCTGTGCCCCTTCCCCAGGGGCACATTGCAAATGCCCTTTCCGCAACAAGGGCTATTTGCCAAGAGCTGGGAGAGACTCCTGCGCTTGTACCCCAGGGCTACTGGAGCCCCCTTGGGGCTGCTGCCCACCAGGCCTGCTGCCCCATGGAACTGTTCCTGCTGCACCCTGTTTCTGGTTCCCTCTGCCTCAGCACACTTGTGTGTGCCCTGCCAGCCTGTGAGCAGCCTGGCCCTGCTTTGCCTGGCAAAGCTACATCCCCTCCTTCCCTCTCCTCTTCCCAAGCGCCCCACTCTGTGTGCCTGCTCCTGCTGCCTGCTTGCAGCCCTCAGGCGGCGGGGTTGCTGGTGGTGCACACCATGGTATGGCCATGGAAGAGTCCAGCTCACCTCTACACGTGGTACAGCAGTGCCAGGCTGCCTGGGGGTCACTGCCACGGGACAAGGGTCACACTTGATGTGCACTCCATGGTGCTGGCTGCTTATGGTGCCCCATGAGCCAGTGTTGGCACAAGCAGCCCCACACTCATGCACATGATGGGATGCTGCTCTGGGCTGGGACATGCACAGCATGGGGAGATGCAGGACCGTGCCGCGGGTCTGTTGGGTGCTGCTCTGCGCCCTCTCCATTAAAGTGCAGTTGTCCACCCCCAGTGCCAAGATCTGTTTGTTTTCTCCTCTGTGGTATGAAGCTGGGGAATAACTCAGCAGAGAAGGGAGCTGAGCTTGATTTCCCCTGCTGAGGGATTTTTTCCATGTTGAGGAAAAGCCGCATTGGGCTGGTGGGGCTGGGAGAGGGTTAGTGGGCTGTAGTCAGAGAGCCCATGGGGGTCCTTGGTCTCCAACCTGAGGTAAGGGACCTAAAAGGGTTTGTCTGTCCAACAGCAGCAGGATGGTTTCTGGAGAGTGAGCTGAGATCTCAGCAAGCTTCTCGAGACAGGTGCCAGGGAGGGTTGTGCAGGAAGCCATGGTGGTTGAGGGTACGTGAGGGTCTATCCAACACCAGCCTGGAGTGGGGGGAGCTGACTTGGCTCCCTTCAGAGCTGGCTGCCGCTCACTTGTGTCAGCTGAGTTCTTTGTGTCTGCTCCATTGCTCCAGCTGAATGCACGAACACGTGTCCCTCCTCTTGCCCCTGGGAGTGTCTCTATGGCCAGTGCCACCCTAGACTGTTCCAACACAGGCCCTTAAAGTGGCATATGCTGCTCCCCTGGGCAGATTGCAAGCTCTCAGAGGGTCCAGCTGGTCCATGATCCTCTGGCCATCCCACTGCTGGCTGAGTGCATGTCCCAGGCTGCAAAGCACCTGGTGCATCCCAACGTGGTAGTCCCAGGATGGTCCCCTCCTCATGGCATTGCTTTGCCTTGCTAAGCTGTGCCTGGCCCCCTCCCTCATGCAAGGGATGTTTGCTAGCTCTGTTCTCCACTGAGATCTAATGAAGTCTAGGGGAGCTCTTGGAGGGCTGCTGCAAGCAAAGATGCTGACCTTGGTGTGGGACCAGTGCTACCTCTGACAAGACCACCCTGCTGCTGTCCCGGGGACAGTGGACATCCGGGGCCAGGACCTTATTTCCCTGCCAGGATGCTCACTGGCAGCTGTCTCTGACCTCACCTTCAGCCCTCTGGGGTCAGGCTATTTTTCGAAATGCTCCAAGGACACGGGTTGTTGTTGCCGATAAGCGGCAAGGGGCAGCTCCACCCCAGCAGGAACAGCTCATCGCCCAGCTTCCCATCCGCCTCAGAAAACATCGCCCTGTCTCAGCGAGCAGCGTCCCTGCAAACCTGCTGCAGGCTTGGTGGCAGTCCCCACAATGCCAGGCTCGGTAAGTGGCAGCCACACCACACAGGTGGTTCAGGGCCGGGGGGTAAAGGAGGGTGCCGGGATGGGTGGAAGCTGCTGTTGGCTCTGTGTAACAAGAAGTGAGATGGTGGAAAGGAAAAGCCATGTGCAGTGCTGCTCTCGAGCATTGATGTATGTCCAGGATACCCCTATTTCGTCAGGGTGTCTGCAGGTGGGCATGGCTGTGGGGCACACAGCATCCCCCATTCCCTGGCATCACTGGCAGGTGTCCTGAGTAGGGAGGGGCTGGTGGAGGTCTGGAGGCCACCGCTTTGCTCAAGTGTTCAAAAAGTCCCTCCCTGTTTCCAGACTGGAAACAGGTTGAACAGGTCAAACCAAATATCCCTTGGGCAGGTTTGATGCTGCTCTGGTTGCTTGCAGAGAAAAAAGTGTGATGAGCAATTAGAAATACCACCAGTGGAGCCTGCTTCTTTTGTCACTGAGTGCAGAGCAGCCCTGCAACTCTGGGGTTGTCCCCATCACTCTGTGGGTGCAGCACATCCCTGTGCTTCACACGTTCCCCTGCCCCAGCAGCCAGGTCTGTGCCCATGGGGACATCTCCTGAGACCCTGTTTCCCTGGCAGCTCCTTGGGATCCCACAGCTCCCACCTTGTTCGCTGCTATGCAGGATGTGGGGGCAGTTGGTAAGGGTAACACCACCCTGCTTGTCACAGGACAGGCTGGAGCAGGGCAGGGGTGCAGAAATGCCCTGGCACAATGTACGGGGCAGGTGAGGAGAAATTTGCAAGGAAAGTACTCCCATTTTCAGCAGGAGGAGCACTGGGGTGATGTGGGGGGCTTGGGCTGGAGGGATGCCCCATGGCTGAGGTAGCTGGCAGTGCCCCAGGGCTTGCTTCCCTGTGTTTTTGGCTGCAAAAGCCACTTCCCCAGCAACAACTTCTGCCTTGCTGAGGCAGGGTCTGAGGCTCGGCTCCTTTTCCAGTGCAGGCTAGTGCTCTACGTGCTGCTGGGACTGGGGTCCCTGATGGTGCAGGGGCTGTCCGTGCTCTGCCCCCCTGCCTGCCAGTGCTACGACACCTCCAAAGTCTTCTGCTCGGAGGAGAGGATGCAGGAGATCCCAGCAGGCCTGCCAGGGAATGCCACCCAGCTCTTCTTCGTGGAGACAGCCCTGAGCAGTATCCGCAGCGGGGCCCTGGGCTCCAGCACCACCCTCACCAAGCTCGTTTTCCTCAACAATGACATCCAGGAGCTGGAGGCTGGCGCCTTTCGGGGGCTGCCCAGCCTCACTGAGCTGGAGGTGTCTGGCAACCCCTTGCCAGCAGTCAGCTCGGGGATGTTGATGGGGCTCTCCAGCCTCAGCAAGCTCTCCCTGGGTGCCAACACCTTCCGCTCCCTGCAACCGGGGTTCTTCACCCCTGCCTGCCGCCTGCAGGACCTGCGATTGCCAGGGAACAAGATTGAGGCACTGCCCCTCAACATCTTCTACCCGCTCCGGCACCTCCGGACTCTGGACCTCTCCCGGAATGTCTTGGCTGAGCTGCCAGTGGGGTTGCTGGCCCCCCTCACCACCCTCCGCCTCCTCAAGCTCAGTGACAATCTCCTGGCACGGGTGCCCCCCAGTGCTTTCAGGGCACTGGGCCAGCTGGCCGAGCTCCACCTGGATGGCAACCGGCTGGAGGAGCTGCCAGATGGTGCCTTCACTGGGCTGGGGGGGCTGCGTCGCCTGCAGCTGCAGCACAACGCCCTGGGCAGCCTGGCCCCTGACATCTTTGCTGGTCTCCCCAACCTCACCATCATCAGCCTGGAGGGCAACCGCCTGTCCACCTTAGCTGCCACCCTCTTTGCCAGCACCCCTGGCCTCCTCCACCTCTCGCTGGCCCGCAACTCGCTGGAGACGCTGCCCCAGGGGCTCTTCGCCAACCTCTCGGTGCTGCAGACCCTAGTGCTCTCACACAACGCCATGGGCCACCTCCCTGCTAGGGTTTTCGAGGGGCTGGTGGGGCTGGTGGAGCTGCAGCTGAGTCACAACAACTTCTCCAGCCTGCCGGCTGGGCTGCTGGCTGGGCTGCCCCTCCTCACTGCCCTGGACCTGCACCACAACCGCCTGGCCCACTTGCCCCCAGGGCTTTTCGATGCCAATGGGGAGCTGGCACGTGTGGGGCTAACTGACAACCCCTGGGCCTGTGACTGCCGCCTCACCTACCTCCTGGGCTGGCTCCAGAGCTTTGCGGAGCCCCTTACCCATGCACAAGCCTTCTGTGCCAGCCCAGCTGCCCTCCAGGGACAGTCCCTGCTGGAGGTCCCCCAGGGGCAGCTGAAGTGCCTGGGAGTACCTGGTGTGCCCCCGGAGGAGGGCTTGGACAGGGAGCCAAGGGAGGATGTTCCAGGACAGTGCACCTACAGCAACCCCGAAGGCACCATAAACGTGGCTTGTGATGCCATGAGCTGCCAGCAGCTCAGCCTTCGCCTCCCTCCTCCTTCTCCTCTTCCTCCTGGGCAGGCAGTGGACCCTGGGCTGACATACCAGGGCACCTGGGTGCTGCACTCCCACTGCGGCACACTGCGGGTCAGCGTCCTCATCGCGGCACAGAGTGGGGATGAAGCCACCTCACCAGGTCTCCCTGCTGTGCCCTAGGGATCAGGCAGGTGCCCACTTTAACTCTGTCTGTTACCCCTGCCGTGGCCACCAGATCTCACCAAGCTCTCCGCTAGAGCTGGCCTGGTGGCATTTATTCCTGCAGCTGTGTGTTTCCTGTGTATTTCAAATACCATTAAAATGTATATATTGTTATTGTGCAGTCAATTCCCATGGTGGAGAGAGGAAACACTTCCCCTGCACATCTGGGGTAAGCAGAGGTTGCTGTGGTCCAGCAGGTACCAGGCTGGGACTGTGCGTGGTGTCCCGTGGATGCCAGCGCCTGGTGGTGAGTAGGTGCTGCTCTCTGGTGTGGTCACCTCTGCCCAATTCAGCTCTACAGCCTCACCTCTTTCCCTGCAGACACCCAGCACCAGCCCCCCGGGCAGGGCTGTGGTGTGGGGCATCTCAGGGTGAGTGCTGCCACCAGCCCAGCAAGGGGAAGGGCTGTCTGCCTGCAGGGTGGGCTCCAGCCCAGGGGCCTGTACAACAGCAAGGCCCCCCAGCCACCCTGGGGCACAAAGTCCCAGAAGGGCTGCCAGCCCAGGGGACAGCAGGTATGGTGGGTGATCCCCTAAGAAAGCAAGTATAGGGGCAGGAACATGTGTGTGTGCACACGGGTGTGAGCGTGTGGGTATGTTCATGGGGGCATGCACAAACCTGTGTGAGCGTGTGTGTGTGCAGCACACCCACGTGTGAGCGTGTGTGTGCATCACGCGTGTCCCTGTGCGGTTGCGAGCCCCGCAGGCTGCAGCGCTGCTGGGGCTGCCATGCGGTGCTGCTGCACCATCTTGCGGCCGCTGGGATAGGGGCTCGGCTTGGCTGGATGAAGCCGGGAGAGCCCTGCCTGCCCCTGGCCACCTCCTGACCAGCCTTCCCAGCCCTTCCTGCATCTTTCGCAGCAGGGCTGTGGGCTCTGCCAGCCCCCTTGCTGGCTGCTGCCGAGAGCAAAGCGGAGGCTCTGTGTTGTGTTAGCCCGATCTGGGCCAGCCATGCCCTGGACTGTCAGCCCCATGCTCCTGGGAGGCAGATGGGCCATGCTGCACCAGCAGACAACATCCTGCAAGGCCAACCTGCTGCCCACCCCACAATGGGGACTGCCACCCTGCTGTGGCTACCTCCCAGGTGATGCTGGTGTGGCCAGCCCCAAGTCTGGAGCAGGGATGCTGGATGCATCTTCACAAACCCTGGCACAGCTGCCACACCACAGGGTCCATGACCTGAGAATGCTGGTGTCCCTCCTGCTGCAAGCTCCATCCCCTTGTGTCCCCTGGCTCCTGCTACCCTACAGCCTCTGGAGCAGCCTGGCACCAAGCAGGGACCTGGATGCATCTGGGATTGACACTGGAAAAGAGTAAGGCTGTTGAAAATGTGCAATAGTTTGGAATATTTCTTAATTAGCCAGGAAAGCCCAGGAGCATGAGTTGAACCTTAATAACAGCAGGTGAAAAACAAAGAAGAAACACAATTAGCGCAATTATCTGGTGGGAAGAGATGGGTGTCTTGTCATTTTAAGTCTTTGAATCAAACAGGGTCTTTCTTCCCACCAGACACCCTGGACCATCCAGGACTGCTGGATGTCCCTGCAGGAGGTTCTTTGGCTTGTGCTAGGGTGGCACATCAGAGCCCAAGCCCTGTGGCCAGTGAGGTGTGGAGCTGCAGGGCTGAGCCCAGACATGGGTGTCAGTGTATCTGTCCGGATACAGATGATACCCATTACAAGCTTAAACAAATGGCTTCAAAGCAGCACCTTTACCTACGTAAGGCAATTCCTGAGGGAGGAAACAGGTGGATGTTTTTAATAGGAAAAGCTTTAAATAGGAAAACTGCTTTCTGTTGTGTTGGTGGAAGTGGTGTCTGTGAAGCTGTTGGGTTACACTGGTGGAGATATGGGACTGCAGAGACCATCAGCTACAAAACAAGCTGGTCCGGAGATCTCCAGGTTTCCCTGGATGTAACTAGTCAAGTGGTGCCAGCAGATAACACCTAGGGAGTACGTGCCTGTGGCCTCCTCGAGGGGTTTCTGCAACAGCCCCCACACTGGGGCACAGCTCTGCTGCCTGAGCCCCAGCTGTCTCTTATCTCCCCACACAGACCTGCCCCCCAACCTCCCGTGAAACCAAGCCCTGAGCCTGGGCTGTGGATAAAGAGCTGGCCAGGTGATGGGACCCCTGTCTGGTGGCCTCTCTCCTTGCCTGGTGTGGCTCACTCCGGTGGCTGGACTCATTCGCAAGTGCTTGGCCAAGTAAGTGGTGCAAAATGCTTTTCATGCTCTTTAAAATGTGCGGGGAGGGACAGCTTTGGGGAGCTGTTGATTGTTTCCTTGCAGCAAGGAGCACGAGAAGCTGCAGTGCCGTGACCTGGGGCTGTGGTTCTGTGACCCTGCACTCCTGGGGGGGTTGGCACAAGCAGGGGACCACACTGAGGTCCACCACAGTCAGACAGGGTGAGGGAGAGTTTTAAAAAAAGCTTTGCAGTTCAAAACTGTTTATTTTCATCCCTGTGCACTCAGTCCAGCTGTTCCCACCCTTTATTTAACCCCTTGTGCTGCCTCTGCAGCTGAAGTGAAGCGGGCACGTTTGCACCCATAGCCCTGTTCCTGCACCCGAGTCTCCTTAGGTAGAAGATGGGCAGGAATCAGCACCAGCTTCTGCCCTGGGGAGCCCTATGGGACAGCTGGCACATACCTCATCTCCCTTCACTTTCTCTTCAAACCTAGTAGTTTTCAGCCTCCCGTATTTGTTGACCTCTCAACATTTTTTAGGAATTACCTTTTCATAACAAATTTACCCTCACAGCCTAAGTTTTTTTGAGCGGTCAGCTTTGATGGCCACCCAAGAAGAAACGCACAGCCCTTCTTTCCCCTGCTCCCACTCAGGACTGTGAATCACAAGCTGGAAACTACTGTCCTGGTATGATGCTCACGGCTGTTAAACCCCAGCTGATGTATCAGTTGGGTGTTTCCAAATGGCTTGATGGAAGTGGTGGGCTTTACGTGGCTGCTGGTGGGTGTGTGCTGGTGATTTCACTTCCTAGCTGCAGGTCACAGTCCTAAATGTTAGGCGCTAAACAGTTAATCTGTGGACATCTCATCGTCTTTTCATAAGCCTTACCCTAAAGCTTGGCTGCTGCTCAACCATTTCTATCTGAAAAAGCTGCATAACCAAGGCCAAAATATAATGTGATCAGGAAGAATTCCAAAAAGGAGATACTTGGAAGCAATGTTTTAAATAATTCTCCTGAACTGAGAGAAGGAGCAATGAAACGGCAAGTCCATCCAGCACAGTGTGGAAATTCTGAATAAATGAGGTCACCTGGTCTTGGCTGGCTCCTGGGACCCTTGCTGATCCCTCATTAGCAAGTGCAGGGCTGATTGCTTCTGTTGTTGGATGAATGGGTTGTTGCCCTGCTGAGTAACTGGACCCACTGGGGCAGCGCTAATGGGTAGCAGCACTTTGCCTTCTTCACCCAGACAAATGCCAGGCCTGCAACCCAAACATGGGAGAAGGAGGGCCAGAGAACAGACTGTCTAGCCCTCAGCCCTCCTGGAGCATCTCCCAGTGCCAAGCCGTGAGCTGGGTTGCTCTCCCTCCCGTTCCATCCTGCAGTACCAATGGCAGCAAACTCTTGTAAACGCGGTGTATGTTGGCTTGCCAGTTTCCCTCTTTCTCATAAAATGCGTTATAGTGTGTGAATAGAAGAGTCTTGAGTACTGAGTGGTACCCCAGGAGCTGTGGACAGAGATTTTTCTGTTCTTCATAACTGATTTTTGAAACCTTTTTTTCCAGGACAATGTACCAGCATTTCTTTTTCCTTTTCTTCCTCGCTTTCCATCCCCATAAATGCCAAGATCAAATCCCAGGTGAAGATCTATATGAAATGCCCAAAGACTACCAGGAGGTCTACAGAGGGACAAAAAATGACATCAGAGAGATCCCAAAGATTGCAAAGCCCTTCATTTCTGAGATGATCTTTGTGCAAACCAGCATCACTGCTATAAAGAAAGGTGCCTTCAGGTACATGCCCAACCTGACCAAGATTTTATTCATTGGCAACAAGATCAAGACAGTTGAATCTGGAGCCTTTGATAGTCTGGAGAAGCTGAGGGACTTGGAGATCTCTGGTGCTTCATTAGAGGAACTAGCTGTGGGCACTTTCCAAAATCTCCCAAGCTTGCAGAGGCTGGAGCTGAGGGACAGCCACCTCAGACACATCCCCAAAGGCCTATTTGATGGGCTGAAGAATTTGGGAGAGCTCTCCCTGCACATCAATGCAATCCCTTTTCTCCCAGATGGTGTTTTTGATTCTCTCATCAATCTAACATTTTTGGACCTTGCTAGAAACAAGATCACGACTCTTCCTGGGGATGCCTTTAGCAAACTCCCTCATCTGCAAGTCCTCCGGCTGTATGAGAATGAGATACAGGACCTCCCAGAGGAGCTGCTAGGTGGCCAGTCAGGTCTGCTGGAGCTCAGTCTCCAGAGGAACAGGATCAGGGCACTGCCACCCATGCTCCTGAGGAGCTTGCCTCACCTGGAGAAACTCCTTTTGGACAACAACCTTATTAGGGCTCTCCCATTCCAGGTTTTTTTTGGTTTAAACAAATTGAAGCTGCTGACTCTGGATTCAAACCACATTACAGAGCTCCCCTGCTGCCTTTTTGACACCATGCCACACCTGCGGGAGCTGGACCTGAGCAGGAACAATTTGACTACACTTCCAGATGGCATCTTTGTCAACCTCACATCTCTTGGCAAACTTATCTTGTCCCACAACCAGCTAGCAACCCTGCCAAGAGGAGCCTTTGCTGGGCTCAGCAAGCTCTCAGACCTCCAGCTAGATACAAATCAGCTCTCGGCTTTGGATGATGAGGTCTTTTCTTCTCTCCCAAATCTGAAAACCCTCAACCTTCGGAAGAACCAGCTAGAGAGTGTCCCCAGAGGGCTCCTGGACCCTCTGAAGAAGCTCAGCTCAGTGCATTTGAGTGGGAACCCATGGAGATGTGACTGCAATCTCTGCTACCTGCACAGCTGGATTCTGGGCAACAGTGAGAAGGTTAAATTGTCCACTCAAGTGTCATGCAAGAGTCCACCTCACCTAGCAGGGCAAGCAGTGGCATCACTGACAGGCAACAACTTAATTTGCCCAGCTACTCTTCCTCTTTCAACTTCTTTTACCCCGTCTCTGCTATTTGTCTCCATACCACCACAAAGGGGGTCAACCTCGCTGTTACCTGGAGCTTTGCCCACTACAGCACCAACCACACTGTCATCGGCAGCCTTTCCCATCATGGTACTGCCAACAATGCTGTCACCTGTGGCCACCTCTGCCACGTTACCCACTGTGCCAACGAAGGCCTTCTTCACTGCTCCATCATCAGCTATGCCATCTAAGGTGTTCATCACCACCCCATCAACAGCTGTGATGCCCAAGACCTCCATCACCACCCCATCATCAACCAATGTGCCAGAGGCTTCCATCACTACTCCATCACCAGTTATGCTGCCCAAGGCTTCCATCACCACCTTATCACCAGTTGTGCTGCCCAAGACCTCCATCACCACCTCATCATCAGCTGTGCTCTCCAAGACCTCCATCACCACCTCATCATCAGTTGTGCTGCCCAAGACCTCCATCACCACCTCATCATCAGCTGTGCTCTCCAAGATTTCCATCACCACCCCATTGCCAGCTGTGCCACAGGAGGCCTTCAGCTTGTATCCAACCCCAGCCATCAAAAGCCTACGGCCTCGTTGGTCCACCAGCCCAGAGCCACTGTCCACTCTAGCTTCTGCCACCACACCGGTGCCAACCAGCACATTGTCAGCCACCACCAGAAGAATGCCTCCTGCTCTTCTCTCACCCACAGAGAGGCCAGATGCTGTCCCACAGGGGACACCCAGCATCTCCCTTGCCTCAGACTCAGCCACGGCACTCTGGCCACCCTACAGAGCTGCTGCACCAGGTGGGGAGCAGGACCACATCACCATGTGGAGCCTGTCCACAGTTGGCACTCAGCCTGCTCCCACTGTCCCCCAACAAACTCCCACCCCTGCAGGTACCCTCCCACTTCCAATGCCTCCTGTACCCCCACTGAGAGACCGTACAAGCCCCTGGCCAGCCTCTCCACCCCTGACTCCCAGTGGCCGTCATGCCTGGGGCTTTGTCTTGCGGTCCAGCTCACGGCACTGCCAGGTCTCTCTGGCCCTGGGCCTGGCTGCGCTGGTGCTGCAGGTGGTCTGCACGTTGCTATGGGGGGTGCTGACCGTCCTCCTTCACCAAGCCACTTGCTGCCAGGGCCACCCCATGCCACCGGTGAGGCTGCTGAGTCTCCAAGCCCTGGCTGCCCCGGGGTCCCCTGGGCAAGCCTGGGCACTGCCTTGAGCTTCACCGCCCCTGCATGACCTAGCCAATGCCAATTGTCCTCCTTGTTCTGGAGGCACAAGGTGTGTATGTCATGGACTGTGGACCAGCATTGGTGGGGTACAGTCCCTCAGAAGAGGGTGTTCCAGTACCCATGCTGTCTTGGAGTGCCTCCTAGCTGGCCCCTGGAGATGCTGTGAGGCTGGCGAGCCATTGCATGGTGTCACTGACTGATGGGCCCTTCTGCCAAGCGACACTAGATGGCATCCCGACACAGGCAGTGGTTGCCACCATCTGCCCAGGGCCACCAGGAGCAGAGAGGGTGATGGGCGGCCCTGGAGGCACTGCACCGAAATGCCAGACACCCCACTCCTGGCCAGCTGAGACCTCGTTGGACCTCGGGCACAACCCAGTCTTGCTTGTAGAGTCTGGTATGAGCTCCCACCTGCATGTCCTCCCCATCCCTGGCAGGTACCTGCAACCTGCAAGCAGCCCTTGGGGAAGGACATCTCAAGACCTGCCCTGTGCCCCGGCTTCTTACCCACATCATGTTACGGGATGAGCCAATTTCTGTATGTCCATCATAAACCCCTCTCCTTCTCCCTTTTCCACCTCACTGCTATTAAAGCCTCCCCTGTGTCTCTGCTGTGCACTGAAGGGCTGGTGAGAAAAGTAATTTCATTCCAGGGCTTTTCTTGCTGTGACCTGCTGTGGGAGATTCCTGTTACTTGTTGGAGCATGGGGTCCTCATCCAGTGCTGGCCCTAAGGGACTGCTGTAGGACCAGGGCTGCACACACCCTCCTGGAGGCAGAGGCACAGAGAGACAAGAGACGTACTTCTCACCCCCCTCTTTAATCTCATACCCCCAAAACCTCTTTGTGTTGCTGCATGCCCCAGCCTCCCTGGATGAGTATAGTTTGATCTGTTCTCATACTGTAACTTCACATGTCGCTGAGCCCTGACTGCAAGATGGGCAGCAGAAAGCTCTTTGGGAGGTCAGGAGGAAAGGGATAATTCTCCTCCTAAATGCAGGTTTGATGTGCACCTTCACTTCTGCAGTCCTGGGCTGCCACCAGGGCCAGGAAAGCACCAAACTTCAACAGAAGTGGCTGGGTTTGTGGGTTTTCTGGAAGTGGTGAAGCTTTCACTGGAAAGCTTTAGCCCAGGAGATTTTTATAGCTGATGAACACAGGGGTTGTTCCTTGGTTCGGGTCTTTGGATACCCTACTGTGCCCTAGGCTCAGAGCTGACTGAGCCCCATGCCAGGCAAGCTGCTCCCAAATTTAATCACCCTGGTTACTACAGGGTTACAGGTAGGTCTGCCTTCAGCTCCTTGCCTCCGCCACTGGTGCCACTCTGTCCTGCCCTGTTTTTGGGTACCCTTTGCTGGGTGTGGGCCATAGGGGCTTCCTGGCTTTGGAGAGTCTTGGGTGGGAAGGAGGGGTGGGGGTGGGGGCAAACCTGAAAATTGATAGTCTGGACTTGCTGGGCAAAGAGCTGCAGGGAAGCTGCTCAAAAACCTCCTGGGTCAGGGACCCTGAGCGCCCCAGTTCCCCTGCCTGCTGCAAGACCAAGGGAGTGGGAAAGGGGCTATGCATTAGGGACCTGGATATATGTCTTTGCTAAGAGCCTGTGCAGTGTTACAGGCCCTTCGGCTGCTCCTTGAAGTCCTGCTGACGGCTGTGAAATACGGGAGGCGAACGCAGGGCAGCACATCTGGGCGCGATGGAGCGAGCAGCTCCGGGGCTGGCACGGTGGGTAATGAGACGCAGATGAGGCGAGGGAGTGTTTTTCCTGGCAGTCCAGATGGGCTCGATTTAATATTTGATTTAGAGGGTTTGAAAGGGGGGCCTGGCTGCTGCGGAACAGACCCCGAGCACTTCCCGGGGCGGCAAGGGGGGGTCTCCACTGGCTTTGCAGATATTTAATGGCCCAGCGCAGTCTAAACAGGGAAGTACTTGGGGGTGAGATTAGCACAACATAATCACATCTTAAAAGGTCTTCAGAGACACAAGGCACGTCCGCTCTCATATTAATTACTTGTTATTAATAAAGCTGGGGTCAGGCAAGAGGTGTTCGCTCCGGAGCCTGCTGATTCCCTCTTTGCGGAGCGGTGGCGTATCCCAAAGCAGCACAAAACCCCGCACCCTCCACCTGCACCCATCCCATTCCGGAAACCAAATGGCCAACATTCCTACAGCTGCCTTTAAAACTAATTTGCCCCATAATACCCTGAAAGGGCCACATCTTTCTAAGTGCCCAGAACACCTCCGAGTGCTGTAAAATAATAATAGCCAGGGTGTTCTCAGCACGGGAATTTCCTGCTATGATTGATTTCTAATTTGCAATGAAAATACAGCCGCTCGTGTTCCTGAGGCAGGGATGGTGCAGCTGGCTCGCAGGCAGGAGTCGGCTCCCCCCATCGCAGTGGGGCTAATCCCCGGAGGGCTGCGGCTGGGCAGGGCTGGGAGGAATTAGCAGCCCTTCCCATTTGCCCCGGCTCACTCTGATGTGCCCCAGGAGGGAAGGGGGTGAGAGGCAGGTGGGACGCAAGGTCACCTCGGGGGGATGTGCCTGGGCAGTCTGTGGGGGAACTTCCCTCTGATCGCTGAACGTAGAATGTGGGGACGGGGCAGAGCATGGGGGATCCGCACCAGGGATACACCAGCACCCAGATTTGCTGTTTAGGGGCTGCACCTTGCCATGATGGTGAGCAGAGGCTTTCTTCCCAGCGGGGAAGTACCAGGCAAGGGGGGGTCTCCACTGTTTTTGCAGATATTTAATGGCCCAGCGCAGTCTAAACAGGGAAGTACTTGGGGGTGAGTGGGTGGAAGGGAAGTGGCCAGCGTGGGTACCCAGGGAGCGCAAAGGCCCCAGCACACCCTGCTCTGCTGTGGGCAGCCCAGACGGAACGTCGCACTAGCCATTGCTCTGAATAGCACTTGATGAGACTTTAATCCCTGAATTCCTCTCATTTCTCTGAACTCAGGTAAGATTTTAGCATCCACAGCCTGCAGTGAGGAGTGCCCACAATTACCCATGCACCAAATGAGGCAGCACCTCACTTTGCCCTCCCCCTGCTATCCACTCCTTGCACGGGATGCCCCTCGTTCTTGCATTGGAAAAAAAAAAAAAAAAGGTGAGCATCCTTGTGTGGCATCTCCAGGCTGCTTGTGGCCCTGTAAACCTCTTCTCAGTTGCCTCTGACCACCTCAGGTCTTTGTAGTTAACCTCAGGTGACAAGGAGTTAGAAGCAGAGACAGGACACTCTGGGTGTCCTTGGCTGGTGCTGGGTCCAGGGGGTCTCCAGTGCGGCCTGGGAGTCCCACAGCTGCTGCTGCCTCTCTTCCTGCCCTGTGCAGACAAGGTGTGGTTTCCACAGCCCTCTCATTTGTGCTGTGGCACTGATCCCCCTGCCAGCCTCACTATCAGCCCCTGTGATGCTGATGCGGCAGCCTGCCCCTGCCAGCTGTCTCTGGTCCCCTTCCTGCCCCTAGTGTGCCCCATGGGCAGGAAGGGTGTTCTGAGTGACAGCTCTTTTTTGTGGCCAGTGAGAAGGGGGGCAGCGAACACCTGCATGGGGGAAATTGCACAGAAACCTGTGTGGGGAGTAAATCTGGGTCTCTGATGGGCAAGTCCTGCTGCTGGGAACCTGCCCCAGCTTGCAGCCATGCTGTTGTGGCTTTCTCCTCGGGTGCCCAACTCACCTGCTGGCCCCAAACATGTGCCATAGCTGTGCTGGGAGCTCATCTCATGGCTGCTGCCGTGGTTTGAGCACCCCACATCTGTCATGACTGCCTGCCCAGGGTGAGGGGTGGTGGGGGCTTCAGGCTAGGGGCTGGCTGCTCTGTGTGCTGCAGGCAGGGCAAGAAGGGGCTGATTTGGCACTATGTCCTGCAGAGCAGAGACACAGGACAGGCAACATGGGACCTGCAGGGTGAGAACTCGAGCTGGGGTTGCTTCCTGGCAGAGGCAGCTGTGGCTGTTGCCATCAGGCTAAGGACCGACCAGGCAGGCATGTCTGGCATCCATTCTTCCCCTGTTGCTCTCAGCAGAGATGAGAGTGGGCTGATACTCCTCCACGTGTCGTCCAAACACTCTGTTTCTTGCTCCCCATCCTTCACCTGCAACGTCCCTCCCAACACTCAGCTGTGTCAGGCTGCTCCTTTGCCAAGAAACCCTGTGAGATGCATGAGGCAGGAGCTGCGCTGGGACATTCATTTGTCTCTTTTGGTCTTGGCATCTCCCAACCCTTCTGTTAAAGGGCTACAGCCATGTCCCACTAGGGCAGGGCCCTGACCTCCTCCAGGACAGCTGGGGCAGGGAGGGGACATCCAGGCATGGGGAGATGGGCCTCCAGGGTGTGTGGGGCTGGCACCCCTGGCATTGCCATCCTTGGTCTGCCTGCTTCATGCCTTGTGCTTTCCAAGCATTTATCCAGGATTTGGGATGGGCACGAGAGCAAGGGCAAAGAAAACCAGCCAGTGCATCCTTCCCTGAGCAGCAGGACAGCCTGGAGGGTCGGAAGTCGCCTGTTTGTTTAAGGTGCTGTTAATCTGCTGCCTGTTTGTATTTCTTTAGAGCCCCCGGGTGCAGGGGGAGCGGAGATGGGGTCTCCCCTTTGTGCAGGGGCAGGGTCAGGCTATTGGAAGTGGAGGTGAGAAAACACAGTGGGGCAGCTGGAACCTGCTTTGGGAGGGAAAGATTTTTTTCGGCTATTTATGATAATTAGTGGGAAACGTTCCTCAAGCGTTTCAGATGATTCTGTAATGAAGTTGGGCCGAATGTTCCCGCTTTGTTCCCCTGGAACCATTAAAAATCCTCCTTCTTTGGCTGTCTTAATGCAATGCTGAAAAGGCACAATGGCATAAAAGTGTCTCTGGGCAGGGCGGCACGCCTCCTGCCCCCCCAGATAGAGCCCTTCAGAGCCCAGATTTTCTGGGTTATAAACCTCAGTGCTCACAATATTCATGTGGAGGCTGCTGCGGATCCTGCTCCCAGGGTTCCTTTGCATCCCTGATCCTGGTTGGTGCAGGAGAGCGCCAGGCAGCACCAACAAGGTTGTGGCACACCCTTGGGGGAGACAATGGCTGGCACAAGCACACCAGAGTGAGAAAGGGCAGATGCAGAGAGGGATGCCATCGTTCCTCTTCTATAGCAAAGCTTCTGTTGGAAGTTTGCTGGGGTGAAATGGAGGGGAGTGATCCCTGTGAAGGGGGAGAAAGGGAGTCCAGCCCCCAGAAAATTACTTCTAAGTCTATGATGTTCTGGGCCAGATCCTGCTCTGTCCATGGGAATCAGGTACTGCCCCAGGCACCAGCGCAGAGTGAGGTGTGTGAAATCCAGCTGTGAGCCTTTGGGGTGGATCACTAGTGGGCTGCAAGAGCTGGCTCATTCTCCTCTTGCTTTTAGCAGTGGAAGGC
Source organism: Pedionomus torquatus (assembly GCA_013398155.1). Classification (NCBI taxonomy): domain Eukaryota; kingdom Metazoa; phylum Chordata; class Aves; order Charadriiformes; family Pedionomidae; genus Pedionomus; species Pedionomus torquatus. The sequence continues at coordinate 135,242 of VZRU01000209.1, forward strand.
TTCTCCAGTGTAAATGATGAAAGGAAAATCCACCTGCCTGATCTCATGCATCTACCAGTGCTATTTCCCCAGGGATGGTGTGTAAAGCTAATGGGAGCTCTCCTGCTAAAGCCGTGGTAAAAAGGGGAAAATAGCAGGAGCTTTTAGCGTAATGGTGAGGGCTGAATGTGATGGTTTTAAGTGTCCCTGACAATATTCCCACCCAGATTCCAGCCAGTGAGCTCATGCTGGGATACGGGGCTGCATCCCACTCCTCCTTTGGCTGGGTGAGGGTGGCACTGGGAACCCAGTGTGGGCACCCAGCAGCAGCACAACCCTGCGGGGCTGCAAAGGCAGGAGGGTGCTCTTCCTGCCAGTGTGAATCTTCCTTCCCAATCACTGCCAGCATTATTTAGACGGCAAGGGCTAATTGCAATCACGTCACCCTGAATGCCCATGTGCTGCCCCTTGGCTGGAGCCAGTGTGCCCCACTAAGGCATTAAATCATGAGAAGTTAAGGGCTGGGATCACTGCTCCCACAGAGTTGCCCTGTCCATCCATCTTGTCCACCCCGGACATAATCAAGCGATCGTCTCAGCCTCCTTGCTCTTTTCAATGGGGGAAAATTTGCAGACAAATTCCTGCCAGCGGGACATCGGAGGTCTCCTGCGTGGTGGGATAAAGATACCTGTCACCTCCACCCGGTCTCGCCACCAGCTCACGCTGGGAGTGTGGCTGGGGAGCCCGGTGCTGGCTGTGGGGCCAGTGGCTTTGGGCAGTGTGGGAACGGGCCAGGAGGGCTCCTGGGAAGAGAGGGAGGGCTTTTCTTTCCCCTGAGATAATGCATGTCCTGCAGCGGGGAGGCGACACAATGAGCCCAGCTATGAATAGGCTGGAGCCCTTACCTCCGGTGTCTGATATGGCAGGTCCTGAAGCACCACTTGAATTATGATGCCTTTGCCAGTGCAAATCCCTAGATACACAGTGAATTATCTGTGGGAGCTCAGGTGGAGGTATATGGGCACCTGCTGGCCCTGGGATGGAGTATTTGACTGGTGTATGTTTGGAGGTGATGGGTCCTCGACAAAGTGTGATGTGCTTAGTCTTGGAGATGGGGACATCCATGAGGGATGTTGCCTGCATCATGGATGACCTGGGATGGAGTATTTGACTGGTGTATGTTTGGAGGCAAGGGTGATGGGTCCTGGATGAAGTGTGATGTGCTTAATCTTGGAGATGGGGACATCAGTGAGGGGTGCTGCCTGCATCATGCACATTCAGCCAAATTGCTCTCTTTGCAAAATTGCTGTGGGAAATTGATGCGCAAAGGTGATGATACTGAGCCTTGCGGTTCATGGCAAGCATGTGGCTTCCCAAGCACCATGGCACTGGCAAAACACTAGCAAAAGGCAACAGCTCTGGCTACAAAGCAACCTGTCTGATGGATCAGGCAGCTCCGGTACCACCCCCATCCTTGCCCACACACCTCCATCCCTCCACTCTTCTTCCCCCCCCTCCCCCCCAGCCCAGGGTTCAGCGATTTCTTTCCAACAAATTATTTCCATAAGCTCTGGGCAGAGGCCGGAGACAAAAGCCCAGGTACGGAGTGGTGGCGTGCTCCTGACCTTTCCCACTGCCGGACAAACGGAGCCGGCAGCACGAGGCGGGTGCACAAAGGCGCTGTGCCGGCCGGAGCGCTGACCCCACCGTGCCATAGCTACCTGCTGCTCCGCCACAATGGCCCCGCGGCCCCGGCCCGCCTGCCGGGGCGATGAAAAAGAGTCCGAGATAATAATGAGCCTGACTACCACT